>VZRI01005107.1:410691-534048 GCA_013397515.1 Upupa epops | reverse complement strand
GGTCCTTTCCAACCTAGGCAATTCTGTGATGAAAAGGAGGCTGACAGAAGACCTTATCACTTGTCTACAACTGCCCAAAAGGAGGTTTTAGAGGGGTGAGCGTTGGTCTCTTCTCACAAGTAACAAGACAAGAGGAGCCATGAAAAGTTAAGGTTAGACATTAGGAAAAAACTCTTTATTGAAAGCACCAGAACAGGTTGCCCAGATTTGAACCAGCATCCCTGGATGTGTTTAAAAGTCACACTCTTAAGGATGTGGTATAAAAGTGGACCTGGTAGAGTTAGGTTAATGGTTGGACTCAATCTTAAAAGTCTTATCCAACCTAAATGACTCTATGATTTTGCTCAAATGCAATCTCTTTCACATGAGCAGTGACACACTGCAGTACGCTTAGCAAAGTGAATGGCTATTTAGGAATTTAAAGAAGTGTTGCAAGGAGTTAGCTTGGGTTTGTGAGGGGTTTTTGGGTTAAAATTTGGCTTGAATTTTGAAGGTAAAATGTGGGCACATATATATTATATGCCGTGCTATGTAAGTGTTTGTAATCGAGATCCAGCTTGTGTTCTAAGTACCTGGAAATGAGTAGTAAAGCGGCACTTTGTGTTGGTAGTCTATTTTTCAGGAAGCACTGCAAGTTCCCTCAGTCCCATTTTCCAATTGAGTAATTCTCTAGTTTTAGTTAAAATCATACATCATCTTGTCAGGGGCCTGCCATGAATGTGTTGCTACCAATTGGCATGCCATGTTGAGAGATAAGTACCTGGGGAGCAACCTCTTCTCTTACTTCCATCTCTTTTCTCACAAAAAACCAAAGTTTTTAAAGGATTATATGTCTTTTCTGAAGTGTGGGTGATACAAACTTATGATTACACATGAGAGAGAAGACAAGAATACCCCAACAGAGCTATCCCATAGGTACAGTTTGTTGCAAAGTGTTGAGCAGTAGAAAGAGCATCTGTTAGAGGGTTATTTTTTGCTTTAATTAGTGGTGATTGGTTCTGGTGATTTCCACATGTGCAAACACGGTACTGCAGCAGAATATCTGTATTGTTATCCCAAACCTGACTTTTAAAATGAGTGCTTATGACTCTAAATGCTCCATAAGAAAGAAATGCTCTGCTGTTTTTGTTTTTCAATGCAACATAACTTGCATTTGCAGCTATGCACGTAGGTCCACAAACCCCTGCTTTCAACAAGAAGAATATCCTATTATCAGATTTTTAAGTGGTAGTTACCAACCTGAATATTTAATAAATTGTAACATCTAATAAATGATTGAATACTGTTTTTTAAGATTGAATTCTCATTTCCTAACTGCCTATCTCTTAGGTTTAAATAATAACTGCCCATCTTTTAAGGAAAACAGGCAGAGACCTAAATGGCGAGGAAAACCATTGCAGGAAACACATAGCAATCCTGTGTGCCCTCAGGAATGTTGCTGACTCCATGCATCATCTCTGTCTGACTTCAGATGTATTTCAGGGAACTCATCAGTGAAGAGACAGATGTAGCTGAGGACTTCTGTGTTTTGGTTGCCTTTAGTGACCCTTGTCTTTGTGGATCTATTTTGTTTCAGCATTCCCAGTGCAAGTCATTGCACTGAGATGCTAACACTGTAGTCTTAAGCCTTTCAGTGTGAAACTGGTAGACCTCTTAAAACACTTGAAGATGTATTAAAAAAACTGAAGAAGGAGAGAGTGACTTAGGAAGAAGAAGTACGGCTGGCACTCACTACCAATTGTTTAGCTTCCCAGGATGACTGAGGCTTCTTCCTTTCCTGTCATCTGCTTTTAACCATTGCTGTCCAGTTATTTCAGTGGTTAAGGTACCAAAGTAGAATACATGAATACTAAATAAATAAGTTTGAGCCCTGAGAAGACTCAAATGTACAATCCAGTGAGCATGGAAAAGCTTGGCATCTGCGGAGCTGTGGGAAGTGTCCATGTGTCAGCATAGAATGAAGGATATGCAAAATAATTACTCATTAATTGAAGAGGCTGAATTTGTTCCCATTTGCTGTACGATAAGTGTGTGGACAGGGGCAGTTACCACAGCTTTGCTAATACAGAGAGGTTTCTTGGGATGCTACAGTTAAACTGTGTGTTTATGTGCTCCAGACACATCACAGGCAGTTCCTGAGGGCTGTAGCTGTGGTAGGTTGCATATTTAGTTTACTCACAGCTTCCTTAAGGAAGAAGAAGAATGGATTATCAGGTTTGAAAAAAATTGGGGGAGAGGGATGTCTAATTATTGTTTTGGGTAGCTCTAAGCAGTGAAAAGCAGACTTGAGCTTGTAGTGAAAGCACAAAAGACTTGATAATAAAAGCATGGCATGATTGACATTGGGACATCAAGCCACTGAATGTATTGGCAAAAAATAGATCATCTTTTACCAGCTAGAGAGGATGCTCATTGAAACAGTGAGGGTTAGAAAGTATTAATCATATAAGAGAAAGCCTCGCGTGCCTGAACCCTTTGCTTTCTATATGGCATGCAGACAAGGACATCAGAAGTGTGGCTTTGTGTCTTATGGTTTACAGGAGAAGGAGGGGATGGTACTAACTGCTGTAGGTTTCCTATCTACATGTCTTCAGCTTCATTATTTGAACTGTGTGGACTGATGAACTGTAATTGTTTTCTGGCTGCCATTGGTAGGAGATAGAGTGACAAAGGGGTTTGAAGCACTTCTAGGTTCCTGTTTCTCTCATTGATCTCTATAGAACAATCATTATGGTAATGATTTTGATCCAAGCTTCTGTAATGTAACTCAGAAATAAATGCTGCTTGGTTAATGTGCCTCAATTCGTGGGTCACCCAGTGTAGCTGCAGCAGTTTGCAAGTAAGTAGCTTTGAGGATCTGAGACCAAATGATTATAGGTTTTCATTCCCTTTTTAGATGAAATGGATTCAAAAGCCTTACTCGAGTGAATCGCTCCTGTAGTCATTAATTACAGTATACACATGTTAATGACATCATTATCAGGAGATAACATAATATCCCAAGGATCACGTGTTACGGTTGTTTCCTGTGCAAACAATTGCGCTTGATAACACAGCCCGTCACGAAATGTCAAAAGAAACCACATGGTGTCTTGAAATGATTATAAAATTATCATGTGTCACAGCCATGCGTGTCATAAACAATACCATCATGACTGAATATTTCATTAGAATCTTGGATGAAAGATAGTGAAAAGAACAAACAGTATCTTGAACCTCTCAAGTGCGGCACACAGTGAAGCACTGAATTGTTTCAACCATGCTCTGTGAATGAATTAATAAGTCATGAATTGAGGATGTGCACAGGAAAAGGCACTATTTGGGAACTCGGGAGGTGGGGTTTTGTTTGTTACACATAAACAGAAAGAACCTGTTCTTTAAATGTTCTACATTTCTGATTTAGCGCTGCCCTTTTAGCTTGTATGAGGACTGGGCAGTCATATTGCAGGAGATTTGCCAGTGTGGCTTATTTAGCAAATGAAATCCTGGTCAAGCAGAAACTGGTGATGAAGTTCCTCAGGGCTTTTACAGCACCAGAATTTCACGCATGTGGCTTGTTGGGCTCTAGAAGTGCGAGTGATCTCACTTAGACTCATGCTGTGGTACACATCAGTTTCAAGCCTGTGGTTGGCACATGGGTTTCTAGGGTCACAGGAGCAGAGCAGCTCCCATTATCCAGGAAAGCAGGACCAGCAAGTGTCCCACAGTACTTAAGACCTTAACGCTGCCTATAACAACCTAAAAGGTGGTCATGGTCAGGCGGGAGTCGGTCTTTTCTCCCTGGACACTGGAGACAGGACAAGGGATCACAGTCTGAAGCTCCATCAGGGGAGGTTTAGACTTGACATTAGGAAAAGATTTTTCACTGTCAGAGTGATCCGGGTTTGGAACGGGCTGCCCATGGAGGTGGTCGAGCCGCGGTCTCTGGAGGTGTTCAAGGTCAGGCTGGATGAAGTGCTGAGTGGCATGAGCTAGATGGCAGATGTTAGGTTTACTTGGTGGGGTTTAGGTTGGACTGGATGATCTTTAAGGTCTTTTCCAGCCTCATCAGTACTGTGAGACTGTGAGACTGTGACTTTGCCTTTGCACAGCTCTATTCAGTAAGAAGAATGGAAGTTTTCTGTTTTAATCTAAGGGTTTAGACAGTGATGTGCTATCTTTTAAAGTTTTCTTTCTGAACTATGTAAGTAACAATTCATTAAGCTACATATCTTTGGTTTTCTTGGGTTCCTTCTACCCAACTGAGAAACATGATTATTCCCCTTCTCTAAGTAAGCTGTGCAAAATGCACCAGGAGCCACGGATTCACCAGGAACTGAATAGTTCTAGTTTTCCTGGAGGTTGCTTGATACAGAGCTGTCTAGAGCTTTTCTCCTCTCATGCTGCCTAATAATCCTAATGTAGGACCTACTGACAAACAGGTCCCTGAAGAGATGCTGCTTCCAGACTTGTGTTTGTTGAAATCCACAAGTATGTCTCTCATTGCTCTGATAACAACACTGCTTTAGTCACGCAGCAATTAGCCGTCAGTAGCGATGTAAAGGAAGGGTTCTACCCAGACTTCATACTCTTCACTGCCTTTCCCTAAGCATTGGATTTTAAGAAGAGTGTGCTCCTAGTGTTTCATATGACAGACACACACAAGCTAACCAGCCTTTGTGAAGCAAGTGTGAAATAGCCACTATGAAAGTAGTTTAGAAAACTATAGTTGAAAGTAGTCTAGAGCAATACCTTAGTGGATGTTGTTTTAGTTGGTGGTGCTAGATGATCTCAGAACAGAAAAAGAACACCATCTCAGAAGCTGCTCTTGAATGATATCTTTTCTTACAAGTAATAATGGCATGTGACTTCTTGACAGATGACCTGCTTTTACACTTCTTGAGAGGTTTCAATAAGATTAAAATAATGATTCAGATGCCTTTCTGGTTTCACCTGAAGTACTGCATCTTCCAGTGTTCCCTACAAAACTAATTATTCAGGTTTACAGTCATCTAGTTACCAGCTAGCTCAGCCCTACTACATGCAATAAATTACCAGTGACCCTTTTTTCACCTCTTTGCCTCGAAGTTCCATTCCCTGAAAAGGCCACTGTCTAATTAAAAAGAACAACAGGAGCCTACTGAGACAGGAGGGTAGACTAAGGGGGAGAAAAAGCTGTGTGACGTTACAGGAATTTATTCTGGCAAAATCTGAGACTAGAAACCAGCTCTGAAGGGAGACTTGTAAGAGACTAGTAAGATTTATGAGAGCCTGGCTGAGCTGACAATAGGTACTGGGAGAGTTACTAGAACTGCCAACAACATTGCAAGCTTTTGGAAAGAAAAATCAAAGGATTATTATTTGGTAGCAGCAGTATTAAAAATGTATTTAACTGACAGAGGGCTGAAAAGGCTTTTGCTTTTCTGAGTGCTGCAGATAGGATTTTTTTTTCACAGTTCACTAAAGTTCAGCTTCTTAATGAGTTCTTCATTTTAAGACTGGTTCTGGGCACTCTGTCTCTTTGTTGATGCCTTCCTTACACCACAACTGAGTCAAGTGCACAGAATATAAATGCAGCAATATTTCAGGAACCACATAACTTTACCAAGTTTCCAAGTTATCCTTGGAAAACCTTTGAAAAGATGAGGCTGGGTCTTTACTTTTCTAGCTTTTGTGACTAGCTCGAAAAGCAGCAAACATATGCCACACGTTGTCTGTACAAATCACTCGCTGCAGATAAAAACAGAATATTTTTAGGAACACTTCAGCTGCGTTCAGGATGTTCAGCAAAACAAATTAAACACCTAGGAATAAAGGAAGGAACACAACAAAAATCTGTCAAAGAAGATGTGAAGTAACCCAATGAGAAACCTTAATTTTGTCACAGAAAATAGAGTAAAATGAAATTATTCTATGTAGTGTCCAGCCAAACAACTACTCTTCTCTTTTGCTTAATTTCCTAACCAACTGCATGACCAAAAATAAGGCAGAAATAGGAGATGGAACATCACTCACTAACTGCATAACCCTGGGCACTGTATCCCACTTAGATGTGGTGTTAGGAGGTAGAGTTTAGGTGTGAACTTGAAGAGAAGGGTTAAAGGTTGGACTCCAGGATCCAAAGGGTCCTTTTGAACCTGAATGATTCTGTGATTCTGTTGTGTCCTCAAATTGGCAGGGATAATTCCATGACTGAATTGCTTACTTTGAGCGTTTCTAGTCTTTTTCTCATCTTTAGACCAGTAATTGCATGCTAAGCTAATGACTCCTTTCCAACAATTCCTTTGGTTAGACTATGTTATCAGAATAAGGTTTCTTTATCTGCTGTAACACAGATAATTTATTCAAGAGAGTTTAGTAGTCCCAAGTCCCAGCAGGAACAGTTCTGAAACGCTTCTTACCCACTTACAAGAAACTCTGCAATGCGTGGGTGAATGTGCGAGATCCCCAGCAAAACAAGAACACAAGACTTCCCTGTATATGTGATTAAAAGGTTGTTACACAGTGCTCAAAGCCACACTATTCCATTGTAAGGGATTATTTCTTTTTAAATGAAATATAGCTTTAAAAAGTAAAAGCAAAACCCAGAATCACTAATTCATTACTTATAACTCCCGAATCCCATTGTATGAAGATAATTTAATTATTTAGGTAGCAAGTTTAGATCCAAGTACAGATGTTGTGTTGTCAGTGTGGTTTTCCAGGATGTGGTTAAAAAAAGAAGCATCTGGCAATGTGGCTTTAAAAAGGCACAGACAGATACAACAACATGCTTTCATACTGCCCCTGTAACCAGCTGCTTCATTTATCATACTCAACATCCATCACACACCGTATGTCAAACTATGCTTAGAAACATGCCTTTCTTCTTACTTTGCTGTTCCATCATCACCACTGCCTATTTGGCTGCGTTTTTGGGTGTTCATTCCATATGTGGAAGAGGGAGTTCCTTTGAAACACAATTTAAAGGGAAAACAGAAATCAGGTCCTCTGACCTCTTTATAACATTCGTGCTGTGGGAAGGTAGTGTGAAGGAAAGTGACCTGCGGCCTTGTGCCACGTGCTTTGCTCATGAGATGGATGGCTATAATTTACTCCTGCCTGAAACACTAGTATTTATGATGCCTTTCCTTGGCTGAAGGGTAAAAATGGTCCACAGAGAAATAAAAACTTTTTTTTTAAGAGTGTATTGGAAAGAGAAATCCACAGAACAGCTGAAGGTCAAGGTGGGAAAGCAATAAGAGTTTCTTTGTCTTCTTTTCCAGGTAGGAAAATAACGGTCCTTATAGAAAATATAGAAAACACTCTTTTTCTTCCTCTTACTCACTCATACACATGCAGATGCAAGCACAAACACATGCACCGTGACTTCAGGAGGACCCCAGTTACATAGCAGGACACTGATAACAATAGTGTATGCTTTGGTTTAAAACTGGCTGGCTCACAGAGGCAATGAGCCAAAACAGCTAGAACCCTGCTTCACATTGGGGTCTGCTTCCTCTGGTCTTAGGCATTTGGATCCTGAAGCCAGAGTGTCAGGCTTTGCTTTTGTCTGGAAGCTTCACTAATTGTTCATGGGGCTAGTCCCAAAATACTGGGTAGAAAAGCTTAGCCTTTCAGATGTTGAGACACTGCGAAGACAGGATAGCAGTGACTGTAAAAGGTGCAAGATATCCCCAAGGGAATCCTGATTTCTTATTTAATTGAAGTGAGAATTGTCCATTCAGACTTTCTGATGCAAGAGCTGAAATTTGTTTATGGCTAAATGTAACTCACAGAAGTATTGCACCGAATATCTTTACTACAGAAATACTCTGTTTCATCCAAGCTCTCTTTCTTTACTAGTGATTCACTCTTTCGGAAATTCTAATGGCTGGTTCTAAAAGTCTAGGGCAGCTAAATGAGGGATTAGAGGGCACTGTCAGCAAGTTTGCTGATGACACAAAGCTGGGTGGTGTCGCCGACCCCCCAGCAGACTGTGTGACCGTTCAGTGAGACCTGGACAGGCTGGAGAGCTGGGCAGAGGGAAACTGAATGAGGGACAACAAGGGTCAGTGGAGAGTCTGGCATCTGGGCAAGAACAACCTCAGGCACCAGGATAGGCTGGGGACTGACCTGTTGGACAGCAGTGCAAGAGAAAGGGACCTAGCCTTTTGTGTAGACTTAGAAAGAAAGTTCTTCACCATTAGAACAATCAAACATTGCAATAATGTCCAAAGGGAAGTGGTTGATTGCCCTACATTGGACAGTTTTAAGACCTGGCTTGACAAGCTGCTGGGACATCTAATCTAAAGTATATTTTTAGCTTGATAGGTTGGACTAGCTGATCCTTGGGGTCCATTACAAGCTGGCATTCTATGANTATATATATATAGTGTTAAGATATAGAGAATGTCTACATAAGTATCTTGATGATTTTAGTATATTTGAGTTCTGTTCCCATAAGCAGAGTATCAGGTGCTGCACCTACCTAGGCAATAAAGATATAATTGACTGTGAAAGGCTAGACAAGGCTAGTTCTACCTGCGCTCAGTCTCTTATACATCAGCAGATAGGATTTCATGGCTTTTTAGTTCAGAACTGAGCAGTTACAGACCCAAATCACCATGCTTAAAAGTACACTTACTTGCATGAATGAGCAGTGACTGAAACCCATTAATGCCCCAGCATGCACTGCTCACCAGTGCTCGTTTTTGGGGTAGTCAGAGTTTCTTCGTGTGATTCTGCTTCATTTAAACCTGTCAATACCTCAATTAGTGCTTAGCTCTCTTCCCTTGAGAGGGACATTTACACATGTCACTTCCCAGCCTCCAAAATCTAAGACACATGGGAGCTCCTGGGTCGTATAATACATCCTGATTAAAGCTGGTGTTTTCCATGTTTTCCAGTGACTTTCTGCCCTTGCTGGATTGGGGGTTTTATCCCCCTTAACTTGTAAATTGTCCATGTTATTTCTATTTAAAGCATAACAATTAGTAAGAAGCCATGAGATTCTACAGTCTGTTTTTCACTGATTTGCATGCAGTAAGTCACAAAAAAATTAAAGCCCTGTACTTTACAATTATGATAGCAGCAACCCTCTCATTTAACATGAAAACTTGATGCCATCTTGATGGCAGACTGAATTCAATTTAAGATCAAAGCGTTGCAGCAGTTATCTAAAATTATATATTGCTCGTTTGAGCTATTCAACATTCTTGCTCTTTCCAGCCTGACTTTTCTACAGGATGATGAAAGATCATAATTGATTTGGAATAGAAACCAGCCCAAGAAATTTATACTTAATGGAGACATATTTCTAATAGTGATTTTTTTAAACAGCCATACTTTTTAACAGTGGAGTTGGTGATAGCAGTAACATTGACCATTAATTTCTGGTGAAGGAAGACAGTCTTAATCCAAGTCTCCGTAAGAGTAGCAGTACAACAATGCTATACACGCTAATGTGATTATTTTTATAGATCTTTGATCAGTTATTTCTCTTTTCATAATCAGCCAAGTTTTGATGAAACTGATTTTCCAGTTCCTCACGTGAATTACCACAGTTTTTGCCCTTACTATTACTGACTGCAGGGAACAAAGCTGTCGGCTCATCGCTTCCCATTTGCTTTCTCTTGTTTATTAGGAAGTGTGCTTAGACAAAACGGGAGTTTAAGCTGCGTAGCAAAGCAAAAGGAAGTCACATTCATTTCAGAAATGTCAAAGGCAAAGGAAAGACTGGGAAAGCAGCAGCTGCTGGTCTCGTGTGTATCATTTGAAGACAGCAGTTTGACCTGAACAAACATAAAACTAATACAAGAAGAGACCTCGGGAAGAGGGAAGAATTGCCTTTGTGATTTGAGAGAAAAGACCTTTTTTATTTTATTAATGTGTCTTTTGGTTAAAATTCATAGTTGTCATGCAAAATAAATCAGCTTCTTTTCCTATAATGTGACCTGAAACCGCTTCTGAGTGAATAAGATATGAAGTCTAAATGTTCACAGCTTTTACCCTGACATATTCAATCAGATCACGAGGCGCTGGTGAAGCTGCCAAGTACTCAAGGCGTCATTGTCATTCTTATTAAAGCTTACCATCAAACAAGACATGTTCTAGCTTGGAAAGGTGCTCGAGTACTACTTATAATCAAAGGAACTTAAGAGATACCAGTGGAATAGCTAGCTGAAAGGATGTTTTAGTGTGTATAGAATTCTTATTCATCCCCGTTCAATGATTATTTTAGTTTTTTGAAGGATCAGCCTCTGGGGTTGTCCTCACACCATAACAATGCCGGTTGTGCATATCACTGAGTCTCTTGTTTTGCCGTGGGATTCATACTGCAAACTTGGGTAGCTGAGACATGCACTGGTCATGCCTGTGCTTAATTTCTCTCTATTATTTAAATATCATAATTCTCATGGACATCACTCTTCACTAAAGAGAAACATAAAGCTTCTGCTTCCACTGTGCGCAGTCTCTTTTTCCACAGAGCATTGTTTTTCATCCTGTTCTGTCAGAAGATTGTTGTTCTAACAGGACTGCTAATGAAGCCCTTGCCTGTTTCCCACAAATTAATTCATCCAGCACTTATTAATGAAAGCATACATAAAGATACTGCCCTTCCTCTTAGGGGTGGTTAAAGTAGGAGCTAATTTGAATGTTTTCTGCTTTGTTTTAAAAATATTTACAGAAACTTATTTATCAGTAATTTTTCTGAATTTATTTTGTATAGACTCTGGAAATTAAAGCTGAGTAAATTATTCAGTCTGTCATATTCCTTCCTCAAATTCTTACTTCCCTCCTCCAATTTTTTAAGGTTGTTGTGTTTGACAGTGTTTTTCTTAATCTGGAACTTCATCAACAATTTATTTCAAAGCATTTGCTTTTAGAATTTAAAATTGATGCGGTATTGATCACTTAACTAATTCACCCAATATTGTTTCCATTCGAGAGTTGCATTGCTTACACAATTGGAATCTTTGCTAATTCCAAGCAGGATAGTAAAATATTGCTTTCAAAAGTCACTTTTGTGAACTATTTATACATTTTAAATCAAAGTTTAAAATATTTATCCTAAGAGAATATGTCTCTGAGGAGGTTCAAAAGAGATGAACATGAATAGGTCACAAGGAAGAAGTTTTGTATCAAAATTAGTGAATATTGGTAGATAAGCATCCTCATTAATTAGATTAACAGTATTTTTGATTAAATAATTTGTGCTCGCACAAGTGGGACTCTTATTTTTGTGTTAACCTATTTCTTTCGCCCTTTGAGACGTGCAGTTTGTGTTCTAGTCTTGGACATTTCTCGAGGATGAGGACTAACTGTTACTTTCCGCTGTTGGAGAAGTCACAGTTTTACTAAGAAACTGTGCTTGGGGTATTTGAGCAATCCTACTGATTTAAAATTCTTGTCTAGTTTCAGGCTGGACTTGATGATCTCAGAAGTCATTTCCTGCCTCAGTGGTTCTGTAGTACCATTTGAATTCTAGAGAGATGCTACTTAAGTAAGGAAAAATGACAGCAGAAAGGGAAAATAAGAAAGGACTTCTAGCAATCCATTTACTGATCCTTACAGAAGAAGTCTACAGAAATTGAAGATCAATTAACAAAGAAGCATCAACTAGCTATAGTGGGAGAGCTAGTCTTCCTTAAATGCAAGTCATGCACAGGCCCGGGGTTTCTTTGCCTGAGCAAAAGTGGATTGAGGAAGAGGGAATTGTTACTGAGGTAGGAAATTCCTATTTGTCATGGACAGAAGAGTATTTTCAGCGTGTCTGACCAGTGTGAGAGAACATGCCGAATTTGGCTTGACTGGTTAAGTTAAAAAATATGTTAGTCTCAACATGAATGCTGCTTTCTCTTATCACCACTCCTGTCCTCGTTTGCAATGTTATTTCTACCCAAGGTTGTTTCAACTGTATCAAAGGGCCGTAGTCCTCTGTTCTAGAAGCTATGCAAGAAAAAAACAGGTGGCACTCATCTTCTCTCCTTAGACATTAGTCTGCTCATCTCTGCAACCGACCAAGGCTTTTGAGGACATAGGTTATCTGGTTAGGTGAATAAGACTCTAAATGCATCTTTCTTTTCTATGGAGGAGGTCTGTAGTGTCTAGTTTGGCACAGATGTTTACAAGATGAATTCCACTGTTGTGACAGATGTTTTTGCAGGCTGACCAGTTCGAGCACGCTTCAGTGAAGGAGCCAAGTTATGCGGACATTCTGCCAGGGAAGAGAACTTCAGACCAAGAGGAGTAGACATGAGTTGATAAGTTAGGAGTCAGATCACTCTGAGAATCCAGGACAAGCATATTGCTGGGCACACTCTCAAATTCACACTGTGTTCAGTTATCTCCAGATCATTATATAATTAGATTTATCTGCTGCATCTTTTCTATCTGCTTTCTCAAGAGTAGCTTGAATCCGCAGTAGTGTTTGGCTATGATCAGCAATCTAACATTAAATACAGCTCAAAATACTTTGTACGGTGCCACATGGTATCTCCCCTTCAACTGTGCTGTTGGCTGCACTGTATTGCTCTCAGCACAGCTAGGTTGGTAGGAGAATACCATTTGGAGACTACAGATAGAAATCGTTCTTCAACACAGTGAGAAGAACTTCAGTCACTTTTAGGCATGAGGATATTCAGTGTTTAATTTAATGACTACTTACAAATTAAAAGATAGGGAGCCTTTAAATTTGCTTTCTTCCCTTTCACAATGCACCACACAGCATGCTTCAGAGAAAGATGTGGGGAAAAACAGAGATGAAAAACATTGGGTTCATTTGTCCCACAGGAAAGTCTGCTCCAAAACCCTGACACACGATGCTATGTGTTCCTTGAACACTGCAACACGTCCTCCCCTCCCCAAATTCTCTTATATAAATATATATCAATATGTGTGTGTGTGTACATATCTATACTTGAAGAGATGTAAAGGGTACACATTTCATCTGTCATCTGAATCATCTGGATGTATTTCTAAATGCTCTCACTTTTCGTAATGCATCCCGGGAGGATGTCGTGCATGTGTAGTACAGATTTAGTTTGCTTACTTACAGTTTTCTACATTATTTTGTCAGTGAAGAGCCAGCATATTTATCTCACTTATTTGCATCAGTAATTTGATTGAAGATAGGTAGAGGAGGATGAAATGCATTGTTTAAAATATCCTTGGGAATATGGCTTTGCTACCAGAAATCTTTTGACATAGAGGAAGATAAAAAGAAGAGCTTATGGTTTAGGATCATCTGAGATAAATTGTGAAGAGTCAAAAATCAGCTTTGGAAGAAGGGGAAATATTTAGCTGTGAGGCATTGCTATGGCAATAAGAAATCTGTGTGGAAGATTATGTGAGAGGAAAGGGAGGATAAGCAGGGATAAAGCTGTATCTGAGGAATAAAATCATCTTTCTTTACATGTTTTTATGCTGCTCTTATTAAGAAAGTTTGTGGGGAAAAAAATTGAGTTTTGTGGGTTTGTCTGTCATTTAAAAAGCAAGGAGGACAAGTTAGTCTCAGTATTTGGTTTGTCAGCCATTAAGGGATTTGAATTCCTTAATTCATTAAGGAGTTAGCAGGGCTCATTCAGACAGCTTTAAACTAGACTTGAAGGAGGATGGGGTTGTAGCTGGGTGTGCACCAGTAGGGCAGCACTCTAGTACTGATGAGGACCAGGAGACCTCCCACCTTCCTGAGGTGAAATCAGACAGCTCAGCTCCCTCCCTGTGATGCTTGTATATCATTGCATGCAGCATGGGGACTAAGCAAGAGGACTTAGAAAGCTGCGTTTGGTCAGGAGGTTATGATCTGGTGAAAATTACAGAGACATGATGGGACAGCTCGCATGGCTGCGATGTGGGTGTGCTCAGTGTCATCCAGTGATAGGACAAGGGGCAACGAGTGTCAGCTGGAACACAGAAGGTTCCATATTAATACAAGAAGAATCTTCATGGTGAGGGTGACAGAGCACTGGAACAGGCTGCCCTGGGAGGCTGTGGAGTCTCCTTCTCTGGAGATGTTTAAAACCCACCTGGACATGTTCCTGTGCAACTGGATCTAGGGGATCCTGCTCTGGCAGGGGGATTGGACTGGATGATCTTTTGGGATGTTTCCTATCCTAAACATTCTGTGATTCTATCAGTCTAGAGACCTGGAAGCAAGGAAGGTGTCTCTGAGGCATACTTCTCGAGGTCCCTGGGATCAAAATTCAAATCCAAGTGTCCTGATTCCTGTGGGTGCACACTGTGTGGTCCTGCCTGTGAAGCAGGAGGTCAGATCAGTGAGTGCAAGGTTCATCTGCTCCAAACGCTGAGCATGCCCACCTGACAGCGCTGACCTGGGAGCTCAGGTACCTTGATGGGAGGCACACACCACCCCTCAGCTCTGGGTGGGCTAAGTGCATCTTCCCTTTGTCACCAGAATAACTCACAGCAGGAGATAATCCTGGGAAGAAAGGCTGCAGCTGTAGAGAAAAACGACTTAGTGATTCAGGAAGTTTGCACGATCTAATTAGAGACAGGAATTGAGGTTGGAGGAGGAAAACATTGCTGTAGGAGTTAGTGAACATGTGAGAACCTGAGGAGGTTGTAGTAGGAACAGGAGAGGGAGAGGTGCAAGGGATTGAAGTGTGTTGTACTGGGGGGAAAAGAGAGGTGTGGATCTGTGTGGCGAAGAAGGACATCCAGGAGGCTTGAAAGACCACAGGAGGTAGACATGTGATTGCATAAGCTACTGATGGTGAGGTAGACTCCTTACTAGCCTGCCATGCATTTGACATGGGTCTCAAATTGATTAACTCAATGCATAAAAGCATATACTGGTCTACTCTAGGTGGTACAGAAGAGGTTGGGTGTGTTCAAGTGTGCATACAGGACCCACAGGCCTGCGGCTGTCTCATGCTCAGTGTTCTGTGCTGGGAAGCAACAAGCAGACGGCCACACAAAGTGATTTTGTGAAAGTAAACTCCTTGTGGATAGTAGTACTTGGACAGATGCCAGATAAACCTGACGCTGTTTTAATTTTCTGGAAGGCAGAATCAGACCCATCCTCATTTTCATTCTGATTATTCATCATTTCTTCTCTTTGAATGCTTCCAATCAGTACCTGGTATCCAACAGTCAAGCAAGACATGCTTCCTCGTAATGCGTATCAGCGCCTACAGAGCCTCGTTCCAAGAATCCTTCCTGTAATTAGATCTCATTCATAACTTTAACCCGCAGCCTCACCGTCCCGTTAATTTTCAAATCAGTTTGTTTTGGTTCCAGAAGCCTTTCACAGAAAGGGCTGCGTCCTGACATGTTGTCATATCCAAGCATCAGCAGCTCTGGCACGTGAAAAGGTCATGCCACCCAGCATTAACATTTCACAATAGCAATTACAGTAATTCATTTCAATAAGGATTTTGTAATTATTCTTTATTTAATTTTTTTGTTGTTGCTGTCTGTAGCCATAGATGCAATCTATGGAGAGAGAGGGAGAGACTGAACGGCTTCAAATCAATGTCAGCTTTTAAAATAGAGAGACCCAGAGCCGTTCAGATGGAATGAGTGAGTTGTTCCGATAAAAAGAAGTGATGATGAATAAAATCAAGGAAAGCAGGGTAGTGCAGGAGGAAGTCCTGCAGTGCTTGAGCTTAGAGAAGAGCTTAGTGCCACCTCTAATGCTTTGAAAGGACAGATTGATTCAGAAGAGAGCCGTTCTGTGCTGTTCAGGGCTTTCCAGCTTCTCCCAATCAGGGAAAGGGCCAGTCCTGAAGGACAGACTCATGGGCTTTGCTTCTTCCTACTCGCAGTTACTATTCATTGCTAGATAGATCATATGAGAAGAAAAGGGCAAGTTACTGAGGACACCAAAGAGTTTGCATTGCAAAATTGTCATCATTTGAGTGCTCTGTAGTAAAGCATTCAGAGAATTTCTTTTCTTCCTATTTCCAGAAAATTTGTATTACAAAATGTGAAAATATCTTGGGGTCAAGCCTGTTCTGGCTACCAAGAGAGTACTATCTTTAACATCATTTTTTTTGAGGTCATGAATGGCTAATGAAGTTGACTATCATGACCAAATGGTTCTGCAAATACCTTGTGAATACGATAAAAGCGGTAGTCTAGCTAGATTTATTGTCAGTGTAATCATACTTTCATTAGAATACAATTTACACATGTCCTTAGCACAGGCATGGACTGTAAGCTCTTTGGTGCAGAGCCTTTCTTGTCATTTTGTAAGGCTCCTGGATTAATTGAGCCCTCGTTTTGACGTGTCATTACTGTCACACAAACTTGTAGAGCATGTATCTGTCAGCAAATCAAACAGAGGGAAAAAGACAATCTTATCTGTTTTTACTGCCCTGGTGTTAGAATGCTGATTGCTTGGCATGCCATTGTGTACTGTATATATTTTATTTACATCATAAATTGTCCTGTGAGCAGAAAAACAAATGGAGCCAAGCCTCCTTTGGATTTGCATCTCCTTGTGTCTCCAGCCCCTTTGCCCAGTCCCTGCTCCTCTCTGCCAAGTTCTCTTTGAGGCTCATCTTAAGGAAATTCCTTTACACAGGAATGGAAATCCTTTCTCACACTTCTGGTCAAATACAGACAGACGAGCTGAAGGGGACCCAGATTGAAGGGCCAACCCTGCGAGCTTGGTTAGACTACTCAGCTTACTGAAAAGCAATACTTTTTATGTTGTTTGGTTTTAGTTCCAGCGATGATAACTTCCTATCCAAATACCACCTTGGCAACACAAGGGCAAAAGAAGGAGATGAGCTGCACAGCCCATGGAGAGAAACCCATCATAGTCCGCTGGGAGAAAGAAGACCGAATCATTAATCCTGAAATGTCTCGTTACCTTGTTTCCACGAAGGAAGTTGGAGATGAAGTGATCTCTACTCTGCAGGTAAGAAAACAGAGAGAAACGAGTGACCCACAACTCATCTACGTGTGTAAGAGCGTTGCTAGATTCGGTTTTGATAGGGATGGACAGCTATCTCTGCCCTGCAAGGTCAGAGCCCCACCATTCACTTCATGGTTGGCACAGCCTTGGAAAGCTGATAGCACAAGTAGGTAGAGGAGAACCCTGTATCCCACCTCACACGAAACTGAGTCTCCATATTCCCATGCTTCAGAGTCAGCAAGAGACTGGACCTGGCTTACAGCACCCCATACTTTCTAAGTATAGAGTCTAAGGAACATGGCTCATTCCTCAGCTTGCCCTTCCTGTGCAGCACAGTTGGGTTTCAAGGACAGTGCTGCTAAATGCTGAGTGAATGTGACCTCCAGCTCTGGTGTGAGTCAGGCTTACCTTCTCCACAATCATTAATCTTACTAACAATAAAAATGCTCTCATTTTAAAGGACTTTTTCTCCCCCAGTTTTGTGGGGCTTGTGAGACCAATTTCCAAAGTTTCATCAGTTTCAAAGTAAGATTGGAAGGAAACAACACGGACAGATGCATAAGTAATACATCTGTTGCTGCCAGTAATGTTTGGCACTTGTACCAGCAGCAGAAGCCACCTAGAGATTGGTCCTATTCTGTGTCTTCACTTCTGCTCCTGTGACAGACGGCTGTTTGGTGGTGAAGGAAGCACTGCATCTTGACCTGCCTGACAAATCACTGTGTGTGACTCCATCAGCTGTGGAACCAGTGGCTGTCCTGGGCCAGACTTAGGAGCTACATGACTGACTCTGCTATTTTGGGGACTGAAGTTTTGTCAAGGTGCTATGGAAGCACAGGAGACTCCTGTTGTTCTGGTGTCACCTGTAACACATGGGGCTATCATATTGCCCTGAATATACCTGGGTACAGCATTTTTTCACTCAAATCTAAAGTTTACCAACATGAACAAGCTGCCAGTCCATTCCTTTATATTTTCACATATACTTTACGAAGCCTAAAATAGATATATATTTTTAAATCATACAGATTCTCAGTCTAAAATCCTGATTTTCCATTTTTCAGCCACATTCTCAAAAACCATTTTCACCAGGCTCAAGGAAATCATTCTCTAGCTCACTAGATTGCTGATGTTCTAGTGTCAGTCCTAAGGTATATCCACCCATAACCAACTAACTTATCTATCCTAACCAAAAACTGCCTGGTATGATACCCAGTAAAAATGGGGTTTTTACTAGGGGTTGCTCCCTCTCTCTGTGAGGAGGATTTATCATTGTTTTCTCTGAGGGGGTTGCTCCCTCTCTCTGTGAGGAGGATTTATCATTGATTTCTCTGAGGGGGTTGCTCCCTCTCTCTGTGAGGAGGATTTATCATTGATTTCTCTGAGGGGGTTGCTCCCTCTCTCTGTGAGGAGGATTTATCATTGATTTCTCTGAGGGGGTTGCTCCCTCTCTCTGTGAGGAGGATTTATCATTGATTTCTCTGAGGGGGTTGCTCCCTCTCTCTGTGAGGAGGATTTATCATTGATTTCTCTGAGGGGGTTGCTCCCTCTCTCTGTGAGGAGGATTTATCATTGATTTCTCTGAGGGGGTTGCTCCCTCTCTCTGTGAGGAGGATTTATCATTGATTTCTCTGAGGGGGTTGCTCCCTCTCTCTGTGAGGAGGATTTATCATTGATTTCTCTGAGGGGGTTGCTCCCTCTCTCTGTGAGGAGGATTTATCATTGATTTCTCTGAGGGGGTTGCTCCCTCTCTCTGTGAGGAGGATTTATCATTGATTTCTCTGAGGGGGTTGCTCCCTCTCTCTGTGAGGAGGATTTATCATTGATTTCTCTGAGGGGGTTGCTCCCTCTCTCTGTGAGGAGGATTTATCATTGATTTCTCTGAGGGGGTTGCTCCCTCTCTCTGTGAGGAGGATTTATCATTGATTTCTCTGAGGGGGTTGCTCCCTCTCTCTGTGAGGAGGATTTATCATTGATTTCTCTGAGGAAGTATACATTTTACGTGTGCATATTAGCCTATTCATGTTATGAAAAATATATAATAATAGGATAGACCCCCCTAGACCTCTCTGCCCTCTTTCATCCTATTGACTGTAATAAATTAATGTCCAGATGCCAGAGACCTGCTTGGAGAGTTCTCTTCTGAAGCAGTTGTGCGTGGTAGTGGCATTCTACATCTATATGTATGCTATATGCAAACCCTTTGCCTTCTGAGAGATAAAACGCCCTCAAAATAGAACATACCAGGATTAAAGTTGTCTCTGAACCGTTTAAACCCAGTGCTTGTGTGCAGTGATATTATACTTAGTTGTATACTCAGCTTTTCATGCCTCAGTCAGGCATGACTTGCATTTTCTCTGGCATTGAATTAGGGTTGAGTAATGAAAGACACTCTGTGATTCGAGGCTGATCCCTGATACCAAACTTTTCACAGGTGGCCAATAATTGTGAGCTCTTTGTTTTCTAGGTGCTTGCCTTGGGGTCTGATTTGCAGAAGTACTGAGTCCTCCTAGCTGCAGCTTAACTCAATGGAAGCTGTTACGAACACATGAAATGCTATTTATTGCTAAGGACACTGAGAGGGAGGAAGAAAGGCTTAGATGAACCAAATTGGGCTCTTGAAAAATGCTGCTTTCCTACCTTAATGCTAAGCCATGTTAGCACAGCTTGAGAAGTTAGCTCACCGATAGCCTTGCACTGGCTTGGAAATCAATCCATTTGTCTTAACCACTGCTGAGTGAGAGTTGTGCTCTTATTGCCTTGGTTTTGCTGAGGATTAAAGAGCACGTGGAGTTGCCAGGGCTCAGCTAATAAATGTCAACTTGTCGAGCAGCTGCGAGCATTCTTATATGTCTGGTTCCCCAGTTCTTCATACAAAACAGTGGTAGTCATCTTTGTGGTGTCAGGGTTTATGAAAATAGCTTTACTCCTGTTCTGAAATAGGTATTGCACAGGTGAATCCTACAGGAAAGGCTGTAAGGGAAGGATCTAGATGTCAGATGTTTAGGTTTACTTGGTTGGTTTTAGGTTGGACTGGATGATCTTTAAGGTCTTTTCCAGCCTCATCATTACTGTGAGACTGTGGTACTATGAGTTAGTCTTCCTTCAGGACACAACTTGAACTGTGTGCAGTAAAGCAGAGGTGAGGAAACACAGTGAACAATGAGAAGAAAAAGGTATTTGAGATATCTAATCATTTAAAACAGTCCTCTCCCTGTTGTATGTTGAATGAAGCAGTGATCCTGTAGAAAAATATCAGTACGAAGACCACGAATAACATTCTGTGTTATTAGTTAAAAACTGAAAAGACAGACCACCCCAAATTGAGTTGTGAGGGAACTTGGTGAATGCTACGAGGTTCACCCCCAGGGTTTGAACTTCTGTTTCCTCCACACAGCCTTCAGCCACTTGAGTGATTTTCAGAATTAACTGGAAAAATTCGGAGGCAGCAGGAGGCACCATTTGGTATGGAAAATTTCAGCCAACAGTTAAATACTTGGCAAGCTTATTGAGTAACTGGAAACAAGACTCCTAATGAGAAGCTACAGGTAGAGGTGGTGCTCCAGCTCCTGACTACACATGTAGAACCGATAGCCTGATTCCTCAGGCCAGGTGTTGCTAGTTTTGCTAAGCCTTGGTATTTTGGATGCTTTATTCTGCATATGTGCGAGTATAACTTGTGACATCTGTTTATTACTGTCAAATACAACAGTTTCTACAATTTTTCTTGCACTGCACACCAAAGCTGTTGGCTTGTTTTGTCTGCACACTGTTCAATCAATCAATTCTTTTCAAACCACCTATAGATTTTGCCAACTGTGCGTGAAGATTCTGGCTTCTTTTCCTGCCATGCCATCAACTCTTACGGGGAGGATCGAGGAATAATTCAGCTCACTGTGCAAGGTAGGAAGAGGACAACATAAGGAAAAAAACACAGCTATTGTAGTAGAGTAAGTGTATGACATCCTCAGAAATCTGTTGGGGGAGGGAGGCTCTGATTCCTAATTAAGCATAGTCCTTGTTGCCTGAGAAATGAGGAGCCACATTAAGATGCTTGGTTGTTCATTTTCCAGCATCACAGATGAAATCAAAATAAAGGATAAACTCAAATCTGTCTAGATATGTAGAAATCAATAAGGAGAATTATTTTCTTAAATACACTGCCTGACAATCTACTAAAGATACTTAAAGCTACCATCTTCAGGAGGGACGGTGGATCTGAGTGGGTTAGGTTTTGAGGAAGAGGGTTGCATTTGTTTTTAAAGAACCCAAGTCTGAAATCAAGTGGTAGCAATCTGACTTTATCTCTAGGGAATCACTTCCTCAGCAAGTGATTAACTGGCTCAGTGTACTAATGAGTGACCAGAGAAAATGCCAGGACAGCTCACCACCAGTTAATACCAGTGCCACACTCGTTGATGTTATCTTAAGAGTGTGGTCTTTCTTCTGACTGAAAGTCCTTGTTTGTGTGTGTGTGTTTACTCAGAGCCCCCTGACCCTCCTGAAATAGAAATCCGTGAGGTGAGAGCACGTAGTATTGCCCTCAGATGGACTATGGGATTTGATGGCAACAGCCCCATCACAGGCTATGATATTGAGTGCAAGAACAAGTCAGGTAAGAAATAATCACCACCGCGAGTCATCCATCAATGAATTTCTATTATGAAAGATAAATAAATTCAACCTTCCTGATGGAATTGTTAACCATGGTTTATTTACTCTTCCACAGTAAGATCTACTGTCATTCGTTGTCTCTTGTTTTGGGGTCTTTTTAGAGAAGGGCAGTAATTTTAGCAACTTCTGCTTTTTCCTTTTATCCAGAGAAACCTACATGTAAGTGGAACAAGTTGGGTTGTGAACCAAACCATTCTAGGTGATAGCTGATGGTTTTGCTGGCTGATTCTTGGTCCCTGTTTTCTTTTCTCCTTTTGAATTTTTTGTGTTCTTTTCAATTTCTTCTTCTCCTTGCAGAAAAAGTACCTTTACAAATTAGCTTCTGCAGCGCTGATCTTTAGAAGATAGTTTCTGCTGATAGATGAGTACATGTCATCTTCACTGGCAAGTTAGCAGAGTTGTGAGAACTTCCAGATCAAAAAAGCTGTGTGGTAGTTTGCTGATGCAACATGCAGAGTTCTCAGTAAGATACTGCAAATACTCTGAAGGATAAGATCTAGATGTCAGATGTTTAGGTTTCCTTGGTTGGTTTTAGGTTGGACTGGATGATCTTGAAGGTCTTTTCCAGCCTCATCAGTACTGTGAGACTGTGATATTGGTAGGCCAATGTGAGCAGATACCTTTGTGCTGTATCACTGCATAGTCACATCAAGGAACATCAAGGATTAGATTAGCCACATCAAGCCACATCAAGGATTAGATTATNAGATACCTTTGTGCTGTATCACTGGTAGTCACATCAAGGAACATCTAATAAGATAAACAAGGTGAATGATTTGAAAAAGAAGTGCAACCTCTAAGTCAGAAACCCTGTTTATGTATATATTAAAATTTAAACTATTACAGGTTAAACAGAGTCAGGGTGCATCAGGACTTTGTTATGTAAGATCACACTTAAAATTAAGCACATTGTAGGCACGGAGTCGCTGAGTCACGACATGAGAAGGAAATAAAAGTGAAATATCAACAGAACATACTTCAAATACACTAAAATCCCTCAGAAATGATTTTGTACTCTTTTATGTTGGAGTTTGTAGCACTATTTGTTAGAGATGTGGTGTAATAATAGCAATGCTCTGCATGTGCTTGTCAGCGAAGGATTCTATTTATCGGGGCAATCACAGCACGCTTACAATTCTTCTCCCTGTAGTTCTGAAATGTAAAAAAGTACTCTTCTCTTCCTATTCCTTTCTCCACGTTGTGTATTTTTTGTGCTTTACTTAGGCAAAAATGTTGTGATGCTTTCGTTACTGGGGAGTCTCCTTTCAGGAGCGTTAAATCATCAGTCACTGTTTTTGCATTGGCTTTGTAAATGGAATTCATAAGGTACATGTGATCGTGGTACCTGAAAGAGAAAATTACCCACTGAGTCCGTGATCAGGAATCACAGCTCTGGAGCTGCAGAGGCAAGGATGCCTTCAAGAGATTTATATACTAAAATTTCTGGTCTTTTCTTTCCTATTCTTTTCCTTTCTTTTCAACCCCCCTAACAGTTCCAAAACAGGTGTTGAAAGTCATTCTTGCCTGATAGTCTGCTTTCTCACCCTAAAACGTCACTTGTATCTCTGAATTATGTAACTCAGCCCCTCTAGGAAGATCAAGGAGCTTTCTTGAATTGCAGCAGGTGTGGATAGAAACTTCAGAGCTCTCTGAAGTGATCATCTCCTTGAGCTTTCCTTACAAAATGACTAGTGGAAAACATCAGCCGAGGCACTAGTGTCAAAGGTTCCAAAATGTAAAGAAATTAAAATAGTGGGTGGCAGAACTGGCTTTGGGGGAAATACTTCTTTGTCTGCAAGTGAAGACAAATACAAGGCATCGTGTCCTGAAAAGAGGCAATTATCTTCGTCTCACTGTGATCAACAGGAACAGAGATTTGAGAGGCTGAGGCTGGATGTTTGGAGGAACTGGGTTCAAGTCTTTCAACTCTTGCATGCTATTTCTGTCATTAAGTAAATCATCAGGAGAATAAACCACCGAAGACTGTTACTTGATGAACTTGTGGGGGATAGTTGGAGGAAGCTAGAACAAAGAAGACACAAATCAAGAAAACTACTCACAGTTTCCAGATATTAAAGGAAGACTAGAACATTTAGGTAGAACATTCACAGTCCATATGGTACGCTTGGGGAACATCCTGCCAAGACCAGAGTCAAGCTGTAAACTGCACGGTTGTGTTCGGTGAGAATTTTCCACCTGTGTTTACCCTGAGGACTCAGAAACAGATTTAGAACTAGGTTTCTCAGGAAGGAAAAGAGCAGAACATTTCTGTTTGAGATGACTGCATAGAATGCATGATCTTCACTGTATGGCAGTGCTCTTGTATCCGCCGTCTAACCCTGCTGTGCCATCAGACACAGAAAGACGCGTTATTTACCCCCTAGAAGGAGCATGGATTGCCTGAGGCATCTGCAGGATCCAGCTGCCACGCAGGAGTTTCATGAATAGTGAGACCTTAGCATTTCTGAGGGTTAAAATACTCAGGTACTGCACCTACCTGTAAAGGAATGCACCTGGCCCTTCACTGAAACCACTGGTGTATGGCCAGCAGCCCTTCCCTCAGAGGTATACAAAAAGGATCAAAGACAGAAAGAGGCAGGTGGGCCCCTCTTTGTGCCTTTTTATTTCGGTGATGATGAGCAAAGGGAGCCTCAGTACCACTTAAACCCTGATCTGCAGGGAGACGACTGTGCTTTGCACTTTCTCGTGCTCACCTGTGAACGGAGCATCTTCGAGGATGCAGATGAGGGCGGAGAGCCGGGGGGATTGCCCCGAAGCTGCCAAGGGAGCCACGGGGAGGCGGTCGGACGCGATGCCGGCAGTGGCCACGGGATGGCAGCGCTAAGCCCAGCCCCGGTGCAGGAGCCGCTCCCCGCAGCCACAGTGGCACCTAAGGACAGGAGTCACGAAGGGACAGTGACCCTGGCTGGGCTGCCTCCCGCAGAGGGGCAATCCAAGGCTTAGGTCTTTCGTTCAGGAGCAGATGGGAAGCTGCTGGTTCTGATGAAAACATTTTTAAACCTCTCTGACTAGTTTTTTTCTTTCAATCTAAGGATATTTTCGAGCTTTCTGGAATAACAGCAGAAACCAGAAGATCCAATAGTCAAGCTTAGTGTCTCACTCTACTTCTTATCGCATGGATGAGAGCAAATATTTGTAGAGTTTGCCAGTAGAAAACAAAATTACTCTGTTATTTCATTTCTCTCCGATTTTTCAAAACTGAAAACAATTTTTCTAGAGAAATCAATTGATTCCCCTCTAGACTAACTCAAACTTTTGCTGTTGCTCATTTCCTTTACCCCTCACAGAAAGGGATCCATGCATGTGCTCCTGAAGTCCATGCATTGCTCATAAACAAACACTGCACAACTTTAGTTAGAAGTGCAGAAGACTGAGAGTTTTCATCTCTCTTTTCCCCCTGGTGTATCATTACTTCATCTACTAAGAGTCACCAGAATTTGTCAGATTTGCTTATTGATTTTGGCATCTAGCATGTACTACAGACTATTACCACACAGAGGTCAGTATTTTAAACAACCAAGTGAGAACTGAGGCAATTTGATAATATATGGACTATATTAAAATAAATTCTCAGCACCCTCGGGGGAAATTTAGCACAATCTCCATGCCAAGCAGGTCTTATTTTTAATTTTCTTTCCTGTTGACACGGTACACTGCAACAGCCAACATCTCCTTCTGTGGTCGTATAACATCTGACACGACAGAATGCAGCTGCTGGTTAAAACTCTGGGCAGTTTCAAAAGTACTGTGTGGTTGTAGCAACTGAAAGCAAGGCACTGCTGCCTGCAGGTAACTCCTTTAGAGCTTCTGAAAATATTATACAGAAGAAGCTGTGACAAACTCAGTTTCCAAGGAAAAATGTATTCAAGTGAATTTGGTTAGCATTTATGTCTCGGATTCCCAAGTGTTTTCTGGATAAACAAAGCCACAGAGACAAGCAAACAGCCCCTGTAACCAGCCAAGCTGCAGATGTTATTGTGACAACTAGTGCATCTTTTAGAAAGCTCAGGCAAAGAATTTACACAGACTGTGCAAATATTTTATATCTGAGCAAGCTTTCTATTTTTAAACTGGCATTTCCTATCTACTGAGCATTCTGCAGGCCTGCATACAGTGACCCTTACTGTGAAACCCTCCTGTAGAGCCTCCAGTGACATCCCCCATAGGATGCTGCAGAGGGTGAAGGAGGAACATCGCCTGCAGAAAGAAAGAAATGAAGGATGGCAACTCGTGAAAGACATCAAGATGCTTTACATGAATACATCCTATTATTCCGTTTGCAGCAATTTAATGCTTGGATAAAAAGGGGGGGTTACTGGTTTTAACCAATTTCCATCCTTCTTCCTACTGCATGTCTGGTGAATTTATTAAGAACCTAACAGGCAGATGAATAGTAAGCACTGTCCTGAGTTAGAAGGTCTGGCTTGGTTCTGGGTTGGTCCCTGCAATGCAAGCACACCAACCAGCTCTTGCTAAGAATTCAACAGACAATGAAGTAGCTTTGCTAAAAAGAAAAGAATGTATTGAACCCACAAGCAAGAAGCAAAAGGAAAAATCCACAAAGAATTAAAAGAACAAAAAACGTAAAGCAGAAACTATCGCAGTGCCATCACACACACTGAGAGAAAAAGGAGACAGCTAACACATCAGGTTTGGCTTCAAACAAGAGCCTTGGGGAAAAATACTCTCAGAGGGGGAATTCAGCCATCCCCTCCATCCACAGAAGGGCTCCTGAGGCCCTCTTACATCATGATGCTTGTGGAAAAGTCCCTTTTCTCATCCTCTCGCAGATGCCAGCTTCCCCTCTACATCTCAGACTTGCTTCTAACTCCTCTTGTCTTGGGAGCTCTTCACAACATGACTATGACCAGCCAGTCCTTGATGATCTTCAGGTTACAGGAACATCTCAGATGCAGGAACACAGCAGACACTTCAGAGCCCCAGCCTCTTTCTGTTTGCCAAAGGGTTATGAGATCAGTCCCATCTGCTCTTTTTAGCACACAACTTCTGGCCAAGCAGTAGTAGGAACCTTCACAAGCCCACCTTAGGACCTCTCTCTCCCGCTTATTGAACTCCTTCATGCCCTCAGTGGCAGAGCTGAGGTACAGCATCTGTGTCAGCCCCATGGCCCTGGCCATGAGGGGGCACACCTGTGGCGATGCAACTGGTCACAGGGGGCCACACCTGTTGTGGTAAACAGGACCTGCTCCAATGCCTCTTTTTCCTTCTTCCAAGTGGTTACAGCTTTGAGGGAGGGAAAGAGTCAAGAGCTCACCACTTTGGCATATTCAAAGCTGGTCAAGTTGTGAGAAGACTGTGTGGGAGCATCAGTTCTCTGCTTCAATGTCTCGCTGCTGGGCAGAGCTGGAGCTGCAGTTGGTTGCAGCACTCGAGAGCCAGCCCGACTGTGTTCAAATTGCCCACCACGCTTCAAGCAGCAGAGTGGCAGCTCTGTGAGCAGGCACCGAGAGCAGCAGCTGNCTCTTTTTCCTTCTTCCAAGTGGTTACAGCTTTGAGGGAGGGAAAGAGTCAAGAGCTCACCACTTTGGCATATTCAAAGCTGGTCAAGTTGTGAGAAGACTGTGTGGGAGCATCAGTTCTCTGCTTCAATGTCTCGCTGCTGGGCAGAGCTGGAGCTGCAGTTGGTTGCAGCACTCGAGAGCCAGCCCGACTGTGTTCAAATTGCCCACCACGCTTCAAGCAGCAGAGTGGCAGCTCTGTGAGCAGGCACCGAGAGCAGCAGCTGCAGCTCACTCTGCGTTCCAGCCCGTGGGGAAGGGGGAGCTGTGGCTGGCCCCCCACGTTGGCTGGGCCAGGCTCTTTATCCGCTTGGGCTCTCAGCCGAGCAGAGCTCTCTGTCTGCCAAGAGACAAGGGGAGAAGGGCCAAAACCTGGAATTTCACCCCCTTTCACAGTCTCTGTCCACCAGTCACCTCCAGGATCAGGATGCTGCCCCAGGGGTCTGATGGGAGAGCTGTGTGTGCTTTCAAAATAAAAAGCCCAAAATCAAACACCTGAAAATTTGGGAAATTTTCAAACCACGACAAGCGTGAATAACACAAAATTGCTCCTCCTTGTACAGAGAGTTGCAAAAGCTAAGGGGTTTCTGCATTCCCCTTGTATTAAACTGCTCCTGCATCCTAACACAAGTTAGGCAAATAGCATCAGCTCTGGAGGATGCTGGGCCCTGTGTTTTAGTACTCCGAGATCAAATGATTCACTCATTGTTTGCCCATGGTCTGCGACCCTGGAGTCTGCGATCAGACTTTCTGCCTGATCTTTGCCAGTCTAAGAGCCTGCTGTTCCTGTCTTTCCCCCTTTTTGGAGCACAACCAACTCTCTTGCTGAGTGAGGATACCTTCAGGGCAGCAGCTTTCATATTTTTCCAGTCTTACAATGGTAAACACACAGGACTGGGGTTTCTTCACTGTGCTCATCATCTCTTCAAAATAAGGGGAAGCAGTAGCTATTTCCTCAGATTTGCTGTTGACCCTGAGGCCAAGATCTCACTGTTCACTGCACCATCCTTGGAGCGGTTGGGAATACTTTCAGGGAAGGTGATCGCTCTGCCCGCTAGCAGGAGGCATTTTAGTGGTTAACCCATCGGTACAGTGTTCTGCTCTATGAGATGGTTTGACTGGGTGCTTGTGATGTTAACATTTACATGTCTATTTTAACCTCTTGTTAAACAGACTCTTGGGATTCTGTTCAGAGAACTAAAGATGTTTCCCCTCAGCTAAACCAAGCCACTATCATTGACCTCCACCCTTCCTCAACTTACAACATTCGCATGTATGCCAAGAACCGCATCGGCAAGAGCGAGGCCAGCAATGAGCTCACCATCACCACTGATGAAGCAGGTATACTCTGGCTTTGTAGCGTGTAAATTGTGCTGGGAAATTAATTGTTCTTTGATACGAGAAAGCTTTACTTGAAATGCTGCTCATGTTGCTGAGGCGCTGCGAAAGAAACACCGAATTGTTCCCATAAAACAGCGTGACATTTGTGACTTCATTGTGCAGAGCCATAATTAAAGCCATTCAGTGTCATCTAGTGGTCAGAGAAGACATTGTGCTCCACATTTTCAGCCTGTGGTATGGGAAATGGAACATCTGTATCTGGTCAGGCAATTCAGTCCAAACTCCCCAATTTTAGTGGTGGTTCTTCCCCTGTGGGTCTTGAGGCTTTTCTTAGATGCCCAGGTATTAGTCCAGGTAACTAATATTAGCTGCTCCTATTGGAGAACATTGACCTACGTGAATAACATCTTCCTTTGACTCTTCCATGCCATAACCCACCCACCGTTTAGTTTTCTAATGGCTGCATGGGTCAGTTGGCTGTCTTGAGTTAATGTCACACCCCTATTCTTTGTTACCACATATTCTACATCATTTCCAGAACAGGAGGATGATGTGGACATGTTCACTTTGTTGGCTGGAGCCACTCTCTCCTGTACTGAAATAACTGCCTTCCAGTGCTATGTTATTTTCATTTCTCAGGGCTAACTGAAGCGGTAGAAGGGTAGGAAAGCACAACCATGCCCATGGTGCCGCATTCCAACCCAAGTCCTACATGCTACATGTGCTAGTGAAAAGGGGAGGCCTGCAGCTCCCTTCAGCATTTAGGAATGAAAATGCAGAGTGGCCGTGAATACTTCTGCCAGGCAATTAAATACAACCTACAAAGATGTCAAGAGTAACTCAAGCAGCCTCAAAAGTCTTAGTCCACTGAAACTGAATGCGGTGACTTCAAAAAGACTGGACCAGAAAGCAGTTTCATCATTTGAATTTGGAAACACATTGGTATCTTGCTAATTGCTAAATTGGCAGTGCATCTTCCTGTGGAGATTTTGAGAGGAAAACCACCACGCATGTGTCTGAGTGACAGTGAAAATCCCTACTGCTTCAGGATGGTCTAGGCTTTCAACAGTCAGTGCCTCATTTTCAGTTCATTGTCAGATGTTTAGATTTACTTGGTTGGTTTTAGGTTGGACTGGATGATCTTTAAGGTCTTTTCCAGCCTCATCATTACTGAGATACTGTGTAATTGTCGCATGTGTTCTCTGTGGGTGAATTTACTACAGAGAAAATGTCTCTCTGGTTAGAAGAACATGACTTTGGCTCTGGTGAAGTTTATGAATAAGAACAGGACCAAAGCCAAGGCAGAGAAGCAGGAGACTACTACATGGGCTGCCTTTCTTTCTTCACCAAGTGTCTTTTCTATCTCAGTAGACAAAAAGCCTTCAGTGAACAGTTTTATTAATGATGAACAGCGCCTTTACAAAATACTTAGAATTTGATCAAGGGCCATCTCTTCTTTTGTTCAGTGAAAATGTGGAATCACTAAAGAAAACAGCCCATGCGTTCTTCTGGCCACCATCAGCTGTATCCCCAAAACGCCCATCACTCTTCATGCATACACATCAAAATAGAGGGTTGGGTCTTGGATCTACTGTCTCACTCTCTCTAATTCACTCATGCTCGGAGTATTTCTCACTTGCCAAATTTTTCCTGACTGATCATTATGTTGTCAGGATCAGCAGCTGGTCTTGAAATAAAAAAACCCAGTAACACAGCTTCCCCACGAACAGGGTGGAACCTTAACATCACATTTTATTCACTTCTTTGTAGCCAAGTTTCAGAACAACTGATCCTTTTGTCACTGTCTTTCAAGGACTCATCTATTTGGAGAAAAAGACCAGCAGTGTAGAACTGCATTCAAAAGTCACTCATCTACCTAGGGAACAATTGGAAGAGAGGAGGTCAGGCTGAGGCAGAGTGTGTGATGTTTGTCTCCTGGGTTTTCATTTCAGATGGTGTATAATGCACAGGAGCATCACTCTTTTTTTTGATCAATGTTTACTTCTATTCTCTGCTTTTACAATAGGAAATGGAGAACAGCATGGGTGCAGGGAATAAGAGAAGGTAATGAGAAGGGAGCAAAATAAAGGTCCGAGAAGGACAGTGTGAAACCTGAATGACTCAAACCACGCTAATGACAAAGGGTTGCAGATCGTGTATCACTTATTGCAGTGACCCGAGTCACCTAGCACTAGCAATTAAAAAGCAAAATGTAGAGAGTCTCTGTGGTAAAAGGATCGTCAAGCATGGCAGGATTTCAAAGACTACAGTCCACATCTTTCCCTCTATGCAACCACAGTTAGCGCCTGTGTTGGAAAACAGTCTGCCAAGAACACATGTTCACTAACACTTGTCAGAAAAACAAAAGCATTACACTGAAATCAATAGAGGAAGCTGTGTTGTCTGAGTTTTCTTGATGTCTCTGTCCAAAACTCCGTATGACGTAAAGGATCTAAAGTAAAATACTTATTTAAAACTTCACCATGGAAATCATTGGGTACTCAGTTCTATAAAAGCATCTGTAATCTTTCAAGAAAAAGTCAAGATTTTTAAGGAGCACATTCTAAACCCCATGTTTAGGACAAAATCCTTTGCTCAGAATTCACTACACTGTAATGCAGCCAGAGAAATGGCATTCCTGTTTGTCAACAGGGGGACAGAATCGAGGAGAGGACTCAAAAATTCATGGAGATCTCAGGTTTTGCCAGTGGGCTTTTTCCTCCTCTCCTTCCTGTGCTCGAATGCAAGGGAAAAGGAAATAAAGTTCTTCCAACTGTTGGAAATTTCCCATATAAAGGACAGTCAAGAATGGCACAGAATAGGACACCTTTAATAACTGAAACAGATTATAGACTGTGTTCTGGGTCTCTCTGCCTTCATCAGTTAAAGCAAAATACTTTGGTTTCATTCACCATAGCTGTCATTTACTGCTGCTCCACCTCTAACAGCCTCATCTGACCCTTCTTATTGCTTTATTTCTTTTGTCATGCTATTAAATACAATTTAATACCTTTTAGAGGCCATATTCTGCATGAAGGGAATGCTTTACCCAAGCTCAGGATTACTCCATTCCTCTCTTCAGATCTCTCTTTTACAATGGTTACCTTGCTGAGCAAGCAATTTTCTTCATACTCTCTGTTCAGTCCCAGTCAATTCTTAATACGCTTTGTAGTTTCCCAGCTGACAGGTAGGTTCCTCTAGACTCAGGGCCTTCTTTTCATTCATTTAAAGCGTCCTGCACACCCTTGGCATCAATAGTAAATGAAAAAACTCCTCCTGACTCCGACAGGAGCTGCAATGTGCTTTTTCCATCTAGCACTTACTTTTCTGTTTGATTTCCAGGCTGGACCCGGTCAGCTGTTGACATACCATGTGAAGTTGTGAATCCTCTGTGATGTGAGGGACAGTTTTGATCCATCTCTCTTCTCTCTTCGCAGCTCCCGATGGTCCACCTCAGGATGTCCAACTTGAACCGATATCCTCACAGAGCATTAGGGTCACCTGGAAGGTAAATAACACACAACCAAAACTATAGACTCTGACAGCGTTTTGATGCAGACAAAGAGGTTCCATTCCGTTGGTGGGAGCACTATCACAACTCTGAATCAGTTATTTTTGGGGGGAGAGACCTTACAGCTACCTTTGACAGGAAATCTTATACTGGCCATTAAGCCTGATGCCTTATGCAAAGAAAGAACCTTCCATTGGAGAGCAAAAGCAGCAGCTGCTTGCCTGTCCTGATGGCATTTTCTCCTTCCTTTTGATTTCAGAGATAAAGCTACGTGCTTGGAAAATCAGTACTTGCAGAATTTCACTGTCAGTTGGTTTTTCTTCCCAGAATTTCCCCAAACCATTGAAGCCAGGGCAAGGCTTTTCCCATTGCAATAGTCTTTGGGACCGAGCCTTAGTAAAACCACGTGTACTCAGAGATCAAAGTAGTCTCTCAGCACAGTAAAGAATGGATAGAGCATCTAACTTTAACATTTCAGTAACTGACAGTATTGGAAGAGCTGGCACGTCTTCTGACTTAGTTTTTCCTGGATTTGGCACAGTGTTTTGACAACACAGAATGTTTTAAATGGCTTTAGCTGATACCAGAGGTACTTAAACCATGTTTTAAATGGTCTCATGCTATGTAATGCTTGCAGATCGTAGTGGACAGGACAAAGCCATCCCATTGCAGTAGTGCAATCTCAAAATGAATGGCAGGTTCCAATTATATAGATAATTAAATGTATTAAAGATTCTGAAATACATAGTGTTACATGCTGGAGTTGGATGGTGGCATAAGAGTCATTAATTTCTATAATAATTTTAATTACTCCTGAAAATGTGGATAATATGGACCCATGATGTTTGTCCCATGATATTTGTCCCATGATATGGACCATCCAGAAAGCCAGGGTAGTAGTGACCTACTGCTTATTAGGTAGTGACCTGCTGCTTATTAGCCATCAAAATAACTGCAGGCTGCTTATTTATTTTTTATTATATGTTAAACACCCAGGAAGATTCTTTGTTAATTTGGAGTTGGTTCCTAAAAGGACACATTTCTGCAGGGCATGATGTCTGTACGGTGAGGGGTTAACATATCACTACTGAGATGACTTTGCGACGTGCTGTAGTGGCAGGCATGGAGGGGGTAATTTTGTGGTTTCAATCAGGTATTCAGGTTTTTTGTTGCAGTGGGTATGGTTGGACTAGGTGATCTAGGAGGTCCTTTCCAACCGTGAGTGTTCTGTGGTTCTGTGATTCTGTCATACAGAGGGATCTCAGCTTTCAAGATTTGTTCAGTAGTTCAATAAAGTTTAGGAATGCTGCAGTTAGACTTTGATTGCTTGAGACATTTCAGCATTAAGCTTCAAAACTAATCTTTATTAGTCCTCACACACAGTGGTCATAAATACAGGACTGATTCTTGGATTTCATTCACATCTTAAATGATGAGGTTGCTTTTCATCAAATGGTTTCTAAAAATTAAACATGTGGGTCTGCCTGGTGGTTGAATGGACTTGGAAAAGGTGGGCACTTAAATGCAACACAGAGAGCAGAGCAAAGGAAGTAGTACTGAAGTCATGCAGGCTGTACAATGATTTCAATAACTGAAATAGATGCTTGATGGCTTGTTCCTTCCTAAGGCACTCATGAGGTGTGACTGCCATCAGACCTAGCCACCCGTAAACTCCAAACCTGTATGCATGACCTTGTTGTTATGCACGTGATAGTAGGGAGATTGAAACCTTCACCTGTTGGGTTTTTTCAGAGTTCACTTTGGGAGGTATTTTCAAAACCAACAAGGAAGATAGGCACCATCGGTTCACTACGGGAGTTTATAGCTGCCGTTTGTGATTCTGAAGATTTGCCGTTAAATATTAGAGCTGCAGATGTGTGCAGGCAACTACTGGACAATTAAATTCCCACACCTACATTGTAATAACATGTTCTGAAATATCATTCGGTTTGTACTTCCAGGAGACTTCAAGGTGCAACTCAGTGTCCTTATCCGTAGGTATTGTCTGAGGAGCAGAAGCATATCAAATGAGCAGCTGGAATGTATTCTCAAGATCGTGTTTGGAATTTGATTTGGGAATACTTGAAGAGCAATGATCAGTATCTAATATAACAAAACAATCATGGAAATGAGCTACATATTGAATATATACTTCATTACCCTGGCAAGTCTTGAAGGAGGAGCGTAGATCAGTCTTTTTGCAGTTAGGGTGAGCTTAAGACACGAGCCACTTGTGACATTGGAAGTGATCGCTTGTACCCATGCTGCCTACATCCAGATCAGGAAGGATATGTCCATGCTTTCAGAACTGTGCACTGACATGTGAACCTGATGCCACACACACATACCAGTTAGGTGTTTGTAGTTTGCTGTGGACTGCCCTGCCTGACTGTACACCCAGTCTCTAATGAATGCCCAGTCTCCTGTCCAAGATACTGTTCCTATAGACTCAGCCCCTGTCAAATCTGTTAAATCACTTAATTTATAGACCAGCAGTATTTGACATGATCAAGCAGCACGAGAGACACTGTGGTAGTTCCCTCTAGCAAAGTACTACGAAGATGCTGATGGCTGTAGGCAGAGGCAGCCTATGGCACCATCCTACTGCAAGACACCATGAGGTGTTTGTGAACAGCAGAAACTGGAGGTCTTCCCCTGAAAAGCACCACTGGCACTTCCTTGAAATTGTGTTTATTGTTATCTTCATGCTGTCAGCCTGCCACGTGCTTAGCTTGAAACTGCTTTGCCTTGATTTGTTGGTCTGCTTGCATACCACAAGGTCCTACTTGCTAACCTGCAATGGCCTACTGCTGGCAGGTTACCTCATCTGATGGTCCTGGACACATCCATCTGATGGTCCTGGAACACCTTTGCAGACTAAGGTGAGGTCACTAAGCAGTCTTCCTGAAAGGTTAGTGCATGTGCAGTCCTGCCTTAACTAGAAAAACTATTTCCTGAATGAAAATGTGTAGCAGCTGATTAAGAAGCAGGGGTAAGCCATGTACTTCCCTTGAATTATTGCAGTTCTTTGGTGGCCACAGCACTTTCAGTCCATTTCTCCAAAACATCCTTTAAGATGGTGCCACAGATGTAACACAGTTCAGTCCCCTACTGCATCTTGACTTTTGGGTAGATCCCTACGACAAAGGGCTATGCAGAATGTTCTCATCGCATTGTGCAGGTACTTAAGAATGAAGAAATACCCCATGAGCCTGTAAGAATCCCCATCAATCCACAGTGCCACGCAGGCAAAAAGGAAGAAAACAAACTCAGTAGTACTTGGTCATTCTTAATTTTTAACACTTGGAACTTTTGCCATGAAAAACTATGAGACCAAAGTGATTGAGTTGAGAATCACAGTTGTATTTGAAGCTGGCAAACCTCTTTATACACAGACACTGTCAATTACAGCGAAAGGAGCAGAAAATAGCACATCCATTATAGTTCATCTTGTCTTAAGCTCTGGTTTTGCAGCTTGCTACATTCGTTAATCTTCCTTTAAATTTTCTCTTAGCCCATTTAGAAAATCCTAGTTAAGCAACGTTTAATAGGTCTGTGATCTATTTAATCCCATTTCTGTGTGTCCACATAGAGTATTTGGGTTCAGACTGAATTTTTAAATACTAGCCAGCATTTTTTGATAGCTTAAAATGGTGCAGAGAGACGGGGAAATAAACAGGAATTCAGAAAAGAGCATGAAAATAGTCATCATTTTTTTCTTGAAGTAAATGAAGCCTTTACATTTAGACATAGAAAGTATTTCTTCTCTTCTTTAGGCACGTAAGTATGAAATGCCATCCTTTACAGAAATCAGTAATACTCTCTTTTAAAAACACTGAATTTTGAGATCATTTTCTATGACTCCTGACCAGATGAACAGAATTTTTCCCCATGAGCAATTAGTCACGAAGAAGCCTTGCTTGACTGAGTTTTCCACCAAAACTGTGCCTGGGCACAAGGAGGAGTAGAAATATAAAGTACTTGTACAAAACCTCAACCCAAAATGAAGGCTGTGAATGTTGCACCGGGGGAGGTTTATGTTAGATGTTAGGAAGTACTTCCTCATGGAAAGGGTGGTGAGACCTTGGAATGAACTACCCAGGGCAGTGGTGGAGTCCCCATCCCTGGAGGTGTTTAAGGAAAGATTGGACATGGCCCTTAGCGCCCTGGTCTAGCTGATGTGGTGCCATTAGGTCATAGGCTGGGCTGGATGAGCTCAGAAGGTCTTTTCCAGACTCAGTGATTCTGTGATGTAGTGTTAACAGGGAAGTTGTGTGGAGTAGGACATTTCAGTGCTTTGTCCTTCAAGTTTGTTTTGTATTGTGAAATGCTTCAAAGTAAAAAAAAACCCAACCAAAACCCAACCAAGAAGGGTACAATCCATAAAAAGTATAATGGTCCTATTTGATTTAAATATAAAAGGCACTTGAGCCAAAACAATTGTAAAGATATTTCTAGAAAATAAAACTTCTCCCCATTTTATTCAAAATGACAAGGTATGTAACCGCAGGATTCTCAGGGAAGAAAGAGGGTGTTGTAGCCTCAGAAAAATTTCAGTGCATCCTAAGTGTATGATGCAGTTTTATCCTTATGTTCCATCTGGTTTCCAGTAGGAGATATGTGTTCCAATGTATGTGCAACAGTGTGCTTGATCATGTTTGAGGCCAAGCTGAGGTGGAACACAGCATTGCTGGAGAGAAGTGGTGTCTACCTCCACACATTTAGAAAAGAGACAGTGACCTGCAGTGTTGCCTGAAAGCAGTGTTCCCTGTAAGAACACCTGTTTGAATTGCTTGCTGCTTTGTCCAAGCTGCACTTCAGTCAATTTTAAATGTTTAGATTACATGAGTTCACTCCTTTTCATCAACACCAATGCCTTTTACAAATGGTCAAATGAGGCAGAATGCTGTGGCTAGTAACAGAATTCCAAATCCTTCTGCTCATGGAACAATTTACTGTGAAATATTTAATGTTTGCAATATTATAAAGTTATCTTCTTCTCAGATGGAATGAAGAATTCTATGAAAATATCTGAATCTCAAACACACAGAGAAAAAAATCTACCCTTAGTTTCCACACCCCAGCTCAGCTTTAAAGCAACCCCTTTTAAAATACTTTCAGGATCATGAATCCATGGAGATTTTGTATTACACTTGTAAACAAAGTGTTTTGGGAACAAAAGACCAGCAAGTTTCTGAAAAAGTTTGGACAATGGAACACAGAAATATTCAAACACAAAATATTTGTGCTCCTAGATTGCAAACCCACATCTCTAGTCCATGCAGAGTCTCAAGATAATGGTCTGATTTAGTCATCTGGTGGGACAGCACCAGCCTCGCAGGGAACTTGTTAGCACCGGAGGAACTGAAGTAGTACAGTGGAAGTGATATCCTTGCTGCAGGTTTTGTTTCTGTTTCTGAAAGCAGGAGAGAGCGAAAACAAAGCATCCGAGGAGATGATTCATTCAGATCCATCCAGTGAACCATTTTAAGTATGGAGAGGGTGCTGGCTTTTGCAGAGCAATGAGCTGGTGGTGGATGAAAAGGAAATCCCAAGCTGATTTTATTAGCTGCAGTGGGCTATAAACTCAGTAAACTGGACTTAAGTCCAGTAGACTATAAACTCAGTAAAACAGATTCTGGGGCAGACAGAAGGGTTTGTCTTGAGAATGTGTTCTTCAACAGATGTAATGGGATGCAGGAACAACACAAACCACTGCTTCTGGTTGAACTCATTGCTTAAAAACTGTGTCACAAAGAACTGCTTCATGGGTTAGTGGAACAGATGAGCTCAGGGGTACCTGGTGGGAATTTGAGAGAAATTTGGAGGGTTTGAAAGAGCTTTTTGTCCATGAAATATAAACCATGCCTTAAAACGTCTATGCTAATTATACCTTGTAGATGTAGAAAATCAGACAGGGATATTACCACATATTGAAATTAGCCCAGGAGTATTTAAATAGAATTTTAATAGGTAATCCTGTCAATAGCAAGGTTTTTCCCTGAGCTGCCCAACCTTATTCCACTCTAGACTACATTTTATATCGCAGTGTACAGAAATGACTTCCACTGGCCAGGTACAGGGAGTCTTGCACTGTGACTGAGAAATGCGCTTAGTAATTACGACCAACCGTTGTGTACTGCCCGCCTTTTTGAATGCCAGATCCTGTGTGCTTTGTTTTAGTAGCTGTTCAGTATGCAAATCCCTGCTTTCCAATTCATTATTGCCTTCAGCACTCATTATCTAATCATCTTTGCACGCTACACACTGAGTGAACAGCAGCATATTTCAAAGCACGGTGTAAAATTGTCCTCATGCATCTAGCTGAACTTACGTGACTGCCTTCAAGAGATCAGTAAGCACCTTACTAAAAATTCAGGGAGTGAATGATAGGGACTTCTGGCAAAAACATAGTTAGTAGTGAATGGTGAGCCTGATCATGCTGAGTGGCATGATCTAGATGTCAGATGTTTAGGGTTACTTGGTTAGTTTTAGGTTGGACTGGATGATCTTTAAGGTCTTTCCTAGCCTCATCATTACTGTGAGACTGTGATACTGTAATGCAAACATACACTGTCCTCCTCAACTTTGATTGATTCACCTGATAAACAAAGAAAACATTATAAATTCAAATTGTAACAGAAGAATATCTCCTCGTCAGATTTTTCTGTTCATGAACCATTCCAGGGTCTGAATTCTAGCACAGGAAAGCGCAAATAGAACAAACTGCACGAGAAATTNTCCCCCGATGGAGCTTAAGACTGTGACCCCTTGTCCTGTCTCCAGTGTCCAGGGAGAACAGACCGAACCCCTGCCTAACTCCAACCCCCTTTTAGGTAGTTCTAGACAGTGATAAGGTCACCCCTGAGGCTCCTCTCGTGTATCTCATGGTATAAAGTTACTGCTTCCTATGCAGGGAGTGTTTTTTGAATTGCTGCCTAGAAATAGACTTCTTGCAGTACGAAAAGAATACTGACTTCATGTACACTTAAAAATCTGTAAGGGTGACAAACTGACTTTGGAGTCATGTACTTCCCATGGAATCTTTCATCTTCTGTTTAGGCTCCCAAGAAGCATCTGCAAAATGGAATTATCCGTGGATACCAGATAGGTTATCGGGAGTACAGTGCAGGAGGAAATTTCCAGTTCAACATTATCAGTATCGACACCACTGGCGACAGTGAAGTTTATACACTGAATAACCTGAAAAAGTTCACCCAGTATGGCATGGTAGTCCAGGCTTGCAACCGGGCTGGAATAGGACCTTCTTCTCAGGAAATCATTACCACCACTCTTGAGGATGGTAAGTCATGGGACATCTTGTTATTTCTTTTTACCTTGGTAAATTTATTGCCTGATTAGTGGTTATTATAGTGAGGATAATAGTAGACCAGAGTTTACAGGGACAGATGGAGCTGAATGGGAAGAGGCTGGCCGATAAGCATCAACAATTCTTTTGCAAAAGGTGCAGAATCGTGCAGGCAAATGAATTTAACTCTACTAATATCATATAACCTTATATTCACTAAGAACTTGGCTTTTCTTAAGAAGCCCATTGCTCTAGCGTTTAAAGGTTTGCAAGTTCTCATCACAGCTTCACAGAGTTGTCATCACAGATTTGAGACACAAGGAATTAAAGCTTGGAAAGGTGAAGTGATAATGTTAATTCATTGTCTTTACTTTGTTTTCAAATGAATCAGCTGGGAAACCTAAAGTTCTTTAACTGCACAACTCCTTATCTTGTCATCCTAAAGAAAAGGTCAGGCTTGTTTTTCAAGGATACCCAAAGTAATGAAAATAAAATCAATGCTGTTTCAGAAAAAAAAGAGAAGGAAACCTGTCTAATAGAAGACAAAATGTAGATGATTTTTTTCACACTGCTTATAAAGTACTTTTCAAACAATGATAGGGAGTCCTCTAGTGGAAAAAGAGAATGACTCCATATCCAGAAAGAGGCCAAGTATTTTAGAGTATAAAGGCAAATGACAATAAATATTTTAGAGTATAAAGGCAAATGACAATATTAAAGGATAGTATTATAATGTATGTGCAACAAAGGATAGTCCAGCATAATGATACTAAAATATAGGTCAGACTTTCAGCTCCTGTAAATTGACCTCAGTCTGCTTAAGTCAGTGCCAGCTAGGAAGCTGACTTTTTACGTGGGAGAAGTGCAATAGAACACATGGACAAGTCTTGAGAGCTACAGGCTTTGAGGCATACACTTCCTGGAAGGCTGGTGCTTTGTGTTTTTCATTTCCTCTAAATATTTCTAGGCTGAGACTGATCACTGCAAGACCTCAGCAGGCAGTGTACTCACATGTGTCTACATTTTGGATTATAAAAAATAGCTGAGGGTTCTTTCCTTCGGAATCAGGCATGTTAACTCTTCTTAAAAAAGGCTTTTTTACTCATTACTCAATTTTGGTGCCTTCTCAGAACGAAAGGTGTCATGACATGAAAAGCAACACCAAATACTGATGTTGCTATGACACTAAATGACCAACAGAAAATGCTTTTGATTTTTCTAAATGTCAATGAAAATATTTTATGAACATTTTCCCCTTTTTCTTAAGAAGTTACCACTTTCCCTCACTACCAATTTGAAGGAGACTTTCAAATTGTTCCAAAAAGCGGTATTTGGCTGCAAACTTCATAAAATGTATTTCAATATCTTACAGAATACCCCGCAGATTTCAGCTCTAGGACTCATTTGTTGTTCAAAAGAATATTAAAAGAATAGTCAGCAAGTGGAGAATCAGTGCAGCAAAAGTCATTCAGGGAAATCAGTTGCACTTGCAGAAGATGTGGGTTGTAGCAGGAGTAGAGGTTTGGCACTGTTAACAGTGTATAACTGCTGATTAAACACTGGGTGGTGGTGTAGCAATGACAATTGAAATGGCAGGCAATGGGTAATTGAGTATGGGGTAATGGGCAAGGGGTAATGAGCAATGGGTAAATGGCAGGCAATTGAGTTGTATTCATTGAGTTAAAAATGGTGAATATCTTTTTTTTTCAGTGCCCAGTTGCCCCCCAGGGAATGTGCAAGCCACTGCCACATCACCAGAAACCATCTCTATCTCTTGGTCAACACTGGCGAAAGAAACGCTGAATGGGATTCTGCAAGGATTCAGGGTTATCTACTGGGCCAATCTCTTGGATGGAGGTGAGAGAAATCAAGCTCTTACCAAGTAACCAGACATACACGACCTTTATATAATTTACTCTCTGCTGTGAAAGTATTGCACTTCCTTTNGCCCAGCACTGCCAGGTCACCACAGAATTATGTCACGCAGCCCTACACCTATGTGTTTTTCAAACACCCAAAATGACCTGAACATGTTTTTCTCAGTTATGAAGTCCAGTAGGTTTGGTTTTTAAAGAATAAAGATAGGAACCCAACATAGCTGCCCAAGTCCATTTTATTTTGGTTGGAATGGTTATGTCTGCTGAGCTGGTTACCTACTTGAGCAGTTAGTGCTTATTTTTTGACAGGATGCATTTTTTTCTTCATAGCTGGGGGCAAAAGAAGGAAACCTCTTTGGAAAAGGCTTGTTATTTTCATGCCAACCCCTTCCTTTGTGCTTATGTTTGGTACTCTTAGCATAATTCCGAAGGAAATAGACTCCTGAGCAGAGAATGAGTGAAACCATCAAAGGAGAAATGAGGCACCTTACTAATCTGCAGTTTGTCACATGATGATGATAATTCTTTGTATGGCCTTTCTAGTAAATTCCATTGTAGTAGGTTTGAGATGCACACATCTTTGTTCTGAGCCCCTAAGTTCAAGGGCATAGAACTGCTTGAGAGAGTCCAGCACAGAGGGAGTGGAACATCACCTTGATGAGGAAGGGCTGAGGGAACTGGGTCTCTTGAGCTTGGAAAAAAGTTGACTGAGGGGTAACCTCATTAATGTTTATAAATATGGAAAGGGCGGATGTCAGGAGGATGGAGCCAGACTCTGCCCAGTGGCGTCCAATGACAGGACAAGGAGAAATGGGTGTTAGCTTTTTCACATAAATATGAGAAGAAACATCTTCATGGTGAGGGTGACAGAGCACTGGAAAGGGCTGCCCAGGGAGGTTGTGGTGTCTCCTTCTCTGGAGATGTTTAAAACCCACCTGGATGTGTTCCTGTGTGACTTGACCTAGGGGATCCTGCTCTGGCAGGGGAATTGGACTGGAAGATCTTTTGAGGTTCCTTCCAATCCCTAACATTCTGTGATTGATTCCTATTTGCCTTGCTGAATTTTCACAGCTCTAGAGCAATGAGCAACTTTCTTTTGCTTTTATCCATCAGGACCCTAATATGTTCACTTTAATATGCAATGGTCATGCAATCTCTGGTGCTTGTTAGCGTGGCAAGGGGAACACAGAGACTGCATGCAACCCAGAAGCCCATTGTTAATGCTAGTAGCATGAGGAGTAACACTCTTTGGCAATAAAACCCCAATTCCTTTGTACATTTAAATATTTAGATAAAAAATACAGAACATGGAGACATGGCAGACATAAAATGAAATGCTGTCAGTGAGTCTGATATTTTTTGGATAAGACCCGATGGGAGTATTTTCAGTGCATCTCTAAGCTCCTGTGGGATGTCCTACAACATGATTACAAACATTATGTTCATGGAGTGCTTAAAACTGGATTTTCTTCATTTATTCAGCTTTATTTTCTGCCCTAAATATGTTCAAAGCTTTTTTGCCATATGGGTTGCGCTTCTTAGCACGCTGCAGAGAAAGATTTATATGAAGTGCATCATCTTTCTGCGTGTCCATCATCTGATATTACCGCCTGTCTTGTCAGCTGGTATTACTGTCATCAAGCGCTGTGCAGCAGCGGTTGCTGTGTATTTTAATATAAAGGGGATCTTTTCATGGTTTTCCTTTTGAAGCAGCCTGTCTAAATCAGGACATCTTCATGAAGATAACTGACTTCTTTTTTTCTTCAGGGAAAGTTTTGCTCTAATCTTCTCTTGTTATCTATTATTTAAGGAAAATCTAATACCTTGGAGAAATTTTCGATTCTCTTCCCTATATTCAAAAACAAAAAAAAGAGAGATGAAAAAAACATTTGAAAATGAAACCTCTGTCTGCTTCGAATTGTAGGGAGACTGAATACAAATAAATTTATTTTAAATGTTATGATTCCTTTCTGGTTTACCAAAATGAAATGTTACTGCTCCACTATACCCTTTAATCCCTAAGATTTTCACAGTAGGTATCCATAGCTGGAAGAAGTCTGGTAATAACTCCAGTTCCTTTTTATTCTATAGAGCTTGGAGAGATAAAAAATGTCACCACCACACAGCCATCACTAGAGCTTGATGGGCTGGAAAAATACACCAACTACAGCATTCAGGTGTTGGCTTTTACGCGAGCTGGAGATGGAGTGAGAAGTGAGCAGATCTTCACCCGCACTAAAGAAGATGGTAAGGAGTAAAACTTTTTCCATTTCCACTTCCATGAGATGTTTGCACGTCTGAGGCTTTCAAAATAGTGCAAATATTGTACACAAACACACAGAGGGGGAGATTCCTGTCTGGAGCTTTTGAGTTAGGAGCACATGGAGAGGAGTGTGCACCCTCAGTTTTAACAACCCCTGTTAAATAAGCCAGGAGTCTGTGGATAATGCTAATGATCCCAGCAAGTTTGGTTTGGGGTTTTTTTGTTTATTTGGGCTTTTTTTTTGTCAAAACAACATCTTATCTGAGCATTTTAGAGAGGGTTTGAGTTAATCCTTTTGAAGTGTTTGATAATTTGGGAAGGATGGGAGTCTACTCTGGGATGATCATATATAACTTACATGATTCTAAGATTTTTTCCAGTGTATTTATATCTTTAAAAAATCCTTCAAAAGCAAAACAAAAGCCAAAAGTCTCTTGCCTTTGTTCATACACCTCAGCATAGAAAATTTTAAGCCCTAATGCTGGAAATGTAAGAAACTTTTACTCGCAGACAGATGCACACAGACACATGAGGTCCCCATGTGCCATGAGAAACAACGATGAAAGAGACTGGCCTGGCTGAACAGAATCTTCTGCTCAGGATCATCTAGGGATCTAACCATGGCATGCAGAGAGGAAATTTGAGTTAGAACTCAACTCTGGCCACTGTAGTGAGGGACAACAACAATATTTTTACAAATACATCCACAACTATAAGGGAATTGGGGAGAATATCCACTCATAACTGGATATGGAAGGGAACATCAAAGATGAGGACAAGGCTAATGTACTCAATGCCTTCCTTGCCTCAGTATGATGTACTAGTTAAGTACCCACCATGAAGAGGTAGATTAACTATTCTTTCAGAAGCATCACAATCATTACCGCTTATTGAGGACTTCAACTTAGCAGCTATCTGCTGGAAATACAATGCAGCAGAGAGAAAAGAGTCCAGGAGGTTCCTGGAGTGTGTGGAAGTTCTCTGGTAAGGGACCCAAGGGCTCCCTGACTGACCTGTTGTGCACAAACAGAGAAGAACTCGTGGGTGATGAAAAGGTTGGAGGCCGAGATGGTGATCATGAAAGGAGTTTTCAGTTCCTGAGAAAGTAAGGAAAGGGGGCAGTAGATCTCTCACTTTGGGCTTTTGCAGGGTCAGCTCTGAGTTGTTTAGGAGTCTGTTTGACAGAAATCCCTTTGGGTGGCAGTCCTAAAGGGCAAAGGAGTGCAGGAAGGTTGGACACCTAGGAGGGAAATCTTTAAGATTCAGGAACAAGCTGGCACAGTTCACAAGCCTGGAGGATCTGGCTAAACCAAGAGCTTTGGCTGGAATTCTGGAGGAGAAGNNNNTGGCTGGAATTCTGGAGGAGAAGGGAGGTGGATGGCTATGTCAGAAGGTTCAGGCCAGTCAGGAAGATTGCCATGTCTGTGCAGGGAGAAAATTAGAAGGGCCAAAATCCAACTAGAACTTGATCTGGCCACTGCCATAAAAGAAAATAAAGATTACTCCTGTAATTAACAGCATTAACAGCAAAAAGAGGGCTGAGGAGAATCTCCATCCTTTACTGGTTCCAAAGGGAAGCATAGTGACCAAGGATGAGGAAAAGGCTGAGGCACTGAATGTTTTCTTTGCTTCAGTCTTTAACAAGACAACTGGTCTCAGTTGTTTGCTGAATGCTCAGTCCCCTGAAGGGACAGACAGAAGAGGAGCAGAACGAAGCCACCACAGTACAACTGCGCACCACGAAGAGGCACAAGAGTCTTTGGGGCCAGATGGGATCTGCCCAAGGGTATTGAGGGAGCTGGCAGAAATGGTCACCAGTCTACTCTACATCATTTATCAGCAGTCCTGGATGACCAGGGAGGTCTTGATCAACTGGAGATTCGCAAGGATGATGCCCTTCTGNGCTTAGCTATAATTCACCCTGAGGCAGCGTGCCTAACCTTTTCAGATGTTTGCCGATGCCTCCCAGTGGTTCCATTCATTAAATCTTTTGTCCAGAAAACTGAACTAAAAGGCGTCCCAGAAAATACAATGATTTCATGTTTTGCTTCGATTTCACGTCTTTTTATTAAGGGCAGTAAGGGTTTAGAGAGAAATAGAGAGAGTGAAAATGTAGGTCTGCAGTTAAAAATAAGGTAAAACTAAAGTCCTGGGTCTACTGAAGTACTTAAGTCTGTGGAAATTAAATGGGAAAAGAGCCAAGGTAATGTCAAGTCTAAACCTCCCCCGATGGAGCTTAAGGCTGTGACCCCTTGTCCTGTCTCTAGTGTCCAAGGAGAAAAGACCGACCCCCGCCTGACTCAAACCACCTGTTAGGTAGTTAGAGACAGCGATAAGGTCACCCCTGAGCCTCTTTTCCAGGCTAAACAGACCCAGCTCCATCAGCCTCTCCTCATAGGGCTGACCTTCCAGCCCCTTTCCCATTCTAGTTGCTCTTCTCTGAACTCATTCCAGCCCCTCGACATCACTGAACCAAACCCTCAATGTCCAAACCCTCAAAAGGGAAAAGCTGCTTCCAACAGTCCCGCTTCCGTGCAAGCATAGTGTCCCTGCAAATGCCAGCTCGCATCCCTCAGAGTCAGCAGGCATTTTAAAGCCCAGTTCTTGGTTCGTGTGCTTTCCTCACCTTCCGAAGTCCTGATTCCTATGGACATGAACAAGAGGAGAGCTCTCTTCACTAGAGCAAACCACAGAAAGACAGAGGAAGCTTCCTTTCCTCTGATCTCCAAGGCTCTGCATTCTTCTCCTCCAGTCACCACACTTCCAGGGCAAAATGACTGTTGCCTGTCTGGTTCTGTGCCCTGTGGGTCCTCTCCACAACACAGACAGCAAAACGTGAAGAGAGTCCAGAAGAAGGGATGGGTGAGAGGGGGGCTGAAAACATGAAGTCAGAGCTCCAACCTCCCTTCTGCCAGACCAAACACCTCTGGTCAGGGAAAACACCTAAAGGAACCTTAGAGTTTTCAAAACAAACAACAACGTTTGAAACCGTAACACCTTGTATCTCTGCTTCCAGACATTCTCTGGATAAAATGAGGACAAAATATGTTTGACCCTCCTAATAAAATCTGTAAATCTGAGGTAATTTTGAGTGCCTGTTAAGGCTCCTACTTCTCTATTACTGTAAGGCTCTATGTTCATTTCTTTTACTTGCTTTTCTTTGTAAAATCAACAGTGCTGGCTTGTTCCACTGCTGCTAAAGTAGCCTTTAGCTTCCTGTGACTTCTCTGTTGGTGCTCAGCTAGCAACGTCAGGCACAAATTCCTTCAGCAGGCTTCAAATCTACGGTGTGGCACAATAACCCAGGGAGTGAGGCAGTCAGCCTGCATGAAATGAATCGCTGCATCCGTGTTTGGCAATGTTTGATGCTGATTTTAGACACCAGAGGTCAGACACTGCTGCTGATCTGCTTAGGAACAGCTCTAGCAATAGGAAATGAGCTTTCCTTTCTATGTGATCATATTTATTGCTTTTCCTAGATTGTTTCCCTGCATTAGCCTTTATCACAAAGGAACTGCTCCTCCTGGCAGCACAAATATCCAGAATTCATTGTGGGTTTGTCCCCTACCCTTTCCACTTTACAGTTTCTAATAAGCTTCTCGTCCTCTTCACCTGAGGACTTAATTTACTAAATCATTAAAAATTAAAGTAGTTCTTCAAATCCTCCTCCTTGCTGCGTTCAAAGATCAGTTTTAAGGCCGTGTTGAGGCAATGAGAGGGGGTGACAAATGCCTTCTCTTTTTCTGTGCTGCAAATGCAGTATGAGAAAACTAGAGCTTAAGAAATGAATCTGGTGCCTGACATACGAGATGGCACCTTGGCTGGTGGCAGCACCTTGAGCAAAACTGGCCAGTGGAGGGAGCAGCCTCCAGAGCTCCTTCCCAGCGAGAGCCTCCTGCATTTGGCAGCTTGTGCTGGTGTGGCAGTGTGTGGCAGAGGTTGCTTCTGGTTTTGTGTGACACAGGAGGATGCGTGTTTCTGACCAGTATCAGGGCTGGGTTTTTTTGAGAACAAGTGTTCCTATGCACAGAAAGCTGTTTGTGAATCACAGAAGATTTTTAATGGTGCAGCAGAGCTGTCCTCTCAGCTCTCCTCTGCTGGAGAATTCAGCCTTCAGAGCAAGGAGAAAGCTGCAGCAAGCGAGCAGCAAGGAGAGAGGAGGGTTAACACTAAACCCCTTTGTCAGCCTCATTGTAAGACTGCCTGAAGCCAGAGAGATTTTCCTCCTCTCCTTTTCTCTGGCTGGACAAAGCTTCTTGGCTATTGGCAAGAGAGAAGGATGTACAGATGCCTTCTTACAAAGTGGCATCTGTAAATATTAATTTATTTAATTTAATTTTATATTAATATTTTCTATTAATTTAAATATTAATTTATTATAAAATTAACGAATTAATATATTCAAGCACACGTTCAGTACTCCTCTGAGCAGAGGTCTGCTGGGGCTCATTCAACTGAAAAGGGTGGCTGTGCGTTTCATCCCCTGGGTGCTGTGGTGGAAAATTGCCCTTAATGCCTCCTTAACAAGTTTTTTAGTGTTGTCAGAAGTCTTCAGTGAGATCCTCCTGAATCACCAAACAAAAGGAACAGAATAATGAGTGTTTCTTTGGAGAAACTGGCAGGATTTGATAGAAGGGGTGTGATCAATATGAGGCCAGTTCAGACGGACTGTGGGCTGGACAGCACACGTACTTGGCTAGCATCCCATCTGAATTGTAGGTGGGATATCTACGTGAACAGCAGCACTAGCAGCAGCCAGGAGTTTATTGTATTTGGGGTTTTTTTGTAATAGCCAATAAGACAGTCCAATGTAGGGCAGAATTAAAAAGCTGTTAAGGAGCAGGGTTCAGTTTTCTGATACATTGCTGATAAGGCTCTTAAATGCACTGTGCTTTGTGTATTTGCCTCCCTGCTGCTCGGTACTGTGAAGAAAAATGGTGGTAATCTCTCTGCTTATGAAAAGGGGGATGAGAAAGTTTCTGGAGCTCCTCCCCATTATCTGGCACATCTAAATGCTGCTTCCCAGACTAGTCGTATCGGTATAATTGCCTTCTCTGCGTTAGCATTTCACTTGTACTGTCAAGAATACAAAGTGCTCTCCTCCACATGAGAGCAGCATGCTATTTCTGTGTGTTTCAAAGCCCTGCTAGCTGGAGAATGAGGCCATCTTTGATCTTAGATTTGCCAAATCTGCTCCCTGTAAGGTTGCAAAGTTGATTTGAAGCAGTCCTCTGTGCTCAGCTCTGGTTGTCCTCCAGCTTCTTGCCATTATTTTACCCTTGGTGGCCATGGAACAAAGAAGAAAATGTACTACTGTGCACATTTGAGTTGTCTTTGCTGGAACCTGTAGAAATTAGCATGCTAGATAAAGATCCATGGAGAATTCAGCAAGACAGCCCAGGTCTCTTGGTACTGCTGTCTTATAATGACTGAAGCTAATAAGGCTATGGAATGCAGTGGCAAACATTCCTGAAGTTAGTATAGCAAGACTGGATTCTTTCCAAGATAAGGCAGACACTTCATTCCACAACCACAACTGCTTTTATTAAGCTGCAGCTTTAATAAAAAATGTTTTATTTAATGCTGAGCTAACTCATAATCATCTTGTTTATCTCTAGGGGATGAGTTTGAACAGGTAGTTTACCCTTTGGACAGAGGACGATGTAGGTCTGTAAGGCATCAGCTGACACACTGCAGAAATCTTACTAAGGGAGTGTGAATGCTTCTCCACATGCAGTCATTTCCACAAGTGCAACCCAGCAAAGACAGGAGTAATAAACCAACACTCAGAATATTTTTGGCACTACACAAAAACTGGAGGCTGATTCCAACCACTCTGTGACAAAGTGAGAACATCCTTGGATTAGATCTTTGACCATGTGGCTTGCCGACGGTCTTCCTAGCCCTCTTTCTGCTGGTCTGTATACCAGACAGCAATACAGCAGTGCAATGACAAGGACATTTTTTCATACGTGACCACTGACTGGAAAATGCTAGATGAATTCAGAGTTAATCCCTCAGCAGTTGACAGCCATGACCAATTACCATCAGAAGCTGTCCCTATAGATCACACCCTAATTTAACAATAAATTACTTTAACCTCATACCTCTATTTGCAGCAATTTCCAGAAAACATTACTAACCGTAAAGGAATCCTCCCGTGGGTTAAGCAATTACCCTGGAGAGATAGCTTTCACTCTTCAGCAGCAGGAGCAAATAGCATTTCTAATGAGCTGGGTATAAATACCAAGTTGAATGCTGTCAAGCATAAATATTTACTCTGCATTGGATAGAATTGCTAACTGAATTAGCCCCTTTGCAGAGAGGGGCTGGGTTTGCATGCAATTATGATAATGACATTCTTCCTCGATGCCTTATTAGCTTTCCAAACACACTGTAAATAGATAACGTGTGTGCAGAAATGCTGCTTTGAGTGCTGCCTAGCTGTCAGCTTACATACACCTTCCTGTAGTACCTGTACAGATACAAATTGAAGGTCTCCTTATATGCACTTTACAACCTGAAGGAGCTAGCCACAAGGCTAAGGAAATTTAGACCCCATGATGTGTTGAGGTACAACAAGGGTAAGTGCAGTCTCTTGCATCTGGGCAAGAACAACCCCAGGGACCAGTGTAGGTTGGGGACTGAGCTGTTGGAGAGCAGTGTAGGAGAAAGGGACCTGGGGGTCCTAGTGGTCAGCAGGATGACTGTGAGCCAACAATGTGCTCTTGTGGGACCTCAAGAGGGCCAACAGCATCCTGGGGTTATTCAGAAGGGGGGTGGTTAGCAGATCAAGAACAGAAAGAAGAAAAGGCTCAAGTAGGTGATACAAACAAAACAAACTCCGTCGCACTACAGGGGTATTCTGAGAAAAGGAAATGGGCAAAGCATTCTGTAGTGGTCTTTGGCTTCAGCTCGAGTCCTCTGGGGAGAGGGACACACACACAGAGCAGCAGCAACAGGTAAGAGCAACCCCTAGGACACTTCAACCCCCAATTTCTGAACATTCTGCCAAAGGTTTAAGAGTTACAAGTCATCAGCTTCATGTGCAGACAGTTCTGCCAAGCTGAAACAGCAAACGCCCTTCGTTCTCCTCCTTACTCAAGCATTCACAGTCTCTTTCTCAGCAGCAAGCTGTGGCTGCAGCTTCTCTTCCTGCTGTTCCATAAATCAGGATGGTGGCACAACACACAACATGGCAGCAAACCAGCAGGGACCTCCCCCCTCTTTCAGCATCTCAGGGCTTTTCCTCTTTAAGGCTAGCTCACTACTCCAGCATCTTCAGACTTGCAGTGATGAGGGTCACTCTGTTCTGCTAGACGCAAGGAGGAATCAGCAGTGGTGTACTCTCTGTGCCTGCTTGCTTTGTTGTGCAGGTAGGGGAAGGACTTTCTGCCCACACAGCACAGCCCAGAGCTGCCCTGGCACGGCATGGCCCAGAGCCACAGCAGGCAGGACATGCTGGCACCTTACCCTGCTTCCCTGTAGCCTAGCTCCAAGAGAAACAGGAGAAGGGAAAGCAAAGAGAGACTGCTCATCTCCAAGCACAGTTTTTTATGGGGATCCAGGGTAGATGGGAATGCCCTTGCACCCCCCTCTAATCCAACCACAAACCCCCTCTCAAAACCTTTGCTCTCAACTCCAGGCACCTTCAAAGCTCGATGTCTTTGGTTCATGCAAATGGGGCATTAGCTGTTAGTTGCTCCAGCCTGTCTGAGCACCAGAAAAGGTTCTCTGGGATGGGGGGTGCTCTGCCTCTCACATTCTAAGGCATAATAGGCATTATTTTGGGAACAAAATGAAAGGAGAAGTGGAAAGGTGATACCAAAACCTATATTTTTCCTAAACTAGAACACGTGGGTTTGGAGAAGGGTAGTTTTTTTCTGTTTCTCCATGGTATTTTTTGGTGGTTTACATACATTGTTGGTGTAATTAAAGCAATGTGGATATACAGACATGGTTACCAAAGCAGAATGCTCCCCTTCCCTTTTTACTGCTCCATTACACTAGGATGACTGACTGATGGACTTGGGCCACTGTAACACATCTTGATTTTCCAGTTCCAGGTCCTCCCGCTGGTGTTAAAGCGGCTGCAGCTTCAGCCTCTACAGTCTTCGTCTCCTGGCTCCCTCCTCTCAAGCTGAATGGCATCATTCGGAAATACACTGTCTTCTGCTCACACCCCTACCCCACAGTAAGTCCCACAGGGTGACCACATACGGGCAGCACTGACTTGTGGGGCTGAAACAGTGTGTTTGCAGGCACCCACAGCCTGATACTCTTCTTTCCTACCCTTTGCTCACCCTAAGCAAGGGTGAAGTGGGATCCTGGGGCTATAGGAGCGACTGAGAGTTGGGTTTAGTTCTTCACACCTATCAAAGTTTTGCGCTGGTTAAATCCTATTACAAAGCACTTACTGCACATGAGTTTCAAAATTCACACTTTGAGTGTCTTCTAAGGTCCATTTTTTTTCCTGAATGCACTCAGTTACCTTTTCCAGGAGCAGCTGCAAGGGCCCTGTTGCAGCTGGAGGTATGTATGTATGCACCCACACAGAGGGGTGTTTTCATCTAAATTCCTACCTGTTTGGCTCAAATATTCATGCCTGAAGGAACACAATGATTTAGAAACAAACATATCTGCTTGTGAATAAGCTTATTTATGCTTGGAGTATTTGCTTGCTCTACCTCTATGCACTATCTTCTGAGGAAGTGATATTAAGGAAACTGAAACGAGTATCAAGTATCTTGCTCTGATTCACAAAGGAATACAGCTTTCTTGAAACAGAAGGTCCAAATGCTGTTTGCCCACATGTATTTGTTTCAATGCACATTGGAATAAAATCTATTTTGTTTTTATCCAAGCTTTTTATTTAGTTTTTAAGCGGGACTTCCCATTAAAGGTAGCATTGCGAGTTCCAAAACGCAATCTTAGTTTAAAAGACAAGGAAAAGTTTGTTCCAGAAGTCAGAGACGCCAGGGAACTCGCCCAAAGTGCCTCAGACTTGTTTTTAAACATAGCTGAGGGGAAGGCACAAAGGTGTGTCTTAGTTGGACCCTGTGGGCATAAAATCTCACCCAACCCACTCTTCCAGAAAGCAAACTAGTTCTGCAGGTACTCAAGGAGAGATAGGGCAAAACGCACCTGTCCACTGACAGCTCTAGTGAAACAGGAACATCCTACTAGGAGAAGAATTTGCTAGGCACATCCAGACCTAGGAGTTGGGAATCTTTGCTTTGGGAACTACTGACTCCTAACTCCATTAATGGATTACTCTCCATAGTATTAAATGCAATNCCTAGGAGTTGGGAATCTTTGCTTCATTTCTGCTTTGGGAACTACTGGTTCCTAACTCCATAGTATTAAATGCAATACTAATTCAGTACTATCTGGAGCTACAGCACACGGTGACTTAAAGAGGTCCGGGTTTCCACAGTGGGACCTTGCTCTTGAGGGCTCTACTCAAGAGTGGGTAACAAGTGCTTCTCTGGGGAGTTCTTTCATGGGAGAGAACACCAGGTGGTGCTGCTGGTTCTTGCTAGACAGTTACTGCTCACAAAGCTGCAGTGCTTCTTCCTGAGGCTTTGCTAGCAAAAATTGCATGTTTACATCAGCAACAAAACAAACATCCTGGGCTGTTTTTGTTTTTCTCTAATGTGTGGCTCTCTCTCCTTCAACGTGAGCTGTTTAGAACTGCTTCTTGTGTAGTTACCTTTCGGAATACCTTAGTGTGGACAAAGGCGAGAGTAGAGGGGTGGGTTTGCTGGGCTTGGTCTGTACTGAATCGCACTGCTGTAGATTTTTGTGGTATTCATTACGGCATGACGTGGGGCTGTCACTGTGTTCCTTAGTCCAAGGTAGAGGTGCTTATGTTTTCTCCTAATTGTTAATGTTTACACGCAGAGTTATCCTGTTGTTACCTGTATGCATGAAGACACATGTATGTAGATGTATACATATTGAATCATAGAAGCATAGAATGTTCCAGGCTGGAAGGGGAACCTCCAGAGGTCATCTAGTCCAGCCTCCCTACACAAGCAGGGACATCTCCACCTAGGTCAGGTTGCTCAAAGACCTTAAATGACTCTCCAGATGGGGCCCCACACACCTCCCCAGGTAGCCCGTTCCAGCCATCAAGCTCCCTCACACTGAAGAATATTCTTCTAATCTCCAGCCTAAATCTCTCCTTTCCCAGCTTGAACCCAGTGCTCCTTGTCCTATCCATACAAACCCTTCGGAGTAGACCTTCCCCTGCCTTCCTGTAGGCCCCCTCAGGTACTGGAAGGTCAGAAGAAGTATGTATATGTTTATATGCACATGTATATGCACACACATACATATATATATATATGAGAACAGTCCCTGTACCACTTCTCACTGGTATTTTACAAATCAGCTTGAATTGTGATTCACAGAGGAGATCTCTATGAGCCCTGTGTGGTGAATAAGGCAGCAGCCAGTTTCCAGAAGCCAGGTTGAACACCTCAGGACGCATTTAACACAGGAGGCACTTCCCATCATTGTTTCAAACAAAATGCTTTCACTGTGTTTAATTTTTAAAAGAGCTGTGACATAAAAAGGTATTTCATTCAGAGCTGTCTTTGTACTGAAACAAGCCTGCTGCAGAGGTGCCTGGATATTAACGCTCCTGTGCAGATATGACCTATATATCCCAAGGAAGTTGATGTATGCTTCACTGTTGACAAAGAAAGATGTCTTAAATTAGGGTGGAAAAGGGAATAAATGAAAGGCCTATATCTTTGCTGTCTCATTTGCTACCATAATTTTAAGTATAGGGATCTAAAAATTTTCCACACGGACTTCTTCCAATCAAACCCTGGTTGCAGAATAACTTTGCTAAATGTCTGCAATTTCAGCTTAAAGGCAAATTCAGTTTTTAAGCATTAGTGAGGAGAAAAAGACAGGTAAACTTATGGGAAGGCTGTGTTCTGTCCAGATTGTGTTTTACAAGCAGTATGTGTTAAGAACAAGCCAATACAGTCCAGTCGAGATGCTTGGGATAACAAGACAGCCCTTTACACAAGAAGGGTGCTTTAGCCTACAAATTACCAACAGGAAAACTAATTATCTCTGTCGGCCACAATGACACACGTTTGTTACAAAGCACAACCCTCATAACACCCTGAGATGATAGAAGATAAGGTTAAAAATAACTCTTGCACAGTTCAGTTTGCTTTGAAAGGGCAGAAGCTGTTAAAACTTAAAAGGATGCAGATATTTCATTTTTTAATAATTCCAGTCCTAAGGACAGGATTTGTCTGCGACGTTTCGAGCCACAAATATAATTAATGTGTGAATAATAAAAAGTTGTTCTCTACTGCAATCTATTCTCTAGCCAAGACAAAAGGCAAGCAAGGATGCAGTGTCATGCTGTTCAGCTGTAGTGCCCATATTATGGCCTAAGCATTATTAGCTAGATATTTCTCTTTTCATTCTGCAACTATAGAAAAAAATACAGACATGTGACAGAACACATCCTTCATTCTTCAAATATAAGAAACAAATCATGCCAGAAGAAGCTGATGTAGTTATCCTGTGTGCTAGAACTCATAGCCCTCATTCCTACAGTTCTTGATCCCATGAAAGTCCTTGTAGGAGCTGGCTTCTCAAGGCTGCTTGTAATGGTCCCGTGTTGGCTAGCTTCCTTCTAAACATGCTTATCCCCAGCATCCCAGCAGGATGCTCATCATGCTCATTCTGCCCAGGCCTCAGGGAAGCAGCAGGCGGTGCAATGAGCTGCAGCACAGGCTGCCAACCCACCCTGTTGAGTCAAGTTTTCCTGCTGATGCCACAGACATTGCACTGGATTCAAATCCTAACAAAGATGCTAGAGTGGTTTGGTTGCTACCTGGCTGGATGAGGGAGAGCTGCATCAGGTGGCTGCTCCAGCACCTGCTGCCTTGGGCTGTAGGTGTGTATTGCCAGGGCTTTTATAAGAGCAAGAGGAAAAGTTTAAGTGATTTGGAGGAAAAAAAATCCCAACCCTCTACCATGTTGCATTCAGGTCAGTACACTACGTAAGGAGCCATCGATGGCATTAAATTTAATTAAATTTAGATGTCAGAAAGTGCTCAGAAAAGGTCACTGAGACCCAAAGTCTGCAACAGCTAGCCGGCCTGGGAAACTCTTCTCAGAATGTAGAAAGAAGGCAGGAGAATGAAGGAGGAGCAGGGTTTCCGGGCACTAGAAGGGTGGAGAAGGCATTAGAACTGTCAGGGAAAACAGAGAGAGGTTAAGAGCTGAAGACACACAAACCAACAATATAATTCTGTTGTCAACCAGCAGCATGGCATCATTCATTCCTAAACATGGATAGTACAGTCTGGTTTGCTCTGTGCATCATAGGAGTACAGTAGTTGTTGTTGCTGTTGGGGGTGTTCTGGGGGTGATCCGTTGGTCAGTCATTCACTAGTAGGAGGAAGTGTATTAAACAGGCTTATCCTGCTGTTTTCAGTGAAGCAGGTCTTTACATCTTGCGTCAGTGTTCTTCCTCCATGGGACATTTGGAGATTAATGGAAAGGAGTCATATAAGTAGAACTGCACTATAAAACGGTAATAAATGGGAGCTGCTCTCCTCATTTACTTTCCATTTCAGGCCATTGTCAGATGGCTCTTGTCTTTGTTCCACTCATATTAAGGTGTGGAATAAGGTGACCTCACTATCACTCCCTGATTTCCTGAAAGCAACAGCTAAATGCAGAACTTATTTGGGCAGCTGCTTGCAGGAAGTATTCAGACACGAAAGACATCCAGTGCTGCCAACGGGCTAAGGATCAGTGTTTCAACAGAGCCTTTCCCCCATCTGTGTTAGGAGCCATCTCGGTGGCAATCTAATGTGATGGGGTTTTTCACCTTTCGGTGTCACGTTGGCTCTGCCAGTATTTGTTTTATACTGTTCTACACATGTTTTGGCCAGCTGAATATTCATTTCTCAAAGTAAGTTAAATGATTTACTTTCTCAAAGTAAGTTAAATTACCTCAAGTTGCGTAGTGACATGTCTAGAAAAGTCTTAACACTTCCATGACTGGGGAGCCCACGGGCCTTCTGGGTCCCAGTTCCACTATTTTGCCATGGCTTCATGGTATTTTTTTTCCCCCAGCTGATCAGGATTTCACATGTCAAAACTTATCTTGCCCAAAAAGAACTTGGCTTCATCTTTTCTTGTGTCATCTGGTTAAGTACATGGCAATAAAGTCTCTCCTGAGCATTCTCTCTTGAATCTGCCAGACAAAAATGGCTCAGTCTGTCCTTTTACATATGCTCCAGCCTCCTGACTACCCTCTGTACTTGCTCCAGTGCGTCTGTGAGTTTTCCTTGTACTGCAGAGCCCCTGACTGGACACAGTACTTAGAGGCAATCTCACCAGTACAGAGTAGATGTGACAGATCACCTCTCAAGACCTGCTGGTTGTGCTCTCATGAGGTCTGGCAGTGCTAGGTTAACAGTTGGACTTGATGATCTTAAAGGTCTCTCTTCCAGACAAAACTATTCTGTGACTCTGTCTCTCAGGTCATTAAATGAAGACACTAAATAGTATTGGGTTCAGAAAATGATCCCCGAGTGATGCTACTCATTGTTGGCTTGCAGCTAAACTTTGCACCACTGGTCACAAGTCTGAGCATAGAATTGCAGGTGTTTTTCCATCCATTTCATTGTTCACTTATTCAGCTCATATTTCACCAATCTGATGATAACGAGACTGTGGAAGGGTGGATCAAGGGCTTTGCTAAAGCTGATGTAAACAACGCGCAGCACCCTCCCCTTGTCCACAGTGCCAACTGTTTGTCATAGAAAGCAGTCAGGTTGGTCAAGCATAGTTAGTTTACCTTTGGTAAATCCAAGATAGCTGTTCCTTTCCCTCCTTCATGTGTTTAACAACAGCATCTAAAATGATTTGCTCAATAACCATCTCATACTATTTAGACTATGTTGGCCAGCCTGTAGATACTCAGGTCTTTCTTCTTGCCCTATTAAAAAAAGCTTCCCCTGATTACCATTGCCTTGCAGATACAACCAAGAGCAGCCACAGAGGGGCTGCAGCCACCTCCTTCAGCAGTCTTAGATGCATCCTACCTGGTACTATGTATTTCTTTAATTATCTGCTATTTAAGTGCTCCCTAATTCAATCTCCATCTACTGAGTACCTTAGCTTTATCCAAATTGCTTTCCACTAAGTACCCTACCTCACTGTGCAATTTAGACTTCCTTTTGCTGCTGAGGTATCTGAAGACACTTCCCTTGGTGTTTTCCCACTCAAGTTTTCCCCATTCAAGTACTCATCAGTTAACTCATGAGTGCTGTTCCTGCCACATGTTCCTGTTGCCCACACCACTCTCACAGCAAAGGCAAGTGTGGCACAGGCATCTGCTGCTCTGGCAGGATGCTTTCACTGATGCAGCGTGTTCCTGTCTAAGAGGCATGGACTGACTACTCCATAACTGACAGTGTTCTCCATTTTTCAGAGGTCTGTGTGTAAGTTTAGCTCCAAGGGTGTGTGCAGTATATGGCTTTTCCATCAGAAAAACTGCACTACCCAAACTCCAATCATTACTGCCTTCTGAAAGTCTGTCTCCGCTGTATAAAGTTGTTGCTAGGATCTCTTGGGCATGACATCCTTAATACAGAACCAAGCCCATAACTGTTCAACACATTACAGGAGGGATTGAGATTCTTAAATTCATTCTCTTGCTTTTCATTAAGTGTGCAGATCCCTCGTAGTTTTCTGAGTGCTCAGTAGTGATACTATTCAAACTTCTAGAGGTCTTTCTGTTTGACACAAAGCCTTTACTGTATGATATTAAGTGATTTTCCATGAAGTAGAGGTACCTTTGTGAAGCTGCTCCCCAAAGCCCCTGAGCCAAACTGTGGTGAAATCTACAGTAAAATTTTAGTTGAGGAAGACTGCAGATTGTATTTCGCTTTCCAGCATGAGTACCCAAGGCTGGCAAACATACCAAGAAGCTTGCAAATTATCCAGGTACAGATTATTAAACCTACATTTCTTATAAGAAGAAACTATTTATTCTCTGGATTTGAACCCTGGCGATAACTAAAAACACTTTTTACAGCTCTTAAAACATTTTTAAATGCTAGTGAGCTGTGGGGCTCTGGAAAGAGATAGGATTTCTCCTCTAAACCTACTCTGACTTAGGTCCCAAATAACCAGAAGCCTGAAGACTGGAAGGAGAAGGAATTCCAGAGCAAGATGCTGTTGAACAAGATGAGTAGGGCGAAAATGTTCTTGCCAAGATCCCAGCTGATGTTGTCATGAAAAGGGTATTTGCTGGATGATGAACCTTTTCTTCCTGGCAGGCACACATCTTGTCTAGATTTTGCTGGGGGTCTGTCCTGTCTGTAACCCAACAGGAGGCAGGTGTGCATCATCCTTTTGACCCCTGGTTTCCCTCCAGAGTGTGTAAGTGAATACAAGGCATGGCAAATAGAGCAAAAACAATCGTAAACCAGAACTGGTTGCTGCTGCACCCTGTAGAGGCTTCAGGGATGCTGAAAGTCTCTCTAAAAGAATGGAGAGGTAGCTGGTAGCTGTTGGCTAAGTAGATAAAGCTGCTGTTGAACAGAAGCTTCTTTAGAGTCAGCAGAATCTGTAAGGTTGGATTTCAAATGTATGTGCATTGATCTGTGCACTACAAGCAGTATCACTGTGTCTCTCCAGTACTTCTTGCAATGTGAAGATGTTTATGTTTATTAATTCTTGATCTTTATACAGCATAGAACGGGTGTGTAATTTGGGAGGGTTTATTTTGAATTGTATTTAAAGCGTCATGTTTTTAATACACCACACATACTTCCTACAGCTTTTCTTAGTGATTTCACAGCTTTGTTGCCAGCTTCTGGCATCGAACATTCATTCTTTTAATTGCTTTGTCAGCTTTCCATGTTTTGCCTGTCTTATTTTTTTTTCATAGAGCTGATCTCAGGAGAGATGTGATGGAGTATAGATTCGCTCTGATTATGTGCTGGCTTATATGTTTTTTAAAAGGTCTCCTCGCAAAGCCCTACTAAAATAAATTTGATATTGATTTGTTCATATAACTTCGATCTTGTCTCACCTGCAGGTATATCAATATAGCCCAACAATAAGTCTGAGATGTCAGTTGGAGTGTATTTTCAGCATGTTTGAATTCATTCCATTCCCCACTGTAGCTGCCTATAAGAACTTGAACCTGACAGCATCATTTGTAAGTTAATTGTAATGCTCTGAACAAACCTGGTGATTTCATGGGGCACCAAAGGAGGCAGCAGAACTCATGGCAGCACAGAAGGTGGTCTCCTGGCATTCCTGTGGCCACCACCCTGTAACACCACATGCCACCACAGTGCCCCAGGGCACTGTTGGACTCCCTGTGAGCTGCTGCAAGGGGCAGAGCAGGTGGTGTACCTCATGGCTCCCAAGCAACAGAATCCATGAGTGAGTTGGCGGTGTGCACCACTTGGAAGTCCAGGCAGCGGGCAACCTTCCAGGTGTAATTCCTGGAAATGGGTTTGTGAGATGTTCCTGCAGATGGGAAGGCACGAAGCTGCCTTTGTCGTTTCCAAAATGTCCATTTTGCACTAACATTTCAGGTTTAAATTTCAGAGAAGACCAAAACCAATTACCTGGAAGCTGCATTCTGTTCCGTGCAGAGCTTCTGTTTAACAGCACTTCAATAACACTCTGTGAGGAGCAGTACAGGTTTCAAAACGTGAGCCAAAATTGCTACACCTGAACAAAAGCCATGGTGTCCAGAGTGATGCTGAAACCTGTGCTCCAGGGTTGGTGGTTATTTACGCTTCTGCCATTCAGCCCATCTGTGAAAGGAAGCAAAACAAGAGCCACAGTCTGTAGCCCACGGCCTCACGCAGAGTTTTCCATCCTTAGGGAGTTCACTGAGAGGCTGCATCAGTTGTCTGTTCACTCTGCTCAGGGATGCAGAACTTGAAGTTCATTCTCTACAGACGTATTGATTTCATATTAACCAAATTTGCTGCCAGGTAGAAGCCGCTTGTTGTGGCCTCCATTACTGGATAGCTTCTCAGTCCAAGATAATCTAAAGTATAATTTCCAGGAGGAGCAAAGGCCTGAGGTAGAGCTGGGTAGCTAAATATCTTTGTTGTTTTAACCTTGTAGAATTAAATTACTTTCATTACTGATGTGTCTCTGTGTTCATGTGCTGCTGAATAAACAGTGTCCAAGGAGCAGTACCTGGCCCCAAGAATATGCAACATACACTGCTCATACACTTTAGCTCCTCTAAAGCAGATTTGTTTTTAAAAAGCTATCTAGAGTGGTACAAGACTGAGATAGATGTAAGTTTAAAAATGGTTTGTATTGGCAGGGTGGAATGCTCAACAGGTCCCTGAATCTTTCCCATTTAGCAATGGAGATAAACCAGGGTTATCGGGAGAAACCTGGCTGGGCAAACAAGGTTTCACTGTGATGGCTCAGGCTAGTTATAAACCCAATTGCTGTTCAGGAGGCTATGAATTCAGTGTTGTGGGCAGGAGGGAGCAGCACAGGGATCTCTCCTGAGCCCACTTCTATTCAGCGGTTCCATTAGTGACCTGGATAATGAAATGGTAAGAGTATGTATTAAATTTTCAGGAATACAAGGCTGGGAGAGATTGCGAGTACACTGGAGGCAGAACAAGAATTCACACAGATCTTGAGGAACTGGGTAATTGGTCTGGAAAACCAATTAGATAGAATTTAGTATGGGTAAGTGCAAGAAAACGGGCGCTATGAATAACCAACTATACTGAGAACCATCAGCTTGATACTTCAGAAGAGGATTTTGAGGTTATTCTGTATTCCAAGATGGATATTAGCTACCGTTTTAAGCCCGTTGTGAAAAGCCAAATGCCATGCCCTGCTTGAATACAGACAGTAGTGTATGCCAACAGAGCTGGTGGCATCAGAGGGAAACGATGCTCCCTGTAGTGGTTGTCCCTAAGCACCTCTTGCAATTGGTTTGGGAAGTACTGCACCCTGATGAAGGACTTTGATTTCATTTTATTCCCCATAGGCTTTTCTGGCTTTTTAGACACTTCACCTAAAGACAGAAGAAAAATTAAGCCATCATGTTTAAACTGAATAAAGAAAGTTAGAACGAAGATCCCTTGAGCAAGTGTGTTCTTGCTTTTGGGATAAAATAGTCCTTTAAATTATTTCCCGTTCCAATTGTGTAACCTTCTGCTAGTTGAGAAAGCTGCCCCTTCTCTTCCTGTGTAATGAAAGTCTCTGGCACCTTAGACTAATTCGAATGGCAGGCTGAAGTTAAAAGTGAAATCAATTCTTTGTCACTGGAGCATCCCTGAGTGTTTACAAGGGGGGATCATCAGAGGAAACAAAAGGTGTATGTTAACCAGTTAGAAACCAAAGACTACAGCAGTTTAGGAAAAGAAGAATCATCAATTTAGTGAAGATGCATTTACCAGACTCAATTTATACATTGATTCAGTTAGTAATTGAGCTTCTCCTTGGAATAGCTGCAGTTGCAGATGTGTGAATGATGCTGGTTCTCTGTGGGTTAAAGAAAAGAATTGAAGGCAAGGCATTACAAAAGGCCTTAGGGAAGCTAATTCTGTGATCGTTCCATCTTTGAAGTTACAGACAGAGCGATCTTCTGTTTTGAGACAATTGTGCCTGCTTTTCTGGTTGACCACTGCAACCAGAGGAGCTTTGGAGGTTTGTGTTTTTCAGTTTTGTCTTTAACTTCCATCCTCGGAGCAGAAGCACTTAGTGCCACTGTTATAGCTTCAAGGCTTCTTTTCTGCTTAGCTGCTCATTTTAACACAAACAAAATCTCAAAACCAGATTGCTCTGAGCAGTGCTTAGCAACTGCATGCAGAGTGCAGGTCTGTCTGACTGTCTCGGTCTCTGCTGTTGCGGAGCAGCAAGGTATTTCAAGCAGAAGATCTGCAGTAGTAGGAGTGGCTTCCAAAGGCAGCTGTAGGTCTCTTTCCTAAAGCATAGAATTCATGGAAGGAACAATGTAAGTTTAACTGGAATTATGTTTGTGGGAATGAAAGTTTAGCAGTATGGAAGTCTGTGATGGTTAGTTGTTTCTAAATGTCCCAGGTTAATAGGTAGTTTAGAAGTATCTTGTACTAGATAGCTGCATTAGCTCCATTAATAGGTAGTTTAGAAGTAGCTTGTACTAGATAGCTCCATTGAGTGGAGCCTGAGTGCTAGAGACAGCCTAGGTTGTTTGCCTTTCAAATTAACCCTAAGGAATAATGCCTCATGAATATTAAAATTCGACCTCCTGTGCTGTGATAAATACATCTGTTTTCATGTGTGACCTCATGAAGACCCAGCCTGTCAAGTTACGGGCATTAGTCTAATATTCTTGTGTAAATGTCAAGACAGATGGTTCTCAAAACTTGAGGTAATATTTCAGATAATAATAGAAGTGTCTGCCTGCACTGACCTCTTCATAACAAAAGGGGAAACCCAGGCACATGCTTGCTAAATGGAACAAACTGACTTGGCACTGCGATAGGAGCCATGAGATTGGCTAGGCTGCATGGCAAGGTCCCTGTTTGGGCTTGTAGTGAGCCTAGATAACTGTTACCTAGAGCAAATCAGTCCCCAAGAAAAGTGTCTCCATGGAGTAAAGAGAATATATTCTCGTGGAAGCAAACAGAGGCACACATTTGTATCAAAGCATCAACAAGCACATGAGCTTCAAATGCCTTCAGCTCAAACAGCTATACCTGCACTAGTTATGTGGATGTTTCTGCAGCCGGTGGGGGAAACACACTCATGTCAAGGGCATGATTCATCCCACTGCAAAGTGTCTCTAGTAGGCCAGAAGAGCACTGCCTTTAGAAGCTACCTATTGTTTGCATGGTCTCTGAAGGGAATCAAGAGAACTAGATTAAATAAAGCTATCTTCACTCTAGATTTCAGAAGTGAGATGAGATGATCTCTCCTCTTCCCCCTGGCTATGGGACACACTAGCTCAAGAACAGAGAATGCAGTGATCCATTCAGTAGCTGAAACTGCCTGCCAATTTACACTGGAGAGGTGTTGAATGATAGCACAGAAACAACCCATATTTATTTGGAATTCACTTTGAAGGTCTATATATTCCAATGCTTTCAGGTCAGCCTGCCTTTTGAAATGCTAATCAGATGAAATTACCCTTTATCACCAGCAGACATTTGTATATCAAAGAGATTCCTTGCACACTTTCTGTCAGTCAGAATCAAGTTTAGATTACATTGAGGTGTTATTTTTAATGCTGATTCCTAATAAAATCATCTTTTCTACGCCATTAACATTCTAATTATTTTCAGCCTAGTGTTAGTTAGCCATTACCATGCTCAGTATTGTACAGGGAAGTGAGTCTTATTCATTCTAGTGCTTCATTACCCCTCTATTTTTACGTACAAGAATCACAAAGCCCGTGTCAGAATTAACACTGATGATACCCAGTATTGTAGTACTGTTCAGGGCTGACAGCCTTTCCCTTCTCCTCCACCGAGGAGCTTCTCTTTGTGTGGAGGATGTGCTGAGATACACAAAGCCCACATCCTCTGGAGGAATCTCTATGTGCCTCCATACCTTTCCTCACACAGGTTGCTTCAAGCAGGCTGCAGAAGCTCTCAGCATTAAGCGAGTACTGCATAGCAGCCGGTCATCTTTGCTGCAGCCTACACTTGGCTGGCAGTGCAAGAACTAAACTGGCATTTCTTCCAGCATTTTGTCCTTCCCTGATAATGCAGCTAAATACCTGAGATGACCTTCTGCTGAGAATCTCTGCATGGAGGTAATTTTCTGACTAAAGGAAACTTGTGGGAAGCCTGAACAATCTGGCACAGAATGCAGTTGTATTTCTTGATGCACCCCCTTACCCACCTAACCCAGGGACAAGGAGCAGTAGCACAATGGTTCTAGGTGACCAAAGTCATGTCTTGAGTAGTAAATTCAGATTTCACAGCGTGTGCAGGGCTGAATCTTCAGTTGGGAAGGTTTTGTGCAAGATAAAATTAGTTTGTTGGACCTCTTTATGGTAAAAAATTGTCAGATGCGTTCACTTAAATGGCTTGAGCCACCTTGTATAAATAGACAGACACATATAATTCCTAATCTGAATAAAATCAGTCTGTAAACAAGATACAGGCCCAAATTCATTGAATATAAAGTCATTTCAACAAGTTCTTCCGTCTGCTCTGTTTACTGCATCTGCCATCACCCTGAAGTCACACCTTCTGCAGCACTCAGCTTAGCAGACGTTCTCCAAATGCTGTTTATTTTAGTCCGGACAAATTTGTTTCTCCCACCACAGGTAATCAGCGAGTTTGAAGCCTCTCCCGACTCATTTTCCTACAGAATCCCCAACCTGAGCCGGAATCGCCAGTACAGTGTCTGGGTGGTAGCAGTGACTGCTGCGGGAAGAGGCAACAGCAGCGAGATTATCACTGTGGAACCGCTAGCTAAAGGTACAATGACATTGCTTTTTAGAGCCATCCAGATCTTTACAGTAATGACTGTAATCGACACGTGGTTTCTTTATGCCTGGCTTCTTACTGAGAGTGGGATTTGTCAGGAGAAACTTCAGTTCTCTCCAGAAGTTAGGTGACAACTCTCAGCTAGCTAATTGCTCAAGTTTTTGCTGTAGTCAGCAGTGAGAGCATGACGTTCTCCCCTAGGGGACAATTCATCCCACGTACCTTAAAAGGAAATAAATTGCTTTTTGGAGCAATTTTTATCTTCTTTTGTTGGTTACAGTGGGTTTGCAGATGATTCCCCCTCCCTTTCTGAATGTGCTTCTGGTTTTTTTCTCACCATACAAGATAACCATCATTCCTCTCCTCGCTAATGTCTCTTGTGTACTCCTTAAGTATTATCTTCTGTATAAAATCACCTGATTAACTAAATGCTGAACAATTGTTCCCTGCTTGCATTAGCATTGAAGTTTGCTGCTTCTATTTCAGATATGAAGAGGGGATAATATGCCTTAAATCTTGCTTTTTTCTCCTCAGCTGTCTTAGTTGTTCTATTCAAGGATGTTGCTTGAGCCCATAAATTCTGCTTTAACGGTGCTGTGAGAAGTGATTCTCATAACACCATAGCACCTTAGCTTGGCAGGAGAGACCTACTGATTTAAACAGCCAAGTGAGAAGACTCCTATCAACACTAATATCTGCCTGGGGTCTCCAGCCTGATAGACTGTTTCCCATTTGAGTTGGTAACCTTACAGCATGTGCCAGCGTGAACAGTTTATTGCACAGGTACCTAGAGCTGCAAAATGGGATGCATTTAATTGCCTATAGCTTTACAAGCCTACTAAATCTTCAGTCATGTGAATAATGAAGTAATTATGTAAAATAAATTGTCGAGCCCTTTACGATGACAATATTTTCTAAAAGATGTTTTGCAGAACTTGAGCCAAATGCCAACAATGTGAAAGCTCTTCCTGCACGGAAGAGCATATAGTCTCTTGCTATATATATTTGCTGTTCCTACATCAAGTTCCTATAGCTGTTCCTATCTAGGTGGTGGAGAACCAGTTTGATGATGGCAGATTAACTAGCAGACTCTTTGTTGTGGATAGTGGGGATGGTGATTGGAGGCTCCTATTTCAACACATGACAGCTTTCCAATGCATAGAAGTCACAAACAGGGTTCCTCAGTTTGGTGATGGGAACTTTCATGTCTTTCCTCTTTCCTAGGCTAAAGTTTATATCAAATGAGATTGATATTTTTGAACCTTGCTGTGAGAAGCCCGCAGTACTTATTACATTGCTACTGTAGAAGACAGTCAAACAGTCAGTCTAATTACAGCAAGCTAAAGAGGCCTATAGCAGAACAAGCAGGGCATGCACTTGCTTTTTAAATCATTTTTTAATGTCACCTTCCCGTTCTGCTTCTTTCTGTGATTTTTTGCAGTCTTTCAGAAGTTTATTTCTCTTAGTAGTTGCACAGTGTTAGTGGAGTGACCTGGGCAATATCTGAAAGTCTGTGAAAAGCCTGAATATTAGTTTCTTGTAGGGTAACTGCGTACTGCAGTAAAAACATCAGCAAAACCATCGTTCACATCTTAAAAGGTGGGTAAGGACTATAAAGGAAGATCAGGAAACAACGCCTCGGGGAAACAGGGCAAAGGTTTCCGTGTGCTCCCCCTTTTTTGGCCATCTGCTATCTGTCTGTAATGAATATGGTGAGGAAAAGAATAAAAGGATCAAAACCAGGCATGAGAATAGATGCTCAAAGAAGAGCAAAACATATTAAACATCAACGTGATACAATACGATTGACTGGGGAGTGTGAGACACTAGTCCTCTTTCTTCTTGTCCTAAAAAAGAGGAAAGTGTTTCAGACAAGATGAATCTGGAGCAGTGTAGAGGTTGCAGGAACCAAGACTCATAACCTCTAGTTGTGAGGAAATACTGTATGTGATTACTCTTAGTTTGCCCCAAGTAGTTACACATTGACTCACATGAATGAGCTTACCAGAAACTGGATTTAATTCTTCTCCTCAAAGCTTGTTTAGCATGATCTACCATCACAAATAACTGTACTTAAAAATAGCTTGTATGGCAAACCAAGCAGACATCAAGAGTAAGTACTTAGGGTCTCAGTACTAACAAGTGCTTCACACTGGTAGGTCATCTTCATTTTGAAGGGTGGCAGAATGTCAGTGTCAAAGCTATCCTGATACTCAATATGAAGTCTGCATTAGATGATACTCAGGACAATCCTCTCTTGTACTCTTAGAATTGAAATAGTGATGGATAATCCATTTGTGGAGCTTGTGATGGACACCAAGAATACCGATAGCAATTTTAGGAACTGTGGATGTAGCCAGGTTAGAGATTATTTTCTCTTGCATGAAATTTCCTGTATGAATACATCACAGGGACTTGTGAATACATCACAGAGACCTGAGAAAAAGTGGCAATCAGAGCACTAGATGAACAGTAGATGTGCAATGAGCAATGAGTAGATGTACAATGAGTAGATGTACAAGGAGTAGATGTACAAGGAGTAGATGTACAAGGAGTAGATGTACAAGGAGCAGCAGATGAACAATGGAAAAGGATGGGTGGAACTAATAGCTTTGAAGACCTTTTTCACCAGCAGGCTTAGTAAGTCACAGGCTTAGTAAGCAGTTGTAGCCACAAATTAATAAGCAGTTGTAGCCACAAATTCCCTATGCAAGAACACTCTACGAGCTATTATTTTGAAGTTGTTCGCTTCCTTTTTTTCTGCACTTCTTTTGTAGTAACTGTCCAAGTAATAATGTCATCGTGACAGTTAATGAGAGCTAACTTTGAATCGCATTATGTCAACTTAATTATAACCTCTTTAAGAACCCCAGTGAGAACAATGAGCATGTCTAGATAGGGGTTTGATGTGAAATGGATAGTTCAATTTCAATGAAAGCTTAATTCAAGTTAACATTTTTTCGGCGTCTCCCTTTCTCAGAACAGATTGTTATTCTCTGTAATTAACTGACAAAAATAAGCAAAAAATCCCCAACAAACAGAAAGGAATCGTGGCAATGAAAGTTCAGCCTCAGCATAAGCAGGCTGTGCTCCTGCGCCTCAAATTACATTTCAGCGCTGGCTTGAAAGTTGTGGGTTTAGCCTGTCAAATATATCTAAATGATAGAAAACCTCATGGACCTTGCTTTTATTTCCAGATCATGATGGAGGGAGAGTGGTATTTGCTAGCAACATGTTGATAACAGATTTAGAGCTGTGGCGATCTGATCTTCTGGGGAGAGCCCTTTGGCTCCAATGTTGAGTTTTACCTGTCCTTTCAGACTACCCGAGCATTCATGTTGAGCAGATTTTCCACCTAGTCTGTTGCTTTGTGTCTGTAATGTTTTTAAACACCCCCATACTGGAATGCACAGGATAGTCTTCCGTGAGGAAGTCAATGAAAGAAAGACCTGATCCAGGGTATTCGTGACAGCTCTCTTATAGGGAGTAGGTTGAGCTGCACTGGGCTGTCACAGCTCCTGTTCAGTTTCCCTATGCAGTTTGCTTTTCAATTACAGTTCTGTCCTCTAGAGAATTAAAAAACAAAAGGTGTGTTGCAGCCTCCTGCAAGGAATTTCTGCCTGTTTCTTCTTCTGTGTCTTAGGGAGTAATTTAAACAAACAAACACTCAAAGCCACATTAGTGTAAGAGTGCACTGTTCTGTGAAGGCACCTCTTTATCGTCAATTAATAAGTGGGTAATTCCAAAAACCAGGGATTCCAGCTGGTGGGTAGTGGCAGGCGTGTGGGTAGCATGGATGATGATGAGGTAAGCCCTGCAGCTGAATTGCCCACATACTTTTACAGCTCTCTTGTCTCAAAAAGAAGAGGTCTGTGAGATTCAAGGTATTTTAACCTCATAAATGCCTGTTAGCATTTCAAACCCATTGCTTTTGAATTAACTTCACTAGACATTTATTTTCTTTCTAGTTTTACTGTGTTTGTGTACTTTCTGAAGTTTCAGAACATTAAGCCATAAAGAAAACTTGAGTTAGAAATGTTCCTGCTAGTTTACCAGCTCTTTTAGAAGTACCTAGTACAGGAAAGGAAGAAAATAACCCATAGAAAGCTGTGGGTGTGTTCATAATAACAGTGCATGTGCTTTTGACATGTGTGCTTCTGAGTTACAGTCGATGGTCTTACCAGTGATTTAGGCTTCTGTTCACTGGAAAATGTGACCCACGAGATATTGAGATCCAAGTACTACAACATTAATGGACGTAACTTCCACCTGTAATTTCTATTATGAAATATATAAAGATCAATAAAGATCCTCAATAACCTGTCTTACTCTTTTTCTCCACAAGGACCCTTCTTGTCCTCTGCTTCACCTCTGTTTAAATTATTTGCCTTCCAGATACTAAAAACGATATTTGAGCTTGAATAAATGCTGGTATTATGAATTAAAAGGAATTAACTTCCTAAAAGCACAGCTTGAAACAGACCGGTTTGGTTCTCCACAGTTAATTCTGGATGTCTGTTTCCCTTCCAAGGGCTGCATGAATGAATGAACACCTCATTTTAGCTTTTCTCTCTCTTGCTCAGCTCCTGCCAGGATTTTGACGTTCAGTGGCACAGTGACAACTCCATGGATGAAGGACATTGTCCTCCCTTGCAAAGCTGTGGGAGACCCAGCTCCGACAGTCAAATGGATGAAGGATAGGTAAACAGCAACTAAATGTGTATCTCATAGAAAGAGCATTTGCTTAAAACCCTGGCAGCTGCAATGTGGTTGATGCTAGATTCTGACGTCAGGAACCTTTCTGATGCACAGTGTTTGAGTAGATGAGGAGTTCAGAAATTCCTTAAACTAAATCTAGTTGGTTCCCACTTGTGAAAAGGTCAAAATAGACTTTCAAAACATAAACCCAAGGGTTTTTTCCTGGTTTAACTTCAAGCACAACTAATGCTTTTAGTCTGGAAAAGGAACACCTCAGGTGCATTGAATCCTGCTGAGGAGTGCATCGTACATACCTTGCACACAGCTACACATCTTGTTTTCTATTAGTGTGGTTTGACCTTTAATTTCACGATTGGAAAGTCACTTGGAAACACACACAGACAATAATTTTCACCTAAGCCCCTAGATGTTAGGTTTCCTTGGTTTATTTGGATTTAGGTTGGACTGGATGATCTTTAAGGTCTTTTCCAGCCCCATCATTACTGTGATACTGTAAACACTGATACTGCAGTGCTATGAAACCATCTTGAGCACTGAGAAGAATGGCTGTTAGTTAATAAGGATGGACTTGGTAGCCAGAAACTGCATTTGATTCTTAGTTTGGCGGTTTCCTAATCTAGCAGATAGTTAAGAAAGCAGTGAATTTCTATTTTGGCTGCAGATGGGACTGCACATTCTTTTAGCAAATATCAGATGTCTCCCAACAGAAAATACTCCTTTGCTGTCTCTTTTTAAGATGATGCCACCACCCACCATCCGCTGAACGGCTTTAAAAACAATCCAATTCTGAGTAATTTTGATTGTAACTTCTTTAATGTATGGACTTTGTTTCCTGTGAGGTAGTAACGGGACACCCAGTCTAGTGATGATTGATGGGCGAAGAAGCATCTTTAGCAATGGCAGCTTTGTCATCCGCACTGTGAAAGCAGAAGACTCTGGATACTACAGTTGTGTGGCCAGTAACAACTGGGGATCAGATGAAATCATTTTGAATTTGCAGGTACAAGGTAAGGCTATCGGATCTATCTCACTAATTGTTCTCATAGCTGTTAACTGCTGTGTGCTGGTTAGTGCAGAGGTGTGTCTGTTTGCAGCTGTATGTAAACTATCAATATTCATATGTATTCATATGGATTTCACTCTTGCAAATTAATAAATAAGATGATCTAGATGTCATATGTTTAGGGTTACTTGGTTGGATTTAGGTTGGACTGGTTGATCTTTAAGGTCTTTTGCAGCCTCATCAGTACTGTGATGCTGTTATCTGTCTCAGCCATTAACATTTTACGTTACAGCAGAGGTTTTGATTTTGGGGGAACTAAATTCACACGCTTGCAGTTAAATATCTGTGTAAGCTTTTGCAGGATTGACGATGGAGTATTTGCATTCAGTTGACTTCTGGACTTTCACACAGAAAATATCAGCTGATGCCTTCTCCTTTCAGATATTACATGTTTCAATACTGCAAAACTCATAGAGAGGAAGGTCTTTAGCTTCTGTCTCTGTACTGAGACCCTGGATGAAAACTTCTTTATGTGAGAGTTGAATGTTATTGGTGGTGAACATGAGGAAGCATTTAAAACAGACCATGAGTACTCTTTCAACTCACACACATCACCAGTCACTCTTGTTCTGCATGTTGGAATCTATGTAATGTACTCATTCTTTTCTACTTGAGAAAGCACGGCCCTTAACAGACATACTAGTTTTGTGTGATGGTTCTGGTCACCTCACTTGTACAACAAGGCTTGCTAAATTATTCAGGCAGGAGTCAAAGATGAGATTGGCAGAGTTTATCTAGTGTATGACCGTATTGGCTCATGATAGGTGTGTAAACATGGGGAGAAAGCTGCCTGTCACTCTCTGCCCCCAAGCATTGAGTTTCACAATCCCAGCCACTCTACCTCAGTGCAATTTGATGTTATTTAGGCTGAGCCTAACTGTCCTGGTTCCTGGTCGTATTTCCTAGAATCATCAGGGATCCAAAGGGACCTGGAAAGATCATCCAGTCCAATCCCCCTGCCACAGCAGGATCACCCAGACCAGGTCCAGGCGGTTTCAAATGTCTCTAGAAAAGGGAACTCCACAAACCCCCCAGACAGCCCCCTCCAGTGCCCCGTCACCCTCCCTGGGAAGAAGTTACAGAATCAGTCAGGGTTGGAAGGGACTACAGGCTCATCCAGTTCCAACCCCCTTGCCATGGGCAGGGACACCCCACCCTAGAGCAGGCTGGTAGATCATACAGCATTTAGATGTGATGGATCAGATACAAACGATTCAGAGAAAAACAAGGGTTAAGAACTGCAAGATAAAAATGTGAAGAAAATTAAATATAAAAATGAAAGCTTGTCTGCTCTTGTCTCAACCAAGGATGTCAGATAAATAGGCGCTTTGACAGAAATCATGTGCAATTTTTTGCTATTCAGAGTGGTTATTTTATAAATTACTATTACAATGGATTAAGATCACTTCTAATTGTTTGAATCTACTTTCTATTTTTAACTCTTTCCCATCTAGTTCCACCAGACCAGCCAAGACTCACTGTATCCAAAACTACATCTTCCTCTATCACTCTTTCCTGGATACCTGGAGACAATGGTGGCAGTTCTATCCGAGGTAATACAGCTCAGGTTTTTGCAACTTCTTCCTAAATTATAAGAAATTGCTAGGATTAGTAAATAACTCTGAATGGCTACCAAAACGCCCACCTCAAAAGCAAAGCAGTCTGTATTTCTGTCAGTGCTTGATATGAACTATCGTGGTGGTAACAGCCTTCAGTAAATGGCTGTTTCTCTTTGTGCTGGTTTAATCAGACATTAATTCACTCTGTTCCAGTTACTCTCAGCCCTTCTGACAGTTACTCCTTCTGATTTTCCAGACATGTAACCTCAAACCGTTCAGTTTTGAGGGTCTGGGTTCCTCATCTGGTCGTTGTTGCCACTCAAAGCACATTTAGAAATGCTCATCCCTTTCTTTCCTCTTTAAAGCGATGGTAAAAATGACATTGAAGCTGTTGCAAGCATAGGCAGAAGGTATTGCCTGCTGTCTTGTAGTCAGGGGAGAGCTGTGTGTCTGCCTGTGCATGGCATTGTTTTCTAGTTTTATTGGGTCTATAAACTGATTAGTCATATCACCTGCAAACTACACAGCTTTCCTTGGCTCATCATTGCCATCTGTGCTTCCCCTCCAGGTTACATTTTGCAGTACTCAGAAGATAACAGTGAGCAGTGGGGTAGTTTTCCCATTAGCCCTAGTGAGAGGTCCTACCGTTTAGAAACACTGAAATGTGGTACCTGGTACAAGTTCACTCTAACTGCTCAGAATGGAGTGGGGCCAGGACGCATCAGCGAGATCATTGAGGCCAAAACGCTTGGAAAAGGTATGTGGGTTTCCATCCTCTTTGCTCATCAAAAGCTTTTGCAGTCAGCTGTAGAGCTTGGTTTGCTGAGAAGACAGGCTTGAATATTTTAATCTCATCCAGCTACCATGCTGTGACAGAAGAGACTGTCACTAGGGAGCCTGAAGCACAAATCAGCTGATGTTTTATCCTTATTTCTCTAATAATTGATTTTATTCTAGTGTTTTGGGAATGGAAAGTCTCCTCTATCACAGGCCATAGGGATTCCAGCTCCTGCTATTGCCACGATTCTTCTCGTCAAAATTCAGGGGTTTATTTATCTGGATGCTGAAGGAAAATGGGGGAGTGGATTTGAGTATAGAGGAAATACAGCCATGATCCTAGTTCTGCTCTAGGCTGGTGTGGCAGGAGCTGGGCACGTAGCACCCTTTGAACAGGGGAAGTGTCAAAAACGAGTCTACTTAAAGCTCTGCAAGACAAGGAAAACCAGGCAGAACTTGTCCAACTCTTAGCAGAGCACTCCCTTGCTTATGATTGCCGAGGGCAGATCCACATCCCAAATATCAGAATTATAAGGAATTATCAAAATCAGCAAAAATCAGAAATTATAACAAAAATAATAAATTATAATAAAAATAATAATAATATAATATTAATATTATAATTATAATAAGAATTNAATAGATCATATTAATAGGAGTATATTAATATTATAATTATAATAAGAATTATAAGGAATTTGGTAACAGACTTAAAGATACCACTTAAAGAGGCAATTCAGAATCTTACCCCTAAGTCAAGAGAGCGCAGTGACTTTGTATAATGCTCTCAAGATCGTAGCATTTTGCATGTGTTCACAGGTTGTAAGTAATTCTCTCATTCGGGAAAAGTTTCATAACAAAGAGTTTATTTTGATAGGTATGTTTGCCCTCCTCTACGCACTTCTTCACTCCTGTGTTGTTGCAGCTCTCCTAAGCATCCCAGCAAGGTGGACATTTCATTGTAAGCCCAGGGGCACAGGGAAGATCTGGTAGATTTGAATGATATGAGTTGCTGAAGTTCAGGGAAGACTGCAGATCAGCTGCATACAGAAATATCTGCCTATAAATATTGTAAGGGTAACTGTAAGGGGAGTGGTGCCAGTTGTGCCCAGAGAATCATTAGGGATCCAAAGGGACCTCAATAGATCATCTAGTCCAACCCCCAGTGACAACACAAGAAGCAATGAGCACAAACTGGAAGATAGGAAGTTTCATCACAGAGTCCTGGCTCAGGCTGCCCAGAGAGGTTGTGGAGTCCTCTCTGGAGATACCAAATCCTGCCTGCATGCAGTCCTGGGTTTTTTTTGGGGGGGAGGGTTGAAATTGATGATCTCTTGAGGTCTCTTAGTGTTCTCATTCACATTGCCTGAAAAGCATTTACACGTGCTTCAGGTAACATCTAAGTGGTTTGTGAAAAAGCAGCTGTCCCAGTGTTTCGAGTTTCTCTGGGACTTGATATATGTGCGTGTAAACTACCTGTTTTACATTTATGAAGAGAGACAGGAACTGTGTGATTTAGATTGTTGGGTTCATTCTCATCCACGTGAGAGCTACAGAAGTACCCTATGCAAAGCTATTAACAGAGCCAATAGAAATACATGGCACCACACAGCAGGAACCACCAGTTTCATTTCGATTGTGGTAGACTTTAGAAGAGAGAGTGTGTCTCATCAAAGCACAAGAATAGCAAAAATACAACCACTTTATACCTTATTGCATATAGAATTAAACACCATATTATCATTTTAATCACATTAGATGTAACTTCCATAGTAAAAATACTGGTTTTGCTAAGCAGTTGGCAGAAGGATTGAATAACATTTGTTGATGGCCTGCCCGTCTTGTCATTATTTAAATTCTGAGATGCTGTTTTTACTGTCATTACGCCTGTGCTACACACAACTCTGAAAAAACCTTTAATGTCTGTATCAGCAGAATCCAACAGTTGATCCAAAAGTAGGACAAGTAAATAGAAGTGTTTACGAAAGGAAACAACCCAGAAACACAAAATTCAAACCAATTATTATTAGAAATTATATCGTGTGCTAGCTCAACATATTAAGGTTTTGATTTTGCCTTGCAAGTTCTTACAAATTATCATTTCCTGCAAATGAAAGGCTCTACTTTCAGAAAAGAAGTTAAATTCCACTTCAAAAGAAGAGTAGAGCATCAGCAGACAATATTCAAATCTATTTGTCTTCTGTAGTGTTGCATGTGGTGTTATAAACCCTTCTCTTTTGCATAATAGTGAGCACAGCTCGCTTTATTGATATGAAGTATCCGTAAGGTAGGTTTGTAAGTTGAGTCATGCCAGTCCATGCAGGCTGGGAAGTCAGGTCCATGTTAAGCTGTATGGATGTTTGTTTCACTTATGCATTTGAAAATCTGGTTTAGTGAATTTGGCAGTGTGAATTTAAGATGGGGTGGGGGGAAGGTGTTGAAGATAGAGGCTTGGAGTCTATAAGGTTGAGATTGTCCTAGAAATTATTAAAATAAAAGGTGTTGAAGATAGAGGCTTGGAGTGTATAAGGTTGAGATTGTCCTAGAAATTATTCTACCAATGGCATATTTTTGAGAGGCTGTAAACCATTTCACTTGAAATGCATCATTGCTTCTAGAGCCACAGTTTTCAAAGGAACAAGAGCTCTTTGCTAGTATCAACACCACAAGAGTGAAGCTGAACCTGATAGGCTGGAATGACGGTGGCTGCCCCATCACCTCCTTCACCCTAGAGTATCGCCCGTTTGGGACAACAGTCTGGACAACAGCTCAGCGGACATCTCTGTCAAAGTCCTACATACTGTACGACCTCCAGGAGGCAATGTGGTATGAATTGCAAATGAGAGTGTGCAACAGCGCTGGCTGTGCAGAGAAACAAGCCAAATTTGCAACGCTCAATTACGACGGCAGTAAGTATATAGTTTTATTTACACATCTGAGATACTGGGTTTAGTCTTATGTGATTTTTGGGTTTGCTTGCCTTTCGTTTTTCCTCCTGTAAAACCCTTTCTGAATCTGCTAAACACACTGACAGAGGTTTAGCCGTCTCAAAGACATAAAATGCCTGGTGACAATAAGCTGCCAGGCAGAAAAGAGGGAATTGTTTATTTATCTTCACTGGAGAAGTGAAGACAGCATCAAAGTCAATCAACCATGAGTCGTAGAACCGTAGTTCTCTAGGTGTCATTAGTTCCAGCGGTCACAGAAACATTTGCTAGTATTTCATACATCTCTTCCGTTACTTTTTTGTCTCCAACACAATTGGTTCCTGCAGCCCCTCGTGGCAATGACTGGCCTCATTGCTATTCCATGCAATGTCCTAGTGACACAGCTCAAAACCCATTATGTGATGCAATGGAGCATCTAACTAGCTTGTCTTCCAAGAAACCCTCCAGACTCCTCCAAGGGCAATGGCAGTGCTATTATCCCTATTTACAGACAGAGGAGAGTGAAACTAATGGCTGTTACTGATGGCCCTGTCAAGCTCAGCAACAGGGCACAGGGGATGAAGGAAATTTTACATCCCTCCCTTCTGCCAGGGGTTGCTGCCCACCCTGGAAAAGCCAGATCAACAGAGCAAGACCAAGTATGATAATTCGTTGATCACTCCAGCTCATTCCCTGGCATATTTATTAGAAGTGATGGTGGCACATGTGTGCTTCCACTGGCTCTATAGTGGGAGATGTAATTCTGACGAAAAGGTAGAGCAGATGGCTCCGGATGGCAATTGCTTGAATGGCTCCGGTGTGAATTGCCAGAGCTTTTCTGGAGACATCCAGTGTAAAATGCTGCTTTGAGCTTTGGAGCTCTCTGTCTCTGAAGACGTGTCGCAGCCAAAGACCATGGAGATGGTGATGATGAAGAGAAGAAGGAGGAAGTACCTTCCCTTTAGGACTCTGTAGAGTCCAGACACTGATGCAGGAGGTCTTCTAGGAAAGCTGCCTCCAGCTGCAAAAGAAAATGCTTTTTTGGCATAAAAGCACCACAATAGCACTTGGAAATGTGGTGATTTTCAAACCAGCACAGTTTGCTTGTCAGGCATTCTTTGCTAGGGCTATACTGTGCCTTAGAGAGGTAGCATGATCTCAAACACTGATTGCAAGGTCAGGAGAGGATGACATGGCTGGAAAATCAAATTTCAAGTTTCACATTCTCTGACTTTGTTTTATTTGATGCAGAACTAAAATGATTAACTATTATTAATTATTTCTACTATTATTCACATTATTATCAACTTTATCAGTGATCTGGATGAGTGGTTTGACTGCGCCCTCAGTAGATTTGCAGACAATACCATGATAGACAGGTGTGTTGGTCTGCTTGATGGTGGAGAAGCTCTACAGAGGGATCTGGACAGGCTGGATTGATGGGCCAAGGTCAATTGTATGAGCTTCAACAAGGTCAAGTGGCAGGTCCTGCAGATGGGTCACAACAACCCAATGCAGTGCTGCACACATGAGGCAAAGTGGCTAGAAAGCTGCTCAGCAGAAAGAGACTTGAGAGTATCGATTGACTTTCAGCTAAATACGAGCCAGCAGTCTGCCCAGGTGGCCAAGATGGCCAATGGCATCCCGATTTGTAGCAGAAATAGTGTAACCAGTAGGAGTAGGGTAGTGATTGTGCTGTATTTGGCAATGTTGAGGCCACACCTAGAGTAATGTGTTCAGTTTGGAGACCCCTCACTACAAGAAGGACATTGAGGTGCTGGGACAGGTCCAAAGAAGAGCAGTGAAGCCGATGAAGAGTCTAGAGCACAAATCTTAACAGGAGCAGGTGATGAGGGAGCTGGTGTTGTTTACCCTGGAGAAAAGGAGGCTGAAGAGAATTATCACCCTTTGCAACCACCTGAAAGGAGGTTATAGCAAAGTGGGACTATGGTCTGTTCTGTCAAGTAACAAGCAATAGGACAAGAGGAGATCTGATCAAATTGCACCAGAGGAGGTTTAGGTTGGATAACAGGAAAATTTTCTTCACTGAAATGGTTACCAAATATTGAAACAGGTTGCCCAGAGAAGCTATGAAGGTATTTAGAACATGTGTAGATGTGGGACATGAGTGATTGGTATTGGTGATCTGTCAGTGCTGGTTAAACAGTTGGACTTTTTGAGCTTAAGAATCATTTCCAACCCAAACATTTGTGTGATTCTGTGATTACTGAAGGGATAGATAGTCTATTCCCACATAAGGGTTTTTATAGAAGAACTAGTTCAGTGCTTCTAAAGCAAAAGTTGATCACACAGAGTCCCAGCACCGTATTAATTTGTTCCTTGGCATGCTGGCTTAAGAGCTGGGAAACGGTACCTCATTAGATATCAACATTTTCTATCAATACTTCATGCAGACATTTTTTCTTTTATAGGGAGCTTATATTTTACTTACAGAAAGTGTGCCAGTGGAAATTTAGTGTTCATCTTCACTTCTGACTCCTAACTACCATGGGTTTGTCTCATGATGTGAGATTAGTAAGGACTTCTATCCAGCTTCTAGGTGTCACAGCTGCCCTTTGGATCAGTTAACAGGGATTGTGCTTTGAATATTGGATATGTGTATGAAAATGCTAGGGTACCAAATGCTGAGAACAAACTTAGTGACTTTAGAAGTCTTAAGATTTGTAAACTTTGTAGAAATCCTTGAGATATGTTCAGTTATTTTGTTTGGACTTCAGTAGCTGATTGTTATCTGAGACAGAGCTCCTGAGAAATACCATGCCTAAGTATCTTATGCATTAAAGCTCCTTCATAAGGAGCTAGGTCAAAAGTTTAATGACAGATGTACATGTGATTTTTTGCTTTCCATCCATAGATATTTCAGCTACCCATTTTCAGCTTAGAGATTTTATGACCTTCCTGCCCCTTGGTTTTTGGAACATTTGCACTTGGTACTTAAGGAGATATTTTTAGCAACGAGCAGCTGTAGCATGTAGCTGAGAAAGAGCTTCCCAGCTCAGAGCTCAGCCAACCAGTAGCCCTTACATTAAACCAGATCAGCTTGCTAGCTGCTCTAAACAATACTAACTGATTCTAGCCCAGCAGAGGTCTTTCTACTGTAAAGGATACAGGAAAGCACTTGGTAGCCCTAAAGTCACAAAAGGCAATGGGAGATGCTGGAAGGGCTGCAACGTAGAGGAAAATGGGGTCAGAAACATTCAAATTGCACCAGTAAAGCAGGCTAACAACATGTGATGGGTGAATTTACCTGGGGAATCCTCAACCTCCCTCTCAATTTATCTAAAAAAACAACTTCTGACTATTCCACTCCTAGCCAGCGTGTACAGTGGCAACAAGTGCATGTGTGGGTAATTTCTTATGCAGAGGCTGCATATCCACCAATGGTTAATGCCAAGGATATAGAAACTTCCAGTATGTTTAGTTTTAATTCAGCGTGTACTGCCTGTATACAGCATTAAGAGGTTTACACTCTACTTGGAAGAGGTATAGAAAATTATAATCACTTACCTAACCACTTAAGACTTAACCGAAATCAAAGCTACTCTTGGTTTTCATCAAAGCCTTAAGGAGATCAAGACATCATTTTAGGTAATCTTGAACCCAGTAGTCCTTAGCAAATGGGCTGTGTGACTTTAATTTGGAACAAAATTCAGCCTGTTAGTATTCCGGAGAGTTTAGGAGGACTTAGAAGCAGTTATTAGTGTTGCCTTCAGGACTTTTCAATGCTTTCCACTTCTTCATCTAATAATTTTGACTTTAGTGCAAAAACTGCGTCGCAGTTAACACAAAATGGAAAAATCCTGCTGTGTGATTATTCCAAGAAATTAGACAAAATTAAGGAAAAAGATGATGAGGAAAGGCTGCAGTGGAATGGTAAAAAAAAGATTCAAAACACAACTGCAAGAAAATAAATGTTCAGAAGTGCCTGATACAGGTTTGGAAGGCTGTAGCTTTTCTCTTCGCTCCTTTAGGGAATTACCTCTCCCAGTACAGGCAACTCAAATAGCTCTTCTGAGAAAACATGAGTTGGAATTCTACATTTTCAGTGTGGTTATGGCAGTCACGTTCTACTGTATCATAGCATGGAGATTTATTCTGCTACTGTAGGGTGCATGATGAGATGTAGCTATATCCAGGCAGCAATTAAAATGTAAAAGAGGACGTGCCTGGTTTTCTATCTCATCCTCCCGTCCTTTCAGCAAGTAAGTAGACACCTCTGTGTTTCAGTAGCTGGTTAAAATTGAATAGCTTGCACTTAAAATCATCACAGTTCACCATACTTGTGTGTTTCTACCCATTTCAAACAAATCTGCATTTTACAGCCTCATTTGTGGTTGCGTTCGGCAGTTTAACAGTAATCAGGAAATGACTGAGAAGCCTTTCATGACTAAAGAGCTTGCCAAGGAAAGTGCTGCATTCTGCTCATGTCCTTTAGATGGAAAAGAATAATCGAATTGAAAAGTCCAAGTATTATATATCACCGGGCAGCCAGGTATATTCAAAATGCAAATATGTCACAGAATGAAACAGCAAGCTGCCTGCTGATGTCAGTAGGTTGTAAATTCATTTCCCTCCTTTCACTCTCAAAATTGAATTGTTTCTATCCAGAGTTACTTTCCTGTTTTACTGATCAGTATGATGCCAGACATTCTTTACCAAATTAGCGTCAGATTTGCTGCCCACATTTCAGATCAGTACTGCACCCCTTAGAAGCAAATGTTTCTGTGCAAGGGATTCTTCTTCCACGCGTAGCATAAATTGAACTTTGTCAAGTACTTTCCTTCCAGCAGCTCTCTTTTCCCACGGTACAGAGTAGTTTCTGTGCAAAGGATTCTTCTTCCATGCCTAGCATAAATTGAACTATGTCAAGTGCTTTCCTTCCAGCAGCTCTCTTTTCCCACGGTACAGAGTAGTTTCTGTGCAAAGGATTCTTCTTCCATGCCTAGCATAAATTGAACTATGTCAAGTGCTTTCCTTCCAGCAGCTCTCTTTTCCCACGGTACAGAGGAACACACATAGGTAATAATTCTGAGAACTCTTACACCTCTGTAATGATTCAGTATGACTTAACATTAATCATAATACTTGCCTTAAATTCAATTTGACTCAAAATTAATCATAATATAACAACTGACATGGTTTTCTGTCATCAGTGAACGCGCTTTGTTTCAATTTCTTATAATCTGAGTTTCTGCAGTCAGCACCTTGCTACCAGTGTGACCGCTTACATGTGCCTGGCCACGGCACGTGTGTAGTGTCTACACTGAACGTGACAGACCCTTCTCAATGTTCTGCATGCAGCTGAAGCATTTCATGTGCCATAAACCCTGAGAACTCAAATCTTTTGTCTTCATCAATAGGCATCTAATATCATGACACTGTTTCCAGGTACGATCCCTCCACTCATTAAGTCAGTTGTGCAAAGTGAGGAAGGGCTGGCAACCAACGAAGGGCTAAAGATGCTGGTGACCATTTCCTGCATCTTGGTTGGAGTCTTACTGCTTTTTGTGATGCTTCTGGTCGTGCGGAGGAGGAGGAGGGAACAGAGACTGAAGAGGCTGCGAGGTAAGATGAGAGCTGCGGCACTTATTTCTGCATAAGCATTCTCCCTGAACATGACAGCCCAGGTGGGGCTGCACGGAACCAAACGGCTCAGTAGATCCAACTGATGTTGTTTTCCTGCAAGACATAAGGCCACAGATCATATGCATTTTGTATAGCAAATGCTTTTGTTTCATTCGGTGGTAGGCTTAGGAAATAAATCAAGTGTCCACTGTTGTTATTTTGCACGGGGCAAAGGAAATAATTCGTATGTGTTGGTGTTTGGTTTTGTGTGGTACTGCTTGTCTCCCTCGTGAATGTCTCCATAGCTTAAAATCACATTTTACTTCTAAGGGTAAAATCAGATGTTCAGAGTGAGATTTCAGTTTTCTAGCAAGATGCAAAGCATTATTTCCAAATTATAAGGTGAAAGTAACCACGTTACTAGGCTAGAAAACACAAGTGGTTATTCTTGGATTTATTACCACTTATTGTTCCCTATGGTGAGAGGAGGTCGTAGAGAGCTGGATGTTGGTATCTTCTCACATGTACCAAGTGATAGGACAATAGGAATGGTCTCAGGTAGTGCCAAGAGAAGCTTGTTAGATCTGTGAATTAATTAAACTCTGTCAGTCTTTTAGTAAATAAATACCTTTGGCTGAGCCAGAGCCAGCTTTTTGACCCTTACAGTCTTCTACTTCTGGACTTGGCCCTGTAGGTTCTGCACTAGTGTACAACAGCAAACCTTACACTGAAGGCATCGGTAAAGAGCATTTCAAATGACACGCAGGATAAATAGCAAAGTGATTTATCATCTGAAAAAAATAAGAATAATAATTTCCTAGAGCCACCACATTGTTTAGTTAGTTCTATTTTAACAACAATGTGGTTGTGATATATATTAAATCCAGGGCCACCTCAGCATCTCTTTTGGGTTTCGTTTTGTCTTCACTAGGAATATTTTTTGCAAGAGGAAGACAGTAATACAAGGCTTTTAGGCATGGGCAAATGCATACATCAAAGAGGACAACTACTAGCCCTACAGTCATGCACAGCTCTGGAAGTCAGGCCATTTGGGCGCTCTGGGTCCCATAATAAGTTTCTAATTCAAAACCTTTTAAGTCATTTACCTCTTCACAGATTTTTTTCACCAAAAAGTGGTGGAGTAAGGATGGAGAAAGTGTTTTCTTCTCCAAAATACTGTGGAATTCCACACAGAAATGAGCAGGATATTTTGAGCTACTGGGCTTCAAGAAATGATGGCTGTGCACATTCAGTTTTTCATGGTTAATTTACAAGTATTCATAGAATCTTGAGTTGCAGTCTCTTCAGGAAGGCTGATAATCTCTGGCCACTGTGGATTTTGCATAACACAACACTTATCTGAATTTCTCCTCTCAGAAGATGGTAATTTAGAAAAAATCTAAGCTTCACATAAACACAGGCAATTAATCCGTTATTTTGATAAAAGTCATCCGTATTTAACTACCATGTCTGGAAAAATTGCATCTCACTTCTTATCTGAACTTGTCAAGCTACAGCTTGACATCCCAGCCATCTGGTCCTGTTATACTTTGGTCTGCCATACAGGGACTGAAGTTCTTTTCCATGTAATGTCTTTAGTCTCCGAGGGTATTCACTGTGTATGGTGGTAGCCAAGTCATTTCTTAATATTTTTATTGGTGAATGAACCAGATGGATTTTTCTTTCATTTTCCTCTGTAGTTTCCCCACCATACATTAATTTCAAGGCTTTAATCTGGTACCTTTGAAGCCTTTAGGTAGCTTTTCTTAGAGAGGTACCAGCCTTTCTTCTTTCTCTTTATGTGGTTTTCTCTGTATCCACAAGAGTCATCTTGTTGGCTACTGCATTTTTTTTTAAGAATTTACAATTAGTATTTTATCCACTGAGATAACCTGACAATTCTCTGATGTCAGTGCTACAGGATGACATTGTACAGCTATGGCTTGTACACTCGTTGTATGCAACCTTATACTACTCCAGATCTGGCACGTTCATTATATTTTAGTGACCTAACGCCTGTGTCACTTTCAGATTTCTCTCAGATATTGTTTCGTTTACTCCAGGACAGTGATCAAAGTATCAACAGTCTTGTTAAACTTCCCCTGGTTCTAGTAAGTTGCTGTATTCTTTTCTGCTTAAGCCGATGGTAGCTTATACTTCTCAGGGCATCTTTGGTGCTGCTGAGGAACTGAACACAGCTACCTGGGGCAGAAATGCAGTTATCACCAAAAGTAGGGACTTTCAGAGATTCCTCTTCCCACTGTGAAACAACAGTGGTCTTACCCATGACTGAATCAAATCATTTACTCTCTAATAACCTATATATCAAACAGATTTTAATTTGTGATTACGTTTCTTCTGTTTTCTTCTAGATGCAAAGAGCTTGGCTGAAATGCTTATGAGGTGAGTATGCACCGAATCCTTCTAAGTTGAAAAATATCTCCAACTGTGGCATCGTATTTAAAGATTGTTATAAGGGCAAGCAGAAAAGTTAACGTCCTTTCCATGGATCTTGTTTTCAAAACACCCCCTTTGACTGTTTGTTAAGAACCAGGACACATTATTGGTTAGAAGTGGGAGAAAAAAGAATGTGTGGATGCTGTGAGGGAATATGAGGGTAAGAAACTGAGAACTCTTGTGTTAGGAGAGAGAATTATAGAAGCTGTGTAAGTCCATTTTAACACTCCTGTTCAGAAAAAACAGATTTAGGATATGAACCAAAGTAATTGCTTTTCAGAGATCACCTGATTGAAGGCAGTAATTGCCTGGTTGTAAGCATCTTTAAACTTTATAGTTATGTGATACTCTACTTCTAGGTGTTTATACCCGAAGGTAGAGACGCGCAGGAAAAACCTATTGATTATTTTTTGTTCTGTTCCGTCGGTTCAGCATCCAGAAATCTAATTCCTTTCTTGAATTGCAGTTGAATGACTATTCTGGCACCACAATTCTTTCAAAACCCAGAAATTTCATATCTTCAATGTTTGTTATTTTGTCTGGGGAAGCGATAAAACTGCTGCATATGTCTGAAAGCAGACTCAACCAAGGGATTGTTTTGAAGCTCCAATGAGGTTTGGTTTGTGAGAAAACATTGTTTTGAAGCAAAAAATTCAGGATGTCTTAGAAATTTTGCTAGATGATTTGAACTCTAAGCTTCCTCAGCCGTGATAAATCTCATCTGCTGTTGTAAAACTTACCAAAGGCATGGTGACTGATAATCCATCCTAAACTCAGCTCTGTGCTGTCAGTCTGCAAAGACTTCTAAATAGTAGCACTGATGCTAACAAGATTGGTCGTGCAGGTCAGGCCATACCCTTTCTATTTGCCTGTTAGAAACCCCTGCTAGCAGATTGCAGATTCAAGTCCCTTCAGGAATCATAGGATCGATCATAGAATGACTAGGGTTGGAAGGGACCCTAAAGGTCATCTAGTTCCAACTCCCCTGCACAGGCAGGGACATCTCCACTAGATCAGGTCCCCATCCAACGTGGCCTTGAACACTGCCAGGGATGGGGCAGCCATGACTTCCTTGAGTAACCTGTTCCAGCATCTCAGCACCCTCACAGGAAAGAACCTTTTCCAAATGTCCAACCTAAATCTCCCCTCTTCAAGCGTATAACCCCTTCCCCTTGTCCTCTCATTTTGCTCCTGTGTGAAAAGCCTTACCCCAGCTTTCTTGTAGTCCCCTTCAGATACTGGAAACCTGCTGTAAGGTGACCTGGGAGCCTTTTCTTCTCCAGGCTAACAACCCAAACTTGCTCAGCCTGTCCTCATAGGGGAGGTGCTCCAGCCCTCTGATCATTTGAGTTGCTTTCCTCTGGACACCTTCCAGGACCTCTTTGTCCTACTGATGTTGGGGACTGCAGAACTGGACACAGTACTCCAGGGGGAAGATATACTCTAGTTTTCCTGGTGTCACAGAAAACAGCACAGATTAGTATATGCTGCCAGTCTGTTCCCTAAAGAAACCCAACACAAACTAGCTGAAAACTCCTGGATGAAGATCTTTGGTGACAACCACACGTAACACCTCTGCAAAACTGGTAAAGCTCCACCTTAACCCTGGGGAGCTTCATTAGTCCTGTTGGTGCCTCTGCAAGGCCATTTCATAGTCTCAGCCTTCTAAAGCTTAGAAAACTTTCTCAAAGTACCAGTGTAAGTGCCCAGCTTTGACTCTATTTTCTCTGCCAATGTCAACTTTCAAATTAAAGAACTTATTTTGCCCTCCACAGCTGATGCTCTAGAGGGCAGTCAGATCCCTTCCCAGTTTTCAGAGATGTTTTCCTAGGTAATTCATTGGCTTCACTGGCTTCAGATCTTCCTTTCACCAGCACTGAAATAGAATGATCAGGTCAGCTTCCTCCATCTCATTTGTTAAGAAATAATCTTGTTTTTCTTAAATAGCAATATTTTATAGTTCTCTTCTAAAAGTGTGAACAAAGCCAGATGACTATTGCACTAGAATTGTAGAGGAGATAGGCTTACATACAATGGAGGGCTACAAGGAACAGCAAAGGACTGGTACACCTCTTGGATGATGAAAGGATGAGACAACAGGGATTGTTTCTGTGTGACAGACCCTAGGGAATCTTGCTTTAGGCAGGGGAATTGGACTAGATCATCTCCAGAGGTCCCTTCCAACGCCTACCATTCTGTGATTCACGTCATAACTTGGAGCTCTCAAAGCGATGCTGTTTTGAGGAGTCTGCTTTCTGCAGGCTAAATGCTCTGTCATTTGTGATAAATCTGAAGTTCTTCCACACAAAAACTTGGCTACCCACCTTTGCTAGATCACAGTATCACAGTAATAAGGTAATGATGAAGCTGGAAAGGACCTTAAAGATCATCCAGTCCAACCTAAATCCAACTAAACCAAGTAACCCTAACATCTGCCATCTAGCTCATGCCACTCAGCACTTCATCCAGCCTGACCTTCAACTCCTCCAGGGACAGTGACTCAACCACCTCCGGGTGCAGCCCGTTCCAAAACCGGATCACTCTCTCAGTGAAAAACCTTCTCCTAATGTCAAGGCTAAACCTCCCCTGATGGAGCTTAAGACTGTGACCCCTTATCCAGTGTCCAGGGAGAAAAGACTGACCCCCACCTGACTATAACCACCTTTTAGGTAGTAATAGATGTTCAGTAAGATTTAGACTGTTAATAAGTAAAGGATAATAAAACCTCTCCAAAGCAATAATCAACATAAGATAAAGCTCCTGATATTTTGTGTCACTTAGATTTCACGAAAATCTGCTATGATACAAATATCAGGCAAGACCATATGCCATGGGTTATGCCTCGCCGTTTAGCATTGGACAGAGAGCAAAAGAGATGATTCTTTGCTTGGTAGGAAGATGTGAGGGATGGAAAGGGCTTTGTGTCTCTTTCCCTTTGAGGAGATTTTTTTCTGAGCATGTGTAAAGAGGATTAAGAATGGAGCTTTAGTCTTTGCTTTGAAAGTCGCTGGCTTTGGCTGTGTAAGTCAAACGGCTGGGGAGCAGGATAAGCCCTAGAAGTTAGCAGTTTAACAGGAGCTGCACAACTTGTTGTTGATGCTTAAACACATAAATAAAAATCCCTGCTGCTACACAATCACAGCTTTTGAATGGCCTTCTTGGGTGAAAACATCAGTTCAGCCAACTTCTTTGTTCTCTGTGAATCAAGACAGCAATTGACTGATCTTTCTAATTTTGAAGACAAAGTGAGGAATCTTTTCTTCCCAAATATTCCTCTGCCATGGTGATTACTTACAAGATTTCGTTTTCCATATGTTTTTTCAACAACCAGCTTAAACATCTGGGAACTGCGTGGAGGCCTGACACTCTGCCAGTGACCCAAAGTGGCTTTGGGTTTAATCTCTTTACATAACTAGCTGTATGGGTTTAACTCTCTGCTGTGTGTACAGAATATTTGTTATTAAAGAATAGTTGTTATTAAAGATCCAGGAAGATTATTTAAAAGGGAGGCATTCGTTTAGCTATATACAAAATACATCGTGCTTCCTCTGGTAAACGGCCCGTTTATCCCCACGCTGTACATAAAAGCTGTTCTCAATCAGACCCAAAAGCCCACGTACCCAAGTATCTGTCTCTTGTCGTGTCCAAAACAGGCACCCTGGTAAAGCATAAGCCTACAGCAAGTGCAAATTGACTTGACAGACTCCCAGGCTCTAACAAATTGTAGCTTATGTTTCACTGAACAGTAGTGAGTGAATTGCAATATCCAAGGCTCGACAGGTAAGAGCAGCCATAGCACGTATTTCATGTTGAGAATGCTCTGGCAGGAGGGTTGGACTAGGTGTTCTTTGAGTTCCCTTCCAATCCCTAACATTCTGTGATTCTTTGTGATCCTGATAACCTTGTATCTGTAGGGTAATGGCAATATATGAAGACATTTCCCTTCCCTTTCAAAATTAATCATTGAGCTCCTCACCCACCAACCAGCCCGTGAGAGTATTTTGCCACCTTTCTTTAATCCTAGGTTAGAAAATGCTTGGGCACCAAACTTCAACATTGCAATACTAAAACTCTTTGCCTTGCTGTCAGGTCCTAGAGGAACTTAAATGCTGTTGTCATGTCAGGTTTTTATAACCTGCAGGTGAAGCTCTTATAGTCTGTATAAAATAATTCAGAAGTCTTTGAAGCAGAAAGAGACAGCGTGCTGATCCACAGCAACTCTCTTGCTACTGTCAGTTGCCTGTTCTGTGTTTGAACACACCATGTCACTGTGCTGCTGCACACGGGAGAATTAATTAGACCAGTGAGGAAGAGGAGAGAGATTGCACAATCCAAAGCATAACTCTCAAACATAGTAAAGAATTTTCCTGAATCTTCTGTATTCTATAAAGCCCAGATGCCTGTCTGGGTTCCAGTTCCGGCCTGAAGGACTTGGCACGTAATTTACATAAAGCTATCCCTAGATCCAAGGATGGAATTCAGATTTCTCTCTTGGGCAGGTGAACAGTATCATTGCAAACCTGGTTAACTGTCCTCCTGCCCCTTGTACGTGTCCAAACAAACCTTCTGCACCACTGAGTACTTTCCAATAGAAGGAATATAGAGTGTTCACGCCTCAGAAGAGCTGCTGGCTCTCACTGACATCTGCATTCTCTAGGGTAGATGTCTGATTGCATTCCTTTGTTTCCCGTGTCCCTGGTGAGCCAAGGAGGAGTGCAGTGAGGCATCAGATTCAATTGTGTCTTGCACAGACTCTGTATATACTGATCCTAGAGCTATTGGATTATCAGTTATGAATTGAAATTGGACCTCAGAAATTCAGTTTAGTACTTGATCACAGATTTGCTCTATCATCTTGCACAAACCCAAAGTAGTCTGACTTGTCATGGGCTTGTATTCCAGCATGTTTGACACACAGGTAATGTATTAGTCTCTGATTCCCTCAGTATTTTGGCTACTTGAATGGAAACCAATAAGAGAGTGACATCCCCTGTGCAGAAAGGTTGCAGAGAATTCTAGAATATCAGCACGGAGTGTATCTGTGTTTCATGATCCTAAATGTCTTTGGAAATCTATGACTACACTATGACTACAATTCTCCTCTGATTTCATATGGACAAAAGCCTGGCAGCCCTTGGATAGCTTCCATAACAATGAAATGAGGAAGCAGTTGCAGGCTGTTTAAATGCATTTCAGCTATCTGTCTGTACGTGATGGCAACAGGACCTCCCAACCATGCAGATGAAGACAGACATTAACATTTCAGGTGCATAGATAGTGTTAATGCAGGAAACAAGAGGAGGGCAAGCCAGCGGGTAAGAAGGGTGTCTCTATGCTGCTTGCACACCTCACTGTTGCACGTGGAGTGGAATTACTGACCACATGGCAAGGAAATTCCTCCTACAAAGGACACTGTGAGAACCTCCCAGTATGCAATAGCTAGGTCTTGCTCACACGGAAACACAGCAGAATGTTAAAGCAAACTATCTAGAGATGTGAGCTCATCACACATGCATTAATCTCCTGTGTAGAGGCACACACCCAGGGAAGACATGAGCTTATCATCAAGCAGCTTAATAGTCCCATATTGATTCCATTAATAGCAATCACTCACTGCCAGAGAAGAATTAAACTGAGTGATCTACAGCTATATTACACTACAAAATGAGCTTCCACTTGGACTTCAAAGCTTTTTGAGGTGTGAGCGCTTGGATCACAGTACTGGCCGATTTGTCTTAACTGTCCTTGGCTTCTCGTGTAAAAAAGTGTTTGTAAATATTTCCTCTCATACAAAGAGTAATTACATCTAGAAGAGCAAAACGTTGCTGGGTTTTTAGTGTAGTCTGAAGGTTTTTTTAGTGCAAACTCTATACGAGAAGTGATTGCACCGCTCAGTTTCGCTATCCATTTTCATCTGCTTTCAGTAGACAGATCATTTAAGAAGTCATTTTCTGGTACACAAACTTCCACATGAAATTGTTTCTATGTGCATGGTGATAGAATAATTGGTTTATGTTGGGTTTTAGACTATGTCATCAATCAATTAGAAATAATCCATGAATGTAAACAAGATCTGCGATTTTAATCTCGGAACATCGAAGGGACTAAAACCTTTATTTATATTATGCAATTTAGTAATGAAACCCTTTGGTTATGAAATTGCTCTTTCATTTATCAGTGCTAGTGATATTTGGAATGTACCTAATGAAAACCAACCAAGAGTTAAAAGAATACTTAGAAATTACTCAAAACATCGTTTTCCTACTGTTTCTTTAGTCATATTCATGAGGAATGAAAGCAAAGGTCCATCCTCCAAAATGTTCTTATTAATTTCAAAGTGTGACAACACTGGAAGAAAACTGTAGGAAATTTTGAAGGGATTCCTACTGATAAAATCACTCGAGTCTGTATGTTCATCTAACTGCTTGCCATGCGCAATAAGTGAGTGCCATGCACTTGTTTTGAGGAGAGGAACAGCATATGCATGCTTACTGATCGTTGTTATGTGTTGTTTGAGCTGGACCAAACTAAAATGAGGAAGTTTGCAAGTGTCTTTTAATTCAATTCAAATGTTCATGTGTTCACTTATCCTTTTTCTTTGGTTTGTGGTTTTTTTAGCAAGAACACCAGGACGTCCGATACCCTCAATAAGCAGCAGCAAACACTGAGGATGCATATAGACATTCCCAGAGCACAGCTTTTGATTGAGGAGAGAGACACCATGGAGACCATTGGTAAACTCTTGTTGGGCTTGCTTTCACTGCTTGGTGTAACAGGAAGTGTAGGTGCCCTTCCTTTAGTCCGGAGCTTTTCCCCACTGCACACATCAAGGAAAGAGAGCTACAAAGTCATTTGACCCATTTGGCAAACTGAACTTTCCTTTTCCTCCTCTTTGAATCACTTTCCACTTGAAAGTAATCCCAGTAAGGTACTTAAAATAATGCAGGACATTAGGAGAGTGAAGGTGGTAGAACGAACTGCTTGGGGAGAATGCAAATGAAGACTGGCAGAGTTATGATTTTAAGGTTGAGTTCTCTTTTGGCTTTGAGTAGGCAGTTGGGTGGCTGGCATTACTTATAAGGAAGATGAAATTCTCAAAGAACAACATCAGTATTTAGAGATTTGTCACAGCCAACGTCTAAGGAGAGTTACACATGGCATGGTGCATCCACCTGTTCAAGGCAACTGGTGTTTCAGCGTTTGGCTCTGTTTTCAGATTTTGTGTGTCTGTGCAAAATTCAAATCTCATCTGTTTCACACAGCACAAAACAAGATTCCTCGTGTGCCTGGCGCATGGCTGAACTGCCACAGAAAGTACAATTATTTGGTGGGGGGGGATTTTTGTTCCAAATAGTTTAAACACAAGCTGTCTGAAATCTCAGCAGAATGAAAGCACAACCTGATCTCGTGTCTGTGTGAAAAGAGCAGTGGCACGATCCTCCCAGAATGACTGCTCTTGTTTGATTTTTTTAAATCTGTGTAGAAGAAGCCTGTGATGGCTGAGAATGTGCACACCTCAGGGATAGCACGAGCAGAGAGGAGCCCCTCAAGTTAGGAGTAGAATCTCCTATTCATGCCCACACCAGGGAAGGGACAAACTGCTACAGTTCCACATCCTATCGCTCCTGCTGTCAGTCTAGCATGGGGGGTGGCCTCAGGACGTTTCAGTTTTGAAAAGGAGACCTCTGTTTCAGCTGAAATAGAGACTTCTCAAAAATCCTGATTTGAGCTTCCCAAAGCTTGCCAGTCCCATGCAGTATTTTGTGCCAGGTCTCATCCATCCTAAACACAGTGATTACTTTGGAGTTGGAGTTGCTGAGCAATAGTGGGTCATAGTGAAACAACTGTTAGTGTCTTAACTGAGCTGTGTAATCAGTGCCTCGGTAATAGCCACCTTTCCACACAGCACTCAGAATAAGCAGGCAGTCTGGCAGCATTTGACATCGTTTTCTGCCAAAATACTTTACTCCCAACCTGAAGAAGAGCTCATCTTATGCCAGAGACAAATTGGATTTCATAATGTTCATTCTACTTAGGGCCTTCTTTGGGTAAAAAATGCTGGTTGTGTTATTGTGCAGAACTGTCTGTCTTAATGGTGTCTTGTCAAGATAAAAAAAACCCCAAACAAACCCAAATGGGAATGCTTAGAAGCAAGGGATTAACCTCTGCTGAACACTAAGGCATAGAAGCTCCACTGCTGCCAGTCCCCTTAGATTTACGTGATAAAACTATATAGCATAGCATAGCATAGCATGGTAGGAATTTATTTTAGTGCTTTTAAGAATGGATAAGGCTTTTAGTGCTATCAAGGATGGAAAAAAAGACTGTAAGGAACGCAGATGAAAGTTTGATCACACACAAATAGTTGTTCTGCAAGCACGAAGGCAGGGGAAGGTTTATTGCTGTTAAATCTTCCATGTACAAGTGGACCAGATCCCTCTTTGGAGAGAAAGAAACACAGTTCAGAGATCACAACTAGAAAAAAGAAGAAAAGGTGCTGTATAGCACTGGCTTTCTGCAGGGATCAAGGTGTGTGTAAATGTTTGGTGACTGTATCTCATGCAATAGGGAAGCAATGGGGGAGTGGAACCACACAGCAGTAAAAGTCAAAGTTCACCTTTTTCTTTCAGTTTTTTCCAAGGTTCTACTTCTTCTTGCACTGTTTTTTGTAGCCACACAGTCAGCCGGACTGACTATGTTGAGAGAAACTTATACAGCTCCCCAAATCTTTTTCAAACATACAGTAGTGAGGTTTGGTTCACAGAGAGTTGTTAAGGCTTAGACCTTGGCTTCCAGGACAGCAAAACACTGGGCTTAAGGATTCTCAGCAGTTTTGCAACTATGTCTGTCTTCATTGTCTTCACTACAGTACTCACATGCTGAAAAATAAGCAGCTCCCTAATAACAGTCTTGGATCACAGCCATCCCTTCTGCAATACTCTGTCTCCAGAGAACAAGCTGGTAGAGAGTTAGTAAGCAACAGAAACTAGTGACCTCTTTTGGGGAGGACCTGGGTAATTTCACTGAGGACATCACTAATCACATTAATAAAATGAACTAAATATGTTACTGAGCAGCTCACCTGAGCTCTGTGAAAATGAAGGGGAAGAGGGCAGTGTTCAAAAGATGGGAAAGAATCAGGGTCAACAATGATTACTTGCAAATTAGCTTTGTGAAAGGATGCTTAATAGTCTGTCGCAGTTGCACATCTCTAAGGTGAAATCACAAAGAGAGGCATGAAAATTCCACTTCTTCTTGAGTTTTGTGTCCACTTTGAGAAGAAGTATTCACTGGTGAGAAGAGGGAGCTGCCTCGGTCAGTGGGTGTGCCCAGTGGAGAATAAATGTGGACATCTGTAAAACTCTTACAAAGGCAAACCCAAAATCTATTACTCATGGGTTTTTTACTTACAGATGACAGATCGACAGTTCTGCTCACTGACGCTGACTTTGGAGAGACATCTAAGCAGAAGTCACTGACAGTCACCCACACAGTACATTACCAGTCTGTGTCACAAGCGACAGGACCACTGGTGGATGTTTCTGATGCCCGGCCTGGAACAAGTAAGCATATAAAAGAACATACTGTCTGGACAGGAGACAGCTGTAAGAAGATGAAAACTGCCCCCCTGCATTTCCATCCTCATGGGGTTTTTTTAATTCACTCTGAAAGTTAAGAAAAATCTATTTAGGGCAGCAGAGAGCATTTCCTACGCAGTTGCATGTAGTGATTCAACATGGAAAAGACTGCAGATGCACCTGAAATGCAGGTGTCATTTCAAATAGTTCATGCCTGACTAAATGCATGACAGATTTTAATTTCTAGAGTTTATTAAGTAAATTAGCTTCATGACTTTCAGTGTCTAGACTATTATTTTCCTCTGTGATCATTCTTTATTTGAGTTCAAAATCCATCTTCCCTCCTTATCTCTGTATCAGACAAGAAATAGATTTCTTATTTTCTGAAAAGAGTTGTATTTCCAGTTTTACTCCTGTAAATTACTTTTCCTGGGTATGTTCAAGACGACTTACAGTCTCACAGTAATGATGAGGTTGGAAAAGACCTTAAAGATCATCCAGTCCAACCTAAATCCAACTAAACCAAGTAAACCTGACATCTGCCATCTAGCTCATGCCACTCAGCACTTCATCCAGCCTAACCCTGAACACCTCCAGGGACGGTGACCCAACCACCTCCATGGGCAGCCTGTTCCAAACCCAGATCACTCTTTCGGGGAAAAACCTTCTCCTAATGTCAAGTTTAAACCTCCCCTGATGGAGCTTAAGACTGTGACCCCTTGTGCTGTCTCCAGTGTCCAGGGAGAAAAGACCGAACCCCACCTGACTCCAACCCCCTCTTAGGTAGTTCTAGACAGTGATAAGGTCACCCCTGAGGCTCTCCAGGCTAAACCGCCCCAGCTCCATCAGCCTCTCCTCGTAGGGCTGACCCTCCAACCCCTTTCCCATTCTAGTTGCCCTTCTCTGGACTCGTTCCAGCCCCTTGCCATCCTTCCTAAACTGAGGGGCCCAGAACTGAACACAACACTCCAGGTGTGGTCCAACCAGTTCCGAATACTTCTAGTGATTGGAATACTATAATAAATTAATATCCTGCTACAATCCATTCTCCTACTTTCATGAATGTGTTCCATGTCTATATAAATGGGAAAAAAAACCATGAGGTGGGAGGAGTCTTTACGATGAACATCACTAACCTGTAGCTCACTAACAGAGTACAACCTTTAAAATCTATTTGAATATTTGCATTTCAGAATTTGTTTGCTTGGTGAGTCCGCTGAACATAAATGCCGAACGCTTAGTTGCTAGAATGTAAATTATTTGAAAAATCTTTATTTCATCTCCATTTCAACCCCCATCTTTATAAACGGTAGCTGTTCTTGCCCTGACCTTGCTGCTCCCTTAACCATTATTCATTTCCTGAGGACTAGATTAGTGCCACCATTTTCCATCTGTGAAGAGTCGTGGTATTTGAATGAGAAGAGTCCAAATACGATATTTGTTTTCTTTCTGGTGCCAGTCCTGCCTTGTTACTGCAGTTCCTGTACCTGCTGCTCATTAAGAGCAAAAGCACCACGACATCATTTGAAACAACAATTTCATCTAAGTAAACCATGGGCTCTCCACTCGTTCCTAACCCCACCTGTTCTAATAAGGGGAAAAGGCACCAGTCCAAAATTGCTTGCCTGTATCACACCACAGCATTGCATAGCACCAGCATCTTCCATACCTGTCCCCTGGTTTGTGTGCGGTTACGTGCCTCATTCCACTGAAGAAAGAGTTCCTTCAAATGAAATGTAGGTCTAGCTCATGTACAGGTGTCATCTGTGTCCAGCCCAGCCTTGGAAATGGGAATCCACCATCACTTTTCTTATGCAGTGAAGATCTGATTGCAGCAGTGCACAGTGCTGGATCAAAGACTTTGAGGTGATGCCCACTGAATTTAAGAGACTGGTACAGCTTTGGCGGTGGCTGGGCTATGAGCTTTTGTCTAGGCACACAGGCTTCTCTGTGAAGAGGGGGACAGTGCACAGCTCAGTGCCTGAGCACACTCACACTCACTGATTGGCAAATAGCTCTTGTGTATGTGTTTATTGATAACAGACAGATGCTCAGTGAGCTTTCACCTTGCTCACCTCAGCTCTCTGTCGTATGTTTCGGCATAGGACAGCAGAGCTGCTGTATCAATCAGCGTACCAGATGTGTGCTCTCTTCCATCACGCCACCTCTGGAGCTTACTGAGTCTGCTAGAGTCCCTTTTGCAGGTGCAGCACAGCTGTTGTAGAGCTACTCCTCAGCACTTTCTCAACAGGATGAACACTGGCCTCCTGCGTGCTGGCAGCAGGCTCTTCTGCTGACGAAAGCCTGCTGAGTCACGGGATCAAACAACTGAGCATGGAAGAGGTCTCTGGGTATTGGCTGTTTAAAGCCAGGTGTGCTAGAGCTAGTTGCCCAGGGCAATTGACTATCCAGACAAAATTTAGTATCTTCAAGGACTCCAGAAACTCTCTGGACGGCCTGTGCCAGTGCTCTGTCTCCCTCGCAGTAGTGTTTCTGATGTTTCACCTTGTGACCATCACCTCTGATCCTGTCACTGGGTACTACTGAAAAGAGCTTGAGTCTGTCCTCTTTGCAGCTTCCATTCAGGTATTTACATGTGTTGATGAGATTCCCCCCAAACCTTCTCTTCTCTAAGCAGCCCCAGCACCAGGCAGAGTTCGCTCAGCAGTACTCTCCTTCTGGCACGTATCGGAAATAGTGTGGCCAGCAGGAGTAGGGAAGTAATCGTTCCCTTGACACCTCAACACAAGAAAAACATTGAGGTGCTGGAGCAGGTCCAAAGCAGGGCAACAGGGCTGGTGAAGGGTCCGGAGAACAGGCCTTAGGACAATGGCTGGGGGATCTAGGGCTGCTTAGTCTGAAGAAGAGACTGAGGGGAGACCTTACTGCTCTCTACAACTACCTGAAAGGAGGTTGCAGAGAGGTGGCAGTTGGTCTCTTCTTACAAGTAATGAGTGATAGGAGAAGAGGAAATGGCCTCAAGTTGCAGCAGGGGAACTTTAGTTAGGTATTAACACTTTTGTATGGGAATGGTCATCAGGTGCTGGAACAGGCTGCCCATGGAGGTGGTTGAATTGACATCTCTGGATGTGAACACGGTTCAGCAGTAGCCTTAGTACAGGTTAATGGTTGGATTCTATGATCTTGGAGGTCTTTTCCAACCTGAACTACTCTATTATTCTATGATTCTGTCCTGTGTGCCTTCCCTTGAAGCAGACACAAGGCTCACTTCTGATGCCACGACAACCAGCTTCCTACAGCTGGCACAATGTTTTATACTACAGACTGCTCAGGTTGTGCCAAGTGGGTTTCTGGATATGATCCATGTGAGGTGGCACTGCTAGAACAAACTCTCACTGGCACTGCGTTCACGTTTTTCCACTGCAGTGGGGGGGATATCTGAAATGAGAGAAGGACCAGCCCACAGCCGGTATTTGTAAACAAGTTGGTTTGAAGCAGGAGGATGCAAAATCTTAACTGGGAATGCTGAGGCAGAAGCAATGCTCAGAGTCATTCCCTGGGTCCTCTTTTTCTTTGAATTGCTCCTGCTGAAGTCTCTTACCTCAGCTTCACCATTTGAATGTCAATGGGCATTTGAATAGCTTTGAATTTCTCATTTCCAAGACTCTTTTTCTCTATTGTTAGTAATATCCTCTCAGAAGCTTTGCAGAGAAATCCTCTGGTACTGATTCAGTCACTTTCTGTTTGCCACGTAAGGGTTTTTGTACCCCCCTTGCTTTGTTAAGGAGTCTAAGCCTCACCGCTCCGCAAGAACGATTTATTAACAGAATGAAGGAGGCCACGTTTGGCAGACAGGTTGCTTTTACTCCCTTAGCAACCGTATTCTCTCTAAGAAAATACAAAATAAAACAGTGCTGAACCTGAAGCGAGTAGCAGAAGATTGTTAAAGAAATTTGGGGTTATTTCCTATAATTTTCATATCTTTATGAACCTGTTCCTAGTGAAACTAGGATGACACCTGTAAAAGTTATGTGTTAAGTCTCAGATAACTGATGAATAATAGCTGATGAATACCATAATAGAATAGAAGTATGAGTAAAATATCCAGGACAGGAGATTATATCCCCACATTTTTCAGCAGATGATTTTATAAACTGAGAGCAGTCACCTGGTGTAGGGTGTTTCTGAAGTCACATCTGCTCTGGCAGTTTACCTTAGACTTCACATGAGGTGTGGTGTGAAATCCCTGAGCAGATCTACGTGCCTTGTGTGCTTTCACGTGCTCATGGTGGTTTTGATACTGAAGAACTGCTTATGTTGGACTGAAGGGATAGTGGAGGTGGCAATGGGAGCTTCGTGGGGCTCTCAGCTCTTCAGTTGCAACCTTTTTAAATGTATGATTTCATTAGAAAGAGAGCACTTCAGAAAAAGCATCAGCAGTTTGGTAATCAACAGTGCTTTTAAATTCATCTTCCCCCCAAGGAATGCTTTGTGGGTGTTTCTAACTAACCTGATTTCAGTGGCAGCCCCCTTGTGACCAGGCTTGTTTCCTTATCAATACAAGTGTTTATCAGCACAGACCCTCTGTGTCATCCATCACAGATCCTACCACAAGGAGGAGTGCCAAAACCGGACCTACAGCTCGCAACCGCTACGCTAGTCAGTGGACTCTCAACAGACCTCATCCCACCATATCAGCTCATACCCTCACCACAGACTGGAGGCTGCCCACACCCAGGCCAGCAGGATCAGTGGACAAGGAAAGCGACAGCTACAGTGTCAGCCCCTCGCAGGACACAGGTACGGGTCACTCTGCAGGGCTGTGCAGGGAAAACAGGACAGCGGTAGCTGCAGTAACCTTCTTGGCCAAGTATCTTGTCCTTAGTTCCGTACTTTGAAAGACTTGGTGTTCTTGTACTGTGGTGGAAGCACTGGACTTCCTGGATCTGAAGGATAAAGCAGGGGCATTGACCAGGAAGGGTCAGTATTAGCAATGAGGACTATGCCCAAATCACAGATGGAATGGGTTTAAGGTCTGGGCTACACTGAGGTTGGTGTTTTCCTTTTCACATTCATGTAATATGTTTGTAGGGATTATTCCAGGTTGGAAAAAAGAAATGAAAACACAAAATCCAGGAGTCCAGGTGCGTTCATACCGTAACAGAATCCTGCTGCAGCTACCTCTGAGAAACAGCACACGTTTTATTCCTCTAGATGATAAGTGGGGAGACACTGAACACATATTCTGCCTGCAGTCTTCAGCTCTTCTTGATGCTTTCATGTTATAAATACAATTGCAACTGGGGGAAAAAAAAGCAGCTTTGCCCTACATAGCAATGAGTAAATGCTTGAGCAGAAGAACAGTCATACATCACACCTCATAAAGCTTACGGATGAAGAAAGGGAAAATGCTATTCAAAGGCATCCCTCAGAGAAGCAAGGCCAGCCTTGCTTTTTTACTACCTACCTTCTGTCGTCATTTTAGGAGAAAAGTGTTTGTCGAGTGTAAGAGCTATGTGTGAAAATTACAAAACAATGGATGCCACTGGCATCTTTCACCACGAAAGAGTGTACAACTGGTTTTATTCTCTCTCTAGGTGTAAGCACCCGCCTTCCTTTACATCCAGCATCTCTATGTTGTTCTTACCTTTTCACAATTCATTGTTTCAGTTGGTGTTTGGCAGAATTTAGCGCTTCCTAACAAAGCGATTCCAGGTTTACAAAGCAGTCAAGCTTAGGAGAAGGGTGTGCAGCAGTTCAGTCTGTAACTAAGTTCAAGTGCTCTACCTAAAGGCCTTCAGAAATTTCCTGATGAATCTAGGTTTCATAAATTGGATTAACTTCCATCAAAGCTGAATTAGATGTTCAAGCAGGTTCTTCCTGGAACAGTCTTCCCAGGGATAGGGGAAGCTGCAGGTACTGAGCTTCAGGGACCAAACTGGGACCTTTGCATGACCATCGTATTTAGAAACACTGCTCCATGTTACTGGGCAACTGCAGCCTTCTAGAAGTTTCCAGTTGATCAGAAGTCTGATAACACATCATTTTGGTCTGATTTACAAATCAAATACAAAACACACTCCTGTGTAAGGCAGAAACCATCTCCTAAGCTCTGAGCAGCTTGAAATCTTAAGCCAATTACAACAAATTGTAGAAGTAGTTGGCATTGCAAATAACACTTGGTCATTTGTGAGTGTCAGGCAAGTTGCGCTGTGTGCAAGGCTCCTAGCACACAGTCAAACACGTAAAGACTTCGATAACAAAACTGTTGCCTCTGGCTCCTATAGGCATCCCATTTTTATAAATTAGCTATTACACAGTTTATGGAAATCACCTACAATGTCTGAAGTTGTACAGATCGTGTGATGAAACATGACTTCTGACCCAGGAGCTTTTATAGGTCTTCTTTGCCTCCAACCCACTGAAGTAGAAGTGAAGTACAAGAGACCCCACACAGAAATGTCCCCACACAGAAATGTCCCCACACAGAAGTGAGCGATGCATTTGCAGAATGCTTTTTAATGTGCATCTGCAATACCAGTGCTTGTTCAAGAAATACTTATGTTTTCAGAAGGAAAGAACAGCTTGTAGGTCATCATAACCTGTGTGTGAAATATGAAGGTCCCATGATAAAAATACCTTCAGCAGCACTGGGAAGAAAAAGCACCTGAATGACTGCAGGCTGCTAGAAATACTGCTTGCTTTATTCTGTGCTGGATGAGTTAGTGTTTTAGCTGGTGTATTAGACAGCAGAGGTAACAGCAGAGAGACACTGCATTTATAGTTCACCTTTACCCTCAGGACCATCTCAAAATAAAAGAGAGATACAGGGTTGAAACAGAAAGACTTTACTTTCTCACCTCAGCTTCACCTCACAGAAGTATTTCTGAGATGCAGGGTAAACAAGTTGCTCCTCGTTTGGATGAATCTCTTTCATGGATTCCTAACATTTTAGGATGTTTATCTTGTAGACCTGTTTTTTTTGTAAGAAAATGTATTAAAGTTTACTTCTAAACCATGACTTTCCTGCTTCACCTCATGATGCTGTTAGCATAATTAGACTTCACTTTAGATTATCTGCAATTACCAGCTAACTGACTGAGCTAAACACTGTGCAGACGTTTGTAGTGAAGCGACCTCACTGAAATCACCTCCAGCATTTCAATGGCTTTGCTTTTTATTAAGAAACACAATCATATTCATAGCTTTTCTTCCAAAAAGGATTGTGCAGATATTTTTTTCCCTAGCATTAATTCCCTTTTTTGATGTTTAGATCGAGCAAGAAGCAGCATGGTCTCCACAGAAAGTGCCTCCTCAACATACGAAGAGCTAGCAAGAGCATATGAGCATGCAAAAATGGAAGAGCAGCTGAGACATGCCAAGTTCACCATTACGGAATGCTTCATATCAGACACATCGTCGGAGCAGCTCACGGCAGGGACTAACGACTACACAGACAGCCTGACCTCAAGCACGCCGTCAGAGTCGGGGATTTGCAGGTTTACCGCATCCCCCCCCAAACCTCAGGATGGAGGGCGAGTGACGAACATGGCAGTTCCAAAGGCACATCGGCCAGGTGAGAAATTAGAAGTCACATTTTGGTCCTTTGGAGATAGGGAGCCTTCTACCTTCAAATTTCAACCCATTCCAGCTTCTCACTGACTGAAGGTACCTGAGGGACATCCATGTGTTGGGCTAGATCAGACAGTTCACAAAGAACACCGTTTCTAGTAATACCCTAGTGCACAGTAGCCTAGGTAAATTGTTTGTAGCACTCTGAGATCAAATATATTTTAAAGCCTTCCTAGAACAATTATTAGTCTTTGTTACGGAATACTTCACGTGACGTCATGGAGGAGGATTCAGAGGGGAAGAACCCAGCATTGTCTTTATGTGCTCTTTTCTGTTTTCTTTTATGCTATTTTTGTTTAGTTCACAGAGGAAGTAAACGATCGTGTTTATATATCTACAGAAGAGTAACAAATAAACTATGGTTTCTGCTTAATATACCCCAGAAGCAGTTGTTGTGAGGACACTGCAGAGGAGCGGACAATAGGCAGTGGTATCAGCAAGGTCATTTGAAAGCAGGACCTGACACTGAAAAGAAAGCAAGAAGGATTTTGCTAGATAAAGCTAAAAGAAGAACATGGGAAGAATAAGACCAAGCTGAAGGGAGCAAATTGTAGTCTCATAGAATGGTTCAGGTTGATTTCAACAGGCAAGAAATTAGCACATCGTATAGATAAATAAAAGGGAAAATGAGTAGGAAATAAAGGAGGGAGGGAAATTACTGATTACTCTGTAGTCACAGGGTAGAAACACAAACCCAGGAGCTGTAGAAATAGATAAAGATTGAAATAATTTTAATTTCTAACTCAAAAAATGTAAGATAAATATTTATCCTTACTCGGCTACAGGGAAGCAGCTGTACTCACAGCTAAGTAAATATTGCGGGCCTCTTCTTCCAGCCAGGCATCTTACTCTCTTCCCTCACGTTCCAAATTACTTATGCATATTCAGTGTTTGGAAATGTTCTAATTTATTCCATACAAAGATGTTTGTCTTGGGGGCATACAGCACCAACATTTGGTCCCTGTGTTTCAGTTAAAATCTTCAGGTGCTGGAACATCACCAAAGCCCCCCTAGTGAATTACAGACTCACTCTTTACCTGCTTTTCTTGATGAGCTTCACCTTTCCTTTGCAGTAAGGAAATGCATTGTGGTATTAAATTAATAATGAAGTTCAATACTTTGAAAAATACCACCCGAGTGTCCCTCTGGAGCTGCATGAACGTTAGCCCATAAATATTCAAAGATGTGTTACTTTAGTAGGGGTAATTAACTTATTAAGGGTAACAATACATGTGGGTAGAGAGAACTTTCAGGAGTGGCAGACAGACCAATGTCTTCAGGGTTCAAATCAGTGAGGAAAGTCTTAATGGGCATTTTTCTTCTGTCACCCACCACTTCAGAAACTCTGAGGAAGTAATTAATATTTCAAATACAATTAATCAAAGTAATTCTACCTTTGGAGACAATATAAAAGAAGTTAAGGTATTTAGCTGAAGTAGACGAGAACATCTGAGATGAAACACTGAGTGCATTTACTTGGTACCTCTTTATTATTTCTTGGAGTCAGTCTTTCCTTGCAAGCTAACTTTTACCTGGTTTCATCATGCTTTGCCTTTCTTTTTCCACAACTTGATCTCTTTTTATACAGCACCACTTTCCATACCTTCTGCCTTCTTCCTAATTTCTGGTCTCCCTTTTGAAACTGCTCATTTTCATTGAAATAAAAGTTTAGGAGCCTAAAATAAGTAGTATTTGTCCTTCAAAATAATCCTCTCGAATTATAAGACAGTTTGAGTAAGACTGGGACTAGAAGTTACAGTGATAAACGGGACATTTTGAAACTAATCTACTCAATGGCAAGGCTACAGCTTCACTCAAGGAAGGTAACGATGGTGTTTAGTGCTAAAGCCTTTGTTAGCCATAACTGAGTCACTCCAGCACCTATGTCTTGACGTGTTGCTACAGTAAATGTTTGATATGAGAAAGCAAAATGTTAGACCACCTGAGAAATAGCTTCAGACCTTCCCTAAGGGCATCCCAACTCGTGTCATGTGCTTTTCCTGAGCTTCTCGTTGGATTCTTCCGTACCTGTATGGTCAAGGCTACTGATCATCTGCTTTATCCAACAAGCAGCATTTGAGACCTCAGCATTTCTTCCCAACTGACCTAATTAATGATTAACATTTAATTAAGAGTAGGGAACCTGAACACTTTTTTCTTGGAAGAGGAAAAGGAGTGATCGAGATTCAGTGCCTTGCATTCTGAGGGCTGTCATCAACTTGCCCTTTCATTCCCAACTTCCACACTGTTTTTATTCAGAAATTTAATAAAACCATTTGATCGCCCCATCAGTTTTAATTACATGGGGATGGCTCATCAGAAGTCTAGGCAAGCTTAGTAATTGATCATTTTTAGCACTGTAACTATGGATTAAGTCAGTCTTCAGAACTCCAAGTTCCTTACAGCTTTAGTTTTGAAACTAGGAAAGCCTAATAGTCAAGTGCCTCACATTCTAGCCCATCATAACAGGCCCAGCTCTCTGTTTCCCGAGTTCCTTAGTTATGTTAGTGGCCCTAAGACCTCTCTCTCCAGTAGCTCCACATCTCCCTTGTGCCAACAAGCCCAGAGCTGGACACAAACGTCACACAAATGCAAAGCATTTCCCAGTTTCTCCAGTCTCATCAGGTTCTTTGTCCTCCGAAGCTGTCATTCAGATCTTGTGTTCAGAAACAGAGCGGGACAGAAACCAGAAAGAATTATGCTCTTCCTCCCGTCCTCTCTACCATCAAAGTATCTGCAAAGTAAAAACAGAGGAAGAGAATTGCAGAGGTTGAAAAATGTTTATAATAATTTTTCTCTTTCCTGTTTTAAAAATATTGACCACAAATTACCATCATTATTATTCTTAACCACAATAAACATCTCAGTGGCAGTTTATTAAAAATAGATCCTCGTTATAATTTTAAATCTCCACATTAGTCTCAGCCAAGGAACCTCTTGGGGTTTTTTTTCCTCTCTTTATCCTACATTTTCATGCTTGAGAAAAGAACAGCTATTAACTAGGAAATGTTTTGATATTTCTGTGCTTTCCAAGTGCTATTTGTGTCTTCTTTTTGTGGACAGACCTCTTGTTTGTATCCTCTGGCAATGGGATTCGTGCTTGGAAGAGATATCTGACCAGTGCCTGAATAAGAACTATCTAGAAGGTTTTAATCAGGTCTCTTGCTATTTGCAGAAACCTCCCTTTCACAGCGGTACCGCAAAACTCAGACCCCTGAATTCCATTTCCCTCTGATCTTAATCAGTAGTAAGAAGAACCTCTTCAAATAGATGGCATTAACCTTAAAGCTGAGGTTGGACAAGGCAGAAACCTTCCTACCTGATGTCACCAGAGCAAATGCAGACTCATTTTGACAACGCTGCTTCCCTGCCTCTTTGGAGATCACAATACATCAGGGGCTTGTTGTAGGGATGTTGGGCTAGACAACCTTTGGAGATCCCTTTCATCCCAATACAGCCTATGATTCTATAAACCTTGATGGGCTAACAGTGTCAGACACACTTCCTGGGGAGAGATGTCGTTTTCAAGGTGTATCAGACTAGATCATTTTGAAATCAATTTAAAACATCTTTAAGAATCTCCTCTACAAACTTTGAGCTGATGGAAAGAGTCTGTTTGGAAAGTAACCTTCTTATGGATGGGGAGAGAAGGCAGTTGCAGCCAGCCAGGCTCTGAAAAAAAAGAATCAGAGACTGATTTCACAGTCGTGAAGATGGCAAGAAAAGCCCCCGTTCTTCCACAGGGCAGCTGAGTGTCATCTCGAGTGCTTTCCTAGGCTCCTGCTTCCACACAAAGCAGGAACACCGGTTTGTTGAGCCCTTGTTCCACCAGGAGCATTTTTCCCCAGCTGTCCTTGCACTGCTGGTTGCTGCACAAGGCAGAGCTCCATCCTGTGTCTGGCAGGCAGCCACCAGTCTCTCACAGTAGCTGGAGGACAGGATAGGGCTGTTCTGTCAAGTTCTCAGTATGGATACTTCCTTAATCTGGATTTTTCTGTTGGGCAACCAAGTCAAGCAGCCTGAGTCTATTCCTAAGATACTGCATATTGACTAGAAAACTGGTCTAACCTCTCCAGCTTTGCTGAATGATCAAGTTCTTTGACTCTTTGAGATGCTTTAATTAACATTCTTGACCCAATTCACAGGATTTTTGCTGCTTTCACTAATCCTGACTGCTTGAATGGCAAAGTCCTAGCTGTAGACAAGCATTAAGCTACCGAAAGCACGTACTTTATTAAGTAATTATTTACAAGGCTCCCTTAAAAGACAGTCTGGACATCACCTGCAGTGCATAAATGTTTTAAATACCCAAGTCAAGAAACAACCCTTCTTTTCCATCATTCGGTCACTGCAGCTAAAAATAAGCTGCTTAGCACAGTAAGAAAATCACCCACCATGCAGAAACAGAAAGCACAGAGTATTTTCAGTGTCAGCCCTGTAACCTGAGCTAAAAAGATATGAACCCTTTTCCACTGATCTATGAGTTCAAGGCTGAAGGAGTTATTTCCCTCTTCTACTCAATGCAGGCAAGTGTGACATAGTGATGGACGCTCTGTAAGAGATCTGCTTTCTACTGAAAAGTTGCTGACAGCGCTCTGTGAGCTGCAGCAGTAACTGATCCGATACACATTTGGCCACTGGACAATCCAGTAACGGCTGGGACTCTTGACCTGGGGCTTCCAGCTCACCTTCTGCCTCCTTTGTGTGTGTCTATTACATTACTTGGCGTGGACTGAAAGTGAAATTCCAGATATGGAGATCCATTTGATTATTTATTTATGTATTTATTGCCAGAAATCTGTCAGCAAGGTTCAAAAAGTACACAGAGGTTAGTTAATTCTGTAGTTCTACAACTAGTAGTATACACATATACTAGTAGTACGCATATATACTACTAGTACTACAACTAGTAGTATACACATAGTGAGAGCAGCATGTATTACACTATTTCCTCACTGAAAGGATTATCAAACGTTGGCAGAGGATGTCCTGAGCAGTGGCAGAGGGCAACCCCAGAGGTATTTAAAAGGCATGGAGATGGGGTGCTGAGGGACATGGTTTAGTGGTGGCATGGCAGTGCTGGGTTAGCACTTGGACTTAATGATCTTAAGGGTGTCTTCCAACCAAAGATACTCTGTGATTCTGTGTATAGAAGAAAGAAATCACCATCCTGATTCCATAAGTGGAGACCAAGGTCCAGTTTTAAGAAACCAACATTCAAGGAGTCAACCCAAAATAGGCAGGTGGGAAGACACCCAGACATCCAGAGCAGCTCCAAGAAAGGAGAAGCCTTGTTGCCTGTGTTTTCAACTGTACCAAGTACTCTTAATGTGTCTGTTAACCTACTGGTGTGTATGCTCACACGTATGTGACATATACCCAAACGATTCTCCTGGATGAGCACCTGATGTTTCTACATTCAATTCTCCTGTGCCTGAGACACCTTATTTTCGATTGCTCTGCCGGGAAATGAGGAACATTTCACGGAGAGACAGACTGCCATTTGCTTCTCACCACAGAAATGGCACATCACTGATGAGAGCAAATTGCCTTTATCCTGTCCCAGGTTTTATTTCAAGTGGAGTATCAGGAGCTTTTTCTCCTGCTGCAAAAAGCTAAATGTTCTGCAGGGATGAAATCCATTTCATTCTGCGTTTAGCTTGACATGACTATGCACTTGAAATCTTGGGTTCGCATTATTTTACTAGTGAACTTACAGAGAGGAAGATTCACGCTGCAAGTTTTGTTAATCTAGCCAGTCCAATAAACGCGAACCTAAACAAGCTCAGGAGGGAGATTCTGTGAGATCAGAGTGGGAAATTCTATCAGTGTGGATCCCAACTTTAAATAGGGCAGTTATCTTCCTGCTGCTATCTCATTTGTTTGTTATTTTGATTTAAAAATTGACACTGACTTTGGAACAATACAGTGTCCCACCCTGGTCTGCTGTGTAATACTGTGAGGTCGAGATGGGCAGACTCCAGTGGGATGAGTTTTAACAAGTCCAAGTGTAGAGTTCTTCAGTCTGGTTATAACAACCCCAGGCAGAACTGTAGGCTGGGAATGGAGATCTTAGAGTACTCAGGTGGAAAGAGACTTGGGGGGACTGGTGGACAGGAAACTTAGCATGAGCCAGCAGTGTGCCCAGGCGGCCAAGAGGGCTAATGGCATCCTGGCCTGCATCAAGAATGGTGTGGCCAGCAGCCTGTATACAGCACTGGTTAAAGCGCACCTGGACTGTTGTGTTCAGTTCTGGGCCCCTCTGTTTAGGAAGGATGCTGGTAGTTTCCCCTATTCCAAGAGGACCTTAGTGTAACCTGAGATCTATAGAACCGAGACTGTGGCATCTGAAAATGCAAACCAAGCCTTACCTGCAAGAAATTCCACACCTGTGCTGTGTTCCTAAAAACTGCAGTCACTAGGCAAGCAAATTTTTGATAGGCAAAGCCCATTGCCATCCGTGTAAGAGCTGCTTTATGTGCTGGCCTTTAAAGCATAGCTTCATGTGTATGTGGAGGTGTTTCAGTACTGTCCACCTTTTCATGCCAGCATTCCTAACTCAAACATGAGAACTGAACTTCTGAGCCCAGCGGTCCCATTCATTAACAAAAATGCAGTGATGCTCCTCATCATGCAGGAGATTCAAAGTGATGGACGTGTGGTAACCAGGTTACACTAAAGCATCCATACATTTATCTTCAGCAGAGCAGCAGGTCAGCACTAATACTGGTGTTCTTGTGGATCCTGCTTACCCATCACCTTGGCAGGGCCAGGTTTTGTTGTGATCCCAGGGGTATGACGCAGAGCATGCTGAGGTCGACAGAGTGACTCCCACTGATTTTAGTGAACTGTAAGTATGGTTCGACCTCCTCACCTCTCCAGCCTCTGTGTCTCTTACATCACAAGATACCCCAGGAATAAACCTGTGAAGGTTGCTAGTTTCCAGGAGGTCACGATCAATTTAACCTTCAGTTGGAGTGATGTATAATTGAACAGTTTCTGTTCACTGGACCCAGGGTCAGCAAACAGGTCTTGAAACTGCAGTGTTGCTAAGTAGAGGCGCATGATTGAGGGCTTTCCTGGCTCAGCCAGCGGGCAGGAGAGCACTGCCTCAGGACAGCCTTCAAACTGTATAAAGCACCTTGTGTGACAAGGCAAAGACAGAAAGGGAGAGCTCCCATACAGTGCTTTTCTTTTTTTCCTCTCTTTTCTCTATTTTTTTAATCATTGAATTATTTAGTGGTAATTCTGACTTGACTTTTGCAGTGCACATTGATTTGCATGGTGAGGTCCCACTTACAAGGGTTTGTAACTTAGACGTGGCATTAAATCAAACCGGTAAGGCCTCCCGTTCTTCATGTGCACCAGCCCTGTGAGACTGAACACCAACACGGCATCTCCACGGGGTCTAAATCCATCTAGCCCAGAAGTTTTTCCTTTAAAAACTTGTCAGTTCTCCTTAAAGTTACTTCTGAGAGGTGCGAAGCATCTGACAGGTCTTTAAAAAGTGCAGTGCTGTGTGAAATGCTAAAGTTCTGCTTAGGGAGATGCAAACTAAGAATGGGCTTGGATTCTTGTGTTATGAGACCTTTCAGGAGGAGGCAACAAGGCAATAACCCAGTCTCCTGGCAGTCAGTTAGACAGATGCACAGTGTGTTACGCGGATGTAGTGCAGATGTATGATCTCAATTACACTCCAGCGGTCATGCTTTTGCTTGAAGACATGTTGATTAAAGACTTTCTTCTTGGAATTAAAAGGCTTAAATCTGAGTAATAAAATTAATCATCTTTAAAGAAAATGAACCACATTAGTTGGAATCTTCATTTTCCGTCACTTAAACCTAATCTCCAGCAAGTATAAATCAATTTAGAGTCCTGCTGAAATCAATATAGCTGCTCTGATTTATACCAGGAGCAAATTTGGCTCCCGAACTACAGTTTTACTGATGCCCTGATGTTTCCTAAGAGATAACTCCAACAATTGCAATCAAGAGCAACTGTTGTTTTTATTTTGTTGTGTAAAATATAGCTGCTGTTTTTAATGCTTTTATGAAAATGCCGGGTTTAGCAGAGTGAAATAGGCAGCAGTTAACTAGGCGCTGTGTTTCTTCAATTTATCTATGAGAGTGCAGTGCTCATGGAGGAATGACAATTCAGCTTCCCAAATTTAAAGCACAGCCCCGCGGGGGTGACAGGGAATTGTCTGCCTGGAAATTGGAAACTGGGTGTATTTTTCTGAAGCGTTTTGTCTGTTTGCTATCTATGTGATGCAAACAGTGTGAGGATGTGATTCTGGTTCTTCTGCCAAAACACTGTGAGAAGCCCAGAAGATGTGATGGCATGAGTCACAAAGCCATGAAGGACAGGTCTGTGGCTGAAATTCATCCAGAGGAGTTGTAGGTTTTGTTCAATGCTAAGTATTCAGGCAGTTTAAAAACATCCCCCAAATATTAAGCACTTCGATCACTTTTCATGGGCAGCTGAGCAGAAGTTGCTTGCTCTCACAGAACCTTCTTCACTGACAAGAATGTTGTGCCCTGCCCCTTCCCTCATTCCATCCCTTTCTGCCACTCTTGGCTGCTCACTAAGGCTGTAATGTAAGGGAATGCTGGGGTCTTTTGCCTTTTATTGTGTTTCTCCTTAAGGAATTATTAAATTTAGGCTTTTTATTGAAAACCTGGGCTCGGAGTCTGTGAGCTCCTGAGCTTACTAACGGTGTGCTGCTCTTGGCCAAAAGCAAGCTGGGGTTCCCAGCCATTCAAGCAATCAGTCACCTCCATTCCCATTACTGATCAATACAGGGTCTAGGGAATGGAGCTCTCTTACCAAAAGCATCCTTCAGAAACTCTCATTGTTCAGCTGTGGGATTTTAAAGAAACCTTTGCAAGAAAAGACAAGGATTTGTGAGTACAGAACTTTGGGAAGCAGCTCCACATCAAAATTATGTTCCCTTTCAATATCCTACCAGATTCCAATGAGTATCCGTCTGATCCTTTAGGTGCTGAGTCAAGGAAGGCACCGCAAAGCTCAGCTGGGTGCTGCTCACCAACCCGTTTTGGGGCAGGAATTGACTCTGCATCTGGAAAGGATCTCCTTTGTAGACAGTCATTGCTCCTGGCTAGTGAGGTGGGAGGGCAAAGCTGGTGCCACGTTCTTCACTGAGGCACTACCAGCCAGAGACCTGTATGAGCCAAGCAAGGAGGTGAAGGGCTGATCCTTTTTACCCCCGAGCTTGCCAGAGAAGGACGCAGAACCAAGGTAACCAAAGAGATTTGTTTATTGCTCATGAAGTCTATTTGTATTTGATGCTGCAGAGCGCTGCAAGCCTTGCAGGTCTAACTCAGCCTTTGGTGTGGGAATGGTTGCAGCACAGTACAGACTGTTCTGCAGGTTCAGTGCAGGATCCGTAGACATAAGATGGACAGTGAGGGAGTCACAGCAGGTTGCAAACACTGACAGCAGCAATTGTAAGACATGTTATCAGTGCTGCTGTCTAAGAAAGCTTTTAATGGTGTGTCAGGTTTTGAAGTGAGAAAGACCTCTGAACAGTGCTTGTGCTCTTTCCTTCATCAAACCTTTCTCCTTAGTCCTGCAAACCCCTCACCCTGCAAACCCCTCTAAGCCTTTCCTATAGCTTTTTCCTCAAAACAGCTTGTGAGGAGCAGCAAAGGCTTCACCGATTTATTTACTGCACTAGTGAGCTGGAAAATGTCACTAAACTTTTTAATCAGCATAAACCTGAACTTCAAGCTGTCTTTCTGCAGCTCTGTCTCCCTTGTTTCCTTTCAAAGGAAAACACAATATCCCTTCCAAAATCAGAGCAAGCCAAGAGGTGCCCAACACAGTGGCACTCCACCTTCACTAGCCATTGTACACCCCTCCAACCCTGCACTGGTTCATTAAGAGCTGCAATGTTGGGTCCCAAATCACCTGTGCTAACAGAGCTGTATGGATTCCTACATTCATGATAGGCTGGGATCCTTGAGGTCCCTTCCAACCTGATATTCCATTCCATGAATACTGGCATGATCTCTGTTCCCATGAGATCACACCAACAAGATCTTGAAGCTTTTTTTACCCACTCAGGGAAGCTATGTGAAGTCACACAGCTCTTCTCCCAGTCTTATTATTAGCTTTGTTAAATAAAATATCCCCCCAGAGCCACCAGTCCTGCTCTCAAACAGCATGGAATTTCCTTTAGATGACAACCAAAACTAGAAAATCATCAGGCAGTCTCCTTCACCAAGGCTCTCAGCGCTGAAGTGTTGGGACGACAAGTTGCTTTAGCTTTAGTGGAAGTTCTGATTCACGAGAAAATGCAGATCACTATCACATGACAACTCCCTAAAAGCATCTTTTCTGCAGCCAGTGACAGTCTTTGTGTTCAACACAGCATAAATCCTTAGATGTTTCTAGAGCAGATGAAAGCACAACCACATGCAGGCTCAGTGGCTTTTGAAAGAGGGAGAAGAGAGTGCATCTCAGCTTGTCTTGAATAAAATCCCAGCAAATGTGAGCAGTGATATTTTTCTCTCCATGGATCCTGTCAAATTCATCCCAACCCTTCCCAGATCTGAAATTGAACTCCAGGAGAATAAAAATACTTATTGGTTTTGCAAAATTGGAGTAATTGTGTACCTTGAGTTCTCTGCTCAGTTTTGAGCATCTGGATATGAGAAAGGTATTGAGCTGCTGGAATGGGTTCAAAGAGGGCAATGAGGTTTGGTGAAGGGTCTGGAGAAGCAGCCCCATGGGGAGTGGTTGAGGGAGCTGGGACTGTTTAGTCTAAAGAAAATGAAGAATACTACTCTCTAAAAGTAACTGGGAGGATGTAGTAGCAAGGTGGGGACTGATCTCTTCTCACAACTGATAGGACAAGAGGAAACAGCCTCAAGTTGCACCAGGGGAAGTTCAGGTTAGACATTAGGAAAAACCTCTTCATGGAAAGGGTCATCAGGCATTGGAACAGGCTGCCTGGGGCAGTGCTTGAATCACCATCCCTGGAGGTGTTGAAGAGTCACGCTGACATGGTTTATTAGTGAGCTTGGTACAATTAGGTTAATGGTGGTACTTGATCTTAAAGTTCTCTTCCAACCTGAATGACTCCATGGAATAAGGGTAAACTATGGTTGGCCACTAGTGCATCAGGTCAGAACACTACTCCCTTCTTGTTGTATGTGTTGCTCATGGTAAATATCACAGTAGGTGACTTCCAGTGTTTGTTTACAAATTGTGGAGCTAATATTTTCTTAAAGGCACTGGAGTAAATAATTCATTGCAAGGCTGGCTACTGAGAAATGAAACTGGAGGCAGCTTTGGCTTGAATTGGGATGTTTATTGTTTGTGTACAAACTGGGTGGTTCTAAATATAGCAAACCTTCCTCTTTTTTAAAAATGCATCAGAGAACTATCGTTGTAGATTATCTTTTGTACTAATTAAGCCAAAATGCATGAATTATTAAAGAGGTTCATTTGCAGTGCTCATGCCCTTGAAAAGGTTTGCTTTCATTCCTAATAAGGCACGCATGCAGCTGAAAAGAGGTAATTAGAGCATCAAAGGCAATGAACCATCCTCAAACCTAATGCTTTGCCTGAAAAAAACAAATGATCAGCACTCAGGTAAACAGCAAGAAATCAAAAAACCTCTCTAATGTTATGTTCAGGAGGATGAGAACCAATGTCTTTCCAAGTAGCTACCTAGATATCGAAGATGCTTTTAATGTGCTCCAAAAATGCCCTCAGCATTGATGTAGGAATGGCAGAAGTGAACCCCTGTGGTTATATGTCAAAGACCCTGTCTTTAAGTGAGAAACACAAGAGCTCTTATAAAGGGAAGGTTTTTTCCATCCCATGATTCAGTTTTAACCCTAGCAAAGGAGAAGTTTCATTCTCAGAATGTTTCTTTCCCAGTGATTTGAATCGTATGGTTTGGTCGCAGAGGAAGATGCTTCTTGCAGGTGAGAAAGGGCACTGACACTCCTTCATAGGGAAACAAGACCACATCAAGTAACGAGTGCTCTGTGTAGGGCACGTCAGCGATTGTGCGTTGTGCACCCAGCTTCGGAGAACAAGTTACACTCTCTGGTTTCTCATTACTGCAGTCCTGTCAGAACTTTGCCCCCAGACATTTAGAAAATTACAGTGAAATGACTGCATATTGTTTACACAGATTACTGATGATTTAGGGAGGATAAAATGGTCTTCTTGACATAGCCTGGAGCCCTTAAATACACGAGAAATGTCTAGACAGCAGCTTGAAAGCCAGTCTTCATCTCTGTAAGGTTCCATGCTCTTTTTGTGTAGTCTGTGCATGTCCATTGTTCTAAAGAAGCAGCAATGTGTTAAGATATGGAAGCGGCTCTCTGCAGTGACCATGGGGGACTGCCAATGAGCCATGAGCTGCTGCTCTGCACCGGTTCCTTGCTGGAAAGTCAACCGTGGCAAGAGAAAACACAGGAGTAAGAGGGAGTGAATGTGAAATGATCTGGCTGTTCTTCATAAAGGAATGATAGGGTGACTGACTTCTTTGGGAAAGGTCCTGTTCTTGTGGGAAATAGGGGTGGAGAATCTGTGCAGAAAGTAGTCCTCTTCTTCCAGGGCTGAGGGACACCTACTTTGCACAAGGGGCAACCAAGGGACCAGCAGAGAAACCCCTCTCTATGACCCCAGCAGTCTCTAAACATCCCTGACAGGAGGGAATTACTTTGGTACTACAGTTAGTCACAAAGTTTTCACGATGACCATTGCCATCTCAGGGGTGTCCAGCTTTGGTGGGGCCCTGACGGTGATAACCCACACCTGAGGCAGCAAGGTACATACCCTCACCATCTCCATTAGTGGGCAGATACAGGTATGCAGGGACAGCATCGTTCTCTCCTGCACTCTTGTCTCTCCCTCCACGGGGAGGAAGTGAATAGCAATAGGGCTCCTTATGTGGGACACCATGATGCTGCAAAAGGTACAGCTATAGGGAGCAAGTGATTCCAGTGCTTCCCATCTAGGCTGTCTCCATCCTGCAGCCCACCAGGAATGGTCATTGGAACATCTTCCCCTGAAGTCACATTTTGGAAGGAGATGTTCAGAAAGGGAACACGAGCCAAGGAAGTGGGGTGTAGCGTAGATCAATCAGGCTCTGGGTGCCAAGGGGGCAGAAAAGCTGTTGGGTAGCGTAGATGTTAAGCATGAGCAGCTCAGTTCAATGCCTGTAGATCAGTGGAGTGAGTCGGAGCCTGCCTGATGTACTCTACCCCAGCAGCAGGTACACTGCTGTCTCAACTGGAATAGATCTCATACAGCAAATGTATTCAGCATGGCAGGTACTGCAGAAAAAGAAGACAAATTAGTAAAAACAATTAATACTACTTGATTTTTCAAGTGGCAGCCAGCATGCTTGTAAGCACAAACTTCCCTGTCTCTCTCTCCAACCTTACATAAATGTTTCTGTGATGCATGTCAGCCAAACCTTGAGACACACACTTCTTACTCTATGGAGATTAAATACCGTGTGCCATGCCTCTCTGTTGGCGATGTAGCTGGAATAAAATAGATGGAGTTAAAGAGTGCCTAGTGGATCTCGGTGGGAATGAACAGTGGCTCTGTCCAAATGTTACTTCTCAGCAGTTCTCTCTGTGACCTGATGTTATGGGTACAGCAGATGCTCTTATTCTTTTAGGTAAGATTTGCAGTGCTTTGTTTTAGATGAGAAAGCAAAGGAGGACCTGCTTTGCTTTAGATCATTGGACAGCTTTTAGCACGGGTAGGAGAAACAAAATTGTCATGAGCTGTTTAATTATGAAGAAGTCTTTTCCTGGTCGATTGTTTATGCCACTGGCACAGGTTAGCCTTAATTTCTTCTGCTATGAATAGCTCGTGTAGATACAGTGTAGTAGAGCCAAGAGTCTTCTACTGTAAACATTCGGGATGCATCCCATCTGTAGATGAGATGGGTTGTCTGTCAGCCATAAAAAGGAAGCTGTGTATCTTCAGAAGAATATATTCTTCTTGAATAAGAAGAGTTAGAGTGGGGGGTTCCACGTCTTAGTAAGAGGTTGCACCATCACGTATTTTTAGAAGTGCATGCCATTCGTGACTGCTGGCCTCTCCTTTCCTCGAAGCAATTGCTTCCTAGGCAGGGCTGGAACGAATCAGCTACTCTGATTTCTGTGTCAGAATTAATGCATGTAGAGCTAGGTGAAAGGTTACCCTACCCCCTGCCTAACTCCAAAGAGCGGGTCCAAGGCACCTGTTTGAACTCAGTAGGTTCACAAAGACAAATCCTCTGGACTGAGCAGAGGCTCACATAGAAATGCCCAGAAAAAGAGGGAAGTGGCAAATAAGAGGCTTCTTGGCAATCCAGAGCAGAAGGAAAGGTCGATGCAGGTGCCATCCCCAATTAATTTTGTTGCTCCAAACCAGCAGCAGTACAGATGGCTGTAGTGGTAGAAAATCATTAGTGCTTTAAACACCGGGATGGTGGGTGTCAGACAGTTGGCGGAAACACAGCCAATCATTTCGCTCTTAGATTGTGGGTTTATGAAGGTTCTTATCTAAGACGAAAAATAAGAAATCTACTGATCTTCCCCAGTTTCCAAATTTAGCACAAACAAAGCCAAGACCTTTTCTTTTATGATTTTGAGAACTACCTGGTCTTTATCTTCTTCGTACTGTGACTGCATCACACTTGTCACTATAGTCATTCCAGCAGGAAAATGAGTATAAACAATGAATTCTTAGGGATCTGCCCAAAAAGAGTTCCTTGAGCTCTGATTCTGAGTGAGACTATAGCATAGCAAACGGCTGACGAGCATCCCCAAAGCTGTCAATGCTGCAGCCAGACCGATTACAGCAGATTCCCTGCCTTGGTGGCTTGACTGCCCCCAACCAGCCGCTGAGTGTGACACTGCACGACTGTAAATAAGGACTTGCTTTGCACTTTTTCCTCCCCAGGTGATCTCATGCATTTGCCACCCTACCTTAGGATGGACTTTTTATTGAACCGTGGTGCGCAGGGCACAAGCAGAGACCTGGGTTTGGGGCAAGCCTGCTTGGAGCCACAGAAAAGCCGAACCTTGAAGCGTCCTACTGTCCTGGAGCCAATACCCATGGAGACATCCTCCACGAGAGAAGTACAGTCATGGCAACCTGGTGCTGTGGCAACGTTACCTCAGCGAGAAGGAGCTGAGCTAGGACAGGCAGCAAAAATGAGCAGCTCCCAAGAATCTCTGCTGGACTCCCGGGGCCATTTGAAAGGAAACAATCCCTACGCAAAGTCTTACACCCTGGTATAACAAAAAGAGCATGGCTGGACAGTGGCTGTAAATATTTACACTGGGAAAAAAAAATCCAAGGAAAGCTACCTTTTTTTTATTGAATTCCAATATTTATAATTAAAGAAGAAGATTGCCAAACTATTTGACAAAAAAAACCATAACGATACTATGAATGACAGACAGTGCAAAGACTCTCTTGCTTTTTTTCTGTCTGAGTGTGAGCTTCATCTGACTGGACCTCTGAATTTTTGGGTAAAAGAGTCCAGTTTTCTGATCTTCACAAGCGTTTGTGTTTTTACTGATTTTCTACAAAGTGCATGGAGACTTAATGAAAACATTTTAACTGGAACTTCCATCAGACAAGGTTTAAAAGGGGGAAAAAAATCACAAAAAAAAGAATAATCACCCTGTTTGTGAATTCAACGGGATCTTTGATTTGGAAAAATAAAGTCTTTTGTCATGTTTGCACTTATTTTTTTCTTTTAATTAGAAAATGGGTCCTTGATTGTTCCTTTTTGTTGTTAATTAGGATGAGTGATGTCAGTGGAGTGAGGGGGTTGATTTGTTTTGGATTTTTTTTTTAAATATTAATTTAATGAGACACTCTTTGCATTTTGTCTATGCGAAATAAAAGGGTCTTCTGCCTTTATTTGTGACGTCTGCTTCCATCACCTTCCGCTGTACTTGGTTTTCCCTGAGTGTAATAGTAGCCATGATGTACAATGTCATCTTGTACCTCGGGCAGAAATGGAAAGTGGGGGTCACACCTCTGGAAAATAGGGTTCTCCTAGCCACTGCTTTTTTGCTACCTTAAAGCAGGGAGAAGAGTGCAAGTCCTGAGTGCTCAAAAGTAAAGTCACCTGGAAGGAGCTCTCTGTGTTCACTTCATCTGCCACCAGGATGCTTTCACTAGGCTCCAATACTTTTTGGATGAGAAGAAGTATGTTGCTGTTGCTTTGTTTACTCACTGGGATTGGATCGTTAGCATCTTTGGGGGCAGCAGTCACAGAAATTAGTCACGTAAGGACAGGGGATAAAACACCCAGCTTTTCCCAACACAGGAGAAAGGGAAGGAAGAGTTATCCCAGGTCTATTGATCTATCCCAGATCAATTCAGCTTTCTTTGGAGGAAAAATTCCTATTTGCAGCCTCTGTGACTTTGTTGCTTCTCTTTATTCCATGAGAAATGACATTGCTTGTTTTATACAAAGCACAAATGATTGCATGCTACAGTTGGTGCGTTCAACACAATAACAGCATGATGCAGAGTGCTTCCTTGTGTGTCTCCTGGCTACCTTGGTGTGCCCCGGCTAAGAGAACGTGGTGCAGAGCATCCAAGATTAGCGCTAACATGAACACACTGCTCAGCACCGGCTGGAAAGCTTAACCGGGGTCTGAGAGCAATAAAACTCGGGATGCTCGAGCAGGCTGAGAGGCTCCTGAAGATTCCCTGGCTGGTGATGGTGTGGGCACTTGTGAATTCAAACAGTTCTGCACCATGCTCGAGTCATTTTAACATAGAAAAATGCAGTGATGTGTAATTGTTTCGTTATGATGATTCCTGTAATTATGCTGTTATAAGGCACTAAGTTAGCAAAGTACTTCAGTGTCTTGAAATGAATCAAGTTGCACTTGCATCCTTAGCCCTCTCCAGCTCAACTGCTAACGTTCCGGGAAGTTCTAGAGAAGAAGCCAAATGAAGACATCCTTGAGGTATGTACTTCTTACAGACCTACAGAGGAGCTCTGAGATGTCGCTCCATTACGGAACCATTTCCCCTTTGGTTTAACTATTTGACTGGTACGGTGATAAGGCACATTTTAAAAAACCCCTCAACTTCCATTAAATTCCATAACCTTCCGTTAAATTACCCATTAAGTAACTTTAAGCAGCATTTAAAAAGCGCTGTGTTGAAAAAGAGAAGTTATTCATTGGCTTTGGTTTATTGTGTTGTGGGGATTTTTTTTCCCAGAGAAATATTTCCTTAATAAGAAGCCCGATTAAAGATGCAGAAAGACGTTTATTTTACCATTTCCCATTTAAAAACTCAACAGAAAGCTGAACTTTTAATGAAAATTTCATTTGAGATCAATTAAGTTCTTTTTGAATCCTACAGATCTTTGTGGGGTGCTCAGCTTGAGCTGAATACGGGGTTGGTATTAAAAAAGCTATTTTCTCTGTAACATTCAGGCCTTTGGAGACTCGAGCCACTTTCATCTTCCATTCAAGTTTCCTTCTTGTCCTCTGGAAAAAATGTGAACTGCTTCTGGGCAAAGGCAGGGCTTGATCCGTTTGCTCCCATGGCTCTTGGCTGCCCTCAAGCACAGAGATGGTGAGTCATGTGGCAGCAGTCCTCACCCAAAATTGCCTTCAGTGACAGACGAGAGTGAGCATGTGATGGAGAGGACAAAGAAATATTCACCTTTTGAACTCCTGGTGATCCTGGAAATATTCCAGTGTCTCCATGAGTCTACATTTGGATGACAGCTTGGAAAGTGCCAATCCTTGACTTGCTGACACTTCCTCCTCATCTGTATTCAATATGCCTGTAACACTCACCCTCCTTACAGCATGAAGGTGCCTTTGGGGGCCCCACAGTCAAAGACTTTTATGACAAGCCTTCTGCTGGTTAAAATCAGAGTAGAACTAGGCAGTTGTTTAAAACACGGAGCCTCGCACCTTCAGGGTGCCTGGCTCTTTGCCCTGGATCCAGCCAGCTCCTCAGTTCCCCTGACTGTACACATGGCTGTGGTCCCCTTGGCTTGGGGCTTTATTGCCTTTTAATTTTCCAAACAGCACTGGGGCAGTAGAGCTAGTTAACTGTATAACAGAAGCTTTAAGGAAGTGCCTGCCTTACTGTCATCTAGTCCAAGTGTGTAGGTAGAAGCAATACCTTTTCCCAGTTCAGTACAGCCGTGAGCAGTTTAGTCCCTGCAGGATGCGTTGGTTCTCCAGACCCAGATGAGAAAAAAAATGTGCTGATGTGTTTCCAGCAGCACCAGAGTCAATTCTTCCTCGTAACAGAGCCATCAAAATCCACGGATTCATGGGTCTCAGCACATGATCTATTTCTCCCATTCCACCTCCCACTCTCTTGCCAAGCAGCCAGTGAAAACAACAGCTGGCGTCAGCACCGATGCACCAGACCACTGAGGTATCGATGCGAGCACACCTTGCACAAAACTGTAACCCCACCTTTGTCCTGAGGTGATCGGAGACTTCTGTTCAAAGGACTCATTTAGGAGCTAAAAGTCTTCCCTATCTTCTGTCTACTAAAAACTAAAGACCTCCATAGAGAGACCCACTCTTTTTCATGTTGTACTTTCCTCTGTGCCCCGACCTCAGCTAGCTCTCATTCACAGAGTAACTAGCTGTCCCTTTTTTCTCTCAGGTGATTCAGCAAGAGCCTCACTCCTGCCTTTCATCTCCCGTTGAACTGTCTGATTAACACAATTCTGTTACCTTCAGTAGTTTTCCCCTCTCCTTGTTTACAGGTGACACTTTGCTTTTCTTATTCAGACCCAGAGACGTTTTGACTGTTTAAAGCCTTGTCTTTCCATCAGTTCACTTTCTAACCAGGTGAGTTCCACAGCAGCGGCTCTGTAACTATGAGCTGGGAGTTACAAGCAAGGAGAGATATTACCTCACCAAGTGATAAAGTTGAAAAAAGAAGTTTAAAAAGAAACCCCAGCCCTGGGCTGCTATTTGGGATAAACAGTGACGGAGGGAGCTTTGCACAGCCAGGTTTCCCACTTCCCCAGGCTGCTGGGGGGATAATGCCCATCCATGGATAGTCCATGAGAGATTGGCAATCAGTCTCTGCTTGATTCCTTGCATTAAGTAGGTTGGGGTAAATGTCTTCAGACTGCATCCTTTGCCTGCACAGCCAGGTAGATCTGCAGGAAGTTTCTCGTGTTGGTTGGGGTTTGTTGCGGTGAGACTCCTTCTTTTTTGCCGAGGGCATCACAGTGAGGAGGTGAGATAAAGAGGGCAGCTGGAAAGGCAACCTGTGCCAGCACATCATTTTCCTGAGTAGCCTGCAAAGATCTCCCAGAGAAGGGAACTCTCTTGGGGGAAAGGAAAGGTAAAAAGCAACTAAAAAGTGTGCGGCTTGGACAGCCTGTTCGTAGTGTCAGCGTTTGTTGGGTTATTCTAGGTCACAGCAGTTGCTTAATGGGCTTTTGCCATTGACCATGCAGCATTCCAGCAGGGAAGAGTGAGTGCTTTTCACCATTAATTTTCTCTGGGCTTGCCTGAGCCTCCCAAGGGGGACCTCACCACACCTCCCCAGAACGAAAACACCTCTGCAGGAAGGGCAACTGCCCAGCGCTTCCCCGGGGTTTCGTCTGTACTTTCTGAACTAGTCTTCCCTTTCCCATAGTGAGTGCTGCGCTCCTCTGCTTTAGGATTTCAGAGCAGGAATGTGCTAGAATCGACACGAAAAGGATCTGTAACTATTTCTAGGGTAGACAAGGGCTCTGTAAACTTCCCAGCAGGTCTTCAGCGTGGAAACGTTTCCTAGTCCAGCTCCTCATGCTCAGCACCCTCTTTCTGGCTCTTCTTTGAGCTCCTCTGCTAGGAGAATGATTTTCCCCTTTGCAGGCACCCACTTAAGGTGCTTGGTACTTCAGGCGTGATGATAGGCAAGGGGAATGACCCTGAGCACAGAGCTGGGACAAAGCCACAGTGAAAGGTGGCAGGAATTGTTTGAGAGCAGAATGGAGACCCATGTGTGCGTGTGTGTGTGTGATGTGCTTGTCAGGAGTGAGACCCTGCAGGCATTTGTTTTGATGGTCCTGGGCTAGAAACACAGACTTTCTGGCCACTGACCTTTATTTTTTTTAATGTGAAATATCTACAGGAAAAAAGATTTCAAAATCTTTGGGTTGAAGTGTGAAAGAGACTGCTCCCTACCACTCAAACAAAAACATCTGCTTTGAGCTCTGCTGTGAAAGTTACTGGGTTTGCATCCAAACTGCCTAGTTCTCAGTCTCTAACTCTATCAGAAAGCATTAAAAAAAAGCCCACAGCTCAAACCTTTGGACTCCTATTTGATTGAAAACGAGTTGGAAAGCCAGGAGAAATACCCATCTCTAAGGAAAACTTGCATCAGCTGTCCCAGGCGGGCATACTGGTGTGGAATATTGTCCCAGTCCAGTTAAGCTTTCTTCCTGGTGGACTTCCAGGAGGCTTTCATTAACAGTTCCAGTCCCAGCCACAGAACAAAATTAACCCGATTTAACAGTTCGATAGAGAAAGCAGTGGCTTCAGTGATATTTGTTGTGCAATGGAGGACTTGGGTGGTACGGGGATGGAAGGGAGCCTGGAAATGCTAATCATGCATTGAAATAAGTGTTGAGAAAGATAATCCACCAGCTAAAGCCTGTCTATAGCTGATCCTGCAGCTTTTCCCTGAAGAAAGTACTCCAGGGCTTGAACATCCTTTCTCCTTTGGTCCCCTGGAAGGCTTCATCATCTTTTCTTCCCATTCCTTCCCACCCCCAGTTCTCAGAGGCTTTTGAAGTTGCAGAAACTTATTGCAGTCACTGCTGGATCCTAAGGAACATCTTCCCTTGATCTCTACCAGCATCTCCAGTATCTCCCAGTTCCTTTCATGCCACAAGCTCCCACACTGCCCCAGCCACCACTGCAGCCTCACAGTGAGCTCCTGCACACCTGTAGCATGTGGCCTTCCTGGGATGGCCACCACCATGTCTCTGTAAAAACAGAAAGGCTGGACCAGGGGCTCCCCCGTGTCCAAAGCACATCACAGTCAAGCATCTCAGAACCTCAAGGAGAGAAAGAGCTGTTTTGATGACTAAGGCTCACTACCGCTGCCATGCTGACTCTAGCACCCAGCATGCCTGCCTCACCAAGGACTGCAGCTCCCAGCCCTCCAGGGGTCTGGCATCACTCCCATGCCAAGAGCTGTGATACTCTGGAGGGGATAAATAGGCCGATAGCATTAGGGACCTCAACTCTGCTCCTGGGGAGAGCAGGTCCACTGGAGCCTTTGCTTATCAGTGTGCTGGTGTCCGATGTCCAGCAGTCTCCTGCTGTCTCTCTCTGACTCACAAGACAGCAGTAGATCTTTAGGTGTCTGTTAGAACTAAATGACATTGTACCCAACGCACACGGCAGGGATACCTTCGCTCATGAAGAAAAGAGGGCTGTAAGGCTGTGCTCTGTGCCAGCACCTTCACCTCCGTGTAATTGCTCCAACATTAGTAAGAGTAAAATTATGGGCTTCCAGAAGGATATTAAAATGAAATGTAACCTCCACATCAAGCTGAACTTTAACACACTGAGCTCCTACCACCTGTCTTTTCTACAGAGCAAATTGCATTTAAGCCCCGAGGTCAGGAGCAAAGGTTTAATTGAAGTTGATAGCAGACTCCATAATCACACTTAAACCCACACGCCAACAGACGAAGCACCAAGAGCCATTTCTTTTGTCCTGCTACCCTTGCATGGGCTTTGACATCGTCCTTTTGAGATGGTGACAGCTTCAGTTGCGTTCCATCTCCCTTGCACAGAAATGGATGGGTACCGTGGCAAATTGCTCTCCACCAACTCCACAAAAGCTCCTTCATTAGGCTCTGTCATGTTGGGCCATAGCATTTTGCCCTTCTAATTAAGTCTTCATCCTTGAAAGCGGACACTTTACAGCATTTATGAGCAGGATCCCCTCAGGTAGAGGAGCTGTGAGCCACAGCAATCGCCAGCACAGAATGGAGCAAAAGCTGTTAACCAGCACTGTGCAGTTTTATCACTGTTTCAGGGAGCCAAGGCAAAAATACTAGAGAGGAGGTGCAGCTTGGTGAAGGGTGGACTTTGGTTGATGAAGGGCTGGGATTTAGCAGCTAAAAATGTCAGGTGTGACCACCTGATGGTGCATTTACTCCCATGAGTGGCCTGCAGCACACAGGTTATGTCTGAGATCTAACACAGTCTCACAGTAATGATGAGGCTGGAAAAGACCTTAAAGA
>VZRI01005107.1:202700-410417 GCA_013397515.1 Upupa epops | reverse complement strand
GCCGCCTGGGCACACTGCTGGCTCATGCTAAGTTTACAGATATTTTCCAAATACGATCATAATCTAGGGGACAAAAAAAATCAGGGGAACGTTTGTCCTCAATCTCCCCATTCCTCAGTTTCCTGAACTAAAAGATGAAGGCAGTTGCCACTTCATTTCACCGTGGCCTCATGCAGAGAGATTCAGAAATGCTCGTGGAGCACTTGGACACTGGTGACAGCGCTCACGAAATGAAACCAGGGTAACGAATTCTCCAGGAAGCCAATGGCTAACTTTACTTTCAACTTCTAAACCGTGAATCCTATATAAAATAGAGGCATAGAAGAAAGTAAGGAGTGATTTCCCATTCCTAGGAGTGGGTAGGAGAAGGGAGGGGGGAATACAGGATTGTGAAGTCAAAAGATCTGTGTCATAACACATTTCATCACAGAAGAGCAAGCACCATTTACTACTGCAGGGGCATCTAATTCTGGCCCTCCTCAACTTGAGATGGTTGGCTCTGCAACCTCGTTCTTTGTGATGTGCTTTACAGGGTGCAGAAACCTTCTGATGCTTTGCTAACCAACGACCTTGTTTGAAAAGAGCATCTATGGTATTTTAATGGCTTTCAGAGAACTTTTAGAGCTGATGTTTTCAAACAGCAGGGTACTCCTGAGTCCAAACCTAAAAATATTCCATCTGAAGAAATGTCAGTTTAAAAAAAAAAGGGAATGAAGGATGCCAGTTGCATCTCAGCATTCCCAGAGTGCTTGAAAATATCTGCTGAATCAAGATTTAGAGAGAGAGAGGGGGGTATGTACATCGGTTTAAAGGAAGTATTTGAAAAGCAATGGGGTTTTTTTAAGTCAAATAGCACAAGCTTGATCTTTCACAAATACGATTCACAAATTTCATGTGAAATAGCAAATGCTTGCTATTTGTCCCTCTTTTTCTACTACAATATTTACTACGTGACTTTTACAGACATTATTTTTCTTGTGTAGGTAACTCCTGGTGCTGCCTGAGTGTGTCCAGAGCATTAGTAGGCTTTTTACCCCGAGGCACCTTTACTTCAACACTCTTCATTCCCCAAAAAGCACTTTCAATGTAGAGAAAACACCACGGAATCCAACTGAGATTGTTGTCCACGTTGGAAAACGTCAGGTATAACCCTAATTCTTCTAACAGCTGAGAAGAAAATTCAAAGGACAAATAGAGCAGCCCAAACCCTTTCCATCTGTGAAGACAAAACTGTGTCGCTGGTGCACTTGAACAACGGATGGTGTGGCCATGCTGTTAGCTGACTGGTTTAGTTTGGGCTGGAATGGGCTGCACACTCTGCTCCAGAGAGTAGAGGGGAGGAGGACAGCAGTGCAAATGCACCCGCTGGTCCTTCAGGGGACACTCCAGGAGCAGTGGCTGATGTTGCCCTGCTCACACAGCCTCCAAGGTCAGGTAGCACTAAGAACAGAAACGCCACGGGCTGCCGCAGTGAAGTCACTGAAGGCTGAAAACACTGCTGCAGGCTGGTGCACGCACGTGCTCTCGTGCAGGGCTTTGGGGTCTGTTCTTTCTCCTCATGTGCATATATTTGAAAGGTTACAGTCTTTTGTGACATTCCCATTACTCTTTCTTACTGGTGGTGGTGCAGCTGACAAATTGAAGCCAGAGTGTAATCCAAATGACTGTTTACTCAAGCCCTCTCTTTTCCATCCTTGGCTACCTCTGAGACCTGGGCAGTGCTCATGTGGCTGCTCATAAGTGCTTCTGAATGCTAAATTTGACCCCAGTCAACCCAGACAGCATCTGTCAGGTGGCAGCAACCAGCTCCCGGCTGACAAATAGAAGAGCAGCACAACTATAAAAATAAGGCTGTTGGGTACAGCTTGTAAAAGCATTTGATCATGAGAGGATAGCCCATGGTTCTAATGCTAATTGACCCTGACTTCCATGCTTTATCAATCTTTTTTTTAATATTAATTACACTTGGGGGTTGAGGGGGGGGCTGTTGATAGCTTTTCTGACCTAAATTGAACCTCCAAAGACACGACAATTTCTGCAGGAGCTCCTGAGTGAAAGATCCCTGTTTCCCCTTCCTTGGGTCCCCTGTAATGAGAACTCAGGCTACAGGCCACATCCCCAGCTAGTTCAATTGAATACCACTCCTTTTCCAGCTGATGGCATTCTATTGATTTATCTGTTAATAAAACTTGTCTCTTGTCTTCGTTTTTAAAGATGGGGCTGCTGTCAGGCTGCAGATACAGGCATGGTTTTGCATCGTTATGTGTAGCACACACAGTTTCAGCTATAGGCACACATATTGATATTAACGTATGGTTGCAATAGAACCACTCCAGCCCTCTGATCATCCTCCTGGCCCTCCTCTGCACTTGCTTCAACAGGTCCACATCCTTCTTGTAATAAGGGCTCCAGAACTGGATGCAGTACTCCAGATGGGTCTCACCAGTGTGGAGTAGAGAGGGAGAATCACCTCCCTTATCCTGCTGGCAACCCTTCTCCTGATGCAGCCCAGGATCCCGTTTGCCTTCTGGGCTGCAAGTGCACACTGCTGGCTCGTGCTGAGCTTTTCATCCACAAGCACCCCCAAGTTCCCCTCCTCAGGGCTACTCTTCAGCCAGCCACTGCCCAGCCTGTGTCTGTGCTGAGTGTTACCTCGCCCCAGATGCAGGGCTACAGAGGTGTCAGATAAGCTGAAACTGCTGCTTTCTCCAAGCTTTCTCCAGGACACACCACAGCACCCTGGCCTGGAACAGCTTCCTTTCCTCTCCATGGAAAACTATTGTAGTCCTCTGTGTTGGGGTTGGGTTGTCTTCTCATGATCCAAGATGCTGCAATTAGGACAGCTGCTGTGTTCAGTGGGTACCAGGGGGGTTGAGATCTGCTACTCTCTGTGGAGGTAGCTACTCTCTGACAGAGGATTAATTCACTCTGTCCATCAGGTGAAAGTCTGCCCTGTTCATTTTCTAATGGAAAGCTACACAGTTAATTGCCTTTTGGATTTATCACCGCCTGCATCAGTGCCGCTGGCACGAGGCAGGGATGTGTTGTGCTCTGGGTGCTAGGAGGAAAAGCGGAGGGAAGATGTGGGGGGATTTTCACAGGCAGTCCCGTTCACAGGACCATCTGGACGGCAGCCTGGGAGCTATGCATCAGCTTTGCAAGATGAAGCTGGGAAGCCAACTGCCTTTTTCAATTCTCTAAGAGTTAGCTACAAGTAAACCAGGTTCTGCTACCATGAATTATTAAAGGAGTTCAGTTAACATCACTGTGATCTGGCTTAAGCAGAGACAGGGCAGAGTGGTTTCCCAAATCGTATTGACTTCCCTAAGTGTCCTATTAAAAGACCAAAGAAAATGTGAGTTTGTCAGCAGAAGGACTTGCTGGAGGAAGCCTAACACAAAGCAAAACGAGCTCTGGAGGAGGAGAAGATTTAAATGGGATCTGCTGGTGATAATAAAAAATGATAAAAAGAATTGTTGTGCTTTAGTTTTTAGTGTTTGGTCAAGAAAGATGTTCCCTGACAGTCCTGTCGGGTACCATGGGCATGTCTGTGGGGCAGAAGGGTCTGTGTTTGGAATATGCCCCTTGTCTGTTCTGAATAAACCCTAAATAAATCTAAATATGGTAGAACATACAGACATAATAATCTAGGTATGTCTGTATAGCAAACTTCCACAGGCCATCTCTACACTCAGGAATCACGAGAGGTGTTTCACACTCTCCTGTGTCCTTGCTCTGCCCCGGTCAGTGTTTCAGTGAGTTCTATTTCACCATCTGCCTTAGGAGTTGACTCTGCAGTTGCTTGCATGGTAGGGTTCATAGAAGCATAGAATGATAGAAGGGTGGTTGGGTCAGAAGGAACCTTAAAGATCACCTGTTTCCAAGCTCTCTGCCATGGGTAAGGACACCTTCCACTAGACCAGGTTGCTTAGAGCCCCATCCAACCTGGCCTTGCACATTGTCAGGGAGAGGGCAACACAACACCTTTGCCTACCTGCCCCAGCATCTCACAGTAACAACAGTAAAGAATTTCTTGCTAATAACTAATCTAAATCTGCTCTCTCTTATTTAAAAGATGCCCTCTCAACCTTTCACTATATACTCTGATAAAGAGTCCCTCCCCATCTTTCCTGTAGGCCTCTATAAGCATTGACAGGCCACAATAATGTCCCTTAGTAGCCTTCTCTTGTCCATAATGAACAATCCCAACTCTCTCCGATCCTGACTCTCTCAACCTGTCCTCACAGATGAGGTCCTCCAGTCCTCTGGCCCTTTTCATGGGTCACTTCTAGACCTGCTCCAACATGTCTACACTCTTCTTGTACTGGGAATCCTACAACTGGACACAGTACTCCAGGTGGTGTCACATCAAAGCCACTTCTTTTGGTGCAGCCCAGCATGCAGTTGGCTTTCTGCAAGCACACACGGCTGGCACATGTCCAGTCTTTCATCTGCCAGCACCCTCAAGCAATTCTCCACAGGGCTGCTTTCAATCCATCCTTCTGCCTGTATTAATACTGGGGATGGTCCCAACCCCCCCGGGCAGGACCTTGCACTTAGCCTTCTTGAACCTCACCCTCTTCACTCGGGCTCACTTCCTGAGCCTCTCTAGGCCCCCATGGATGGCATCTCATTCCACAGGTGCATCAGCCACACCACCCACTCGGGCTAGTACACAGCAGCTGGAAAGCAGCAAGCACACTGCTTCTGGGTTCAGAATGAATACGTTCAATAGCCCAGAGATTTTGTGTATCCATCAATTATTTTTCATCAAGGACTATTGGAAATGCTCATGTACAACGGGTTTCTTTGTGGAGCAAGCTAAAAGTCGATAGAGGGAATATGCTGAGGCAGCAAGGATGGAGAGCAGGAGTTAACACACCAGTCCTGTGAGCGTCGCACAGGTTTTCCTCGGTTCTTGCAGCACAATTTCTATTTTCTCCAATTGCTCCTCTGTGCGAGGCTGTGTAATTCCATTTCTCACAGCCTTATTAGCTTTGTCAGCAAGGCTTCTAACTTCTAGGTTTTGCAGCCACGAGTACCAGACTATCCTAGCAGAACGAGGGTCTGCCAAAGCCCAGTGGTAGTCTGCCCATCTCTCCAGTCTGTCCAAGTCCCTCTGCAGGGCTCTCCTACTCTCCAACAGATCAACATGGGCTCCAAGCTTGGTGTCATCAGCAAATCTTCTCATGATGGATTGCAACCCATCATCAATGTCATGAATGAAGATGTTGAACAGGAGTGGACCTAACACTGACCTTTGGGGGACACGACTAGCAGCGGGTCGCCAACTAGATGCCACATCATTACCACCACTCTCTGGGCTCGTCCATCCAACCAGTTCCTGACCCAGCACAGAATATTCCTGTCAAAGCCCCTGCTGCCATCTTCACCATGGAGACTGTGCCTGCATTTGCGACTAGAGATTGAAAGGGCTCTGTCAAGAACTATTACCACAAACATCTGTTACTTTCTGTTGTCTTCCAACTTCCAGCGGGACAGTCCAAAAACTGTGGAGAATTGTTGCAGTCAGTGCTGGCGCTGAGCTAATCCCTGCTCTTGCAGAATCTGGGGACATGAAACGTTTAAAAGAGCTTCAGGAGGTAGCAAATCCAAAAGGAGGTGTCTGGTGGGCGCGTGCACATCTGTCTGCAGCCAAGGATTGTGGTGACATCATCCTTCTTTAATGAGAACTATTGACTTCAGTCAGTCTAGTGGAGAAAGAGATGCTGAGCTTGTACAAACGCTGATACTTCATACCAGCAGAGTGAGAACACATGCTCAAATTATCCGCTTTCATTTCCTCCTTCTTTTTCCTGGTACCTTAATAGCACTCGGTACAGCATTACGCAGTGGGATCTGCAGCAGCTGCTTCGCTTGTGTGTTTAGTCCTAAAGAATGGTGGCCAGTCAGCATTTTTTCACCTTTATAAGCAGGAAGCTCCTTGGAAAACACTACAGCAGTTACCTCCTAGAGCCAGGAAAAAATACAGCCTTTGGAATTTCCCTTTTCCTCAATCCCATCCAGAATGAGAGCAAATGAGTTTCCTAAAAGAAAAGCAGCTAATGTGAGCGCTGGGTTAGCACACAATTACTTCCTAAATGGGAGAAAGTGCCCATTAACATGAATATTCAAATAAGACTGTGAAACATTAAAGACCCGTTTGTTCTACAAATAGAACTGCAGTGAGTTTTGGAATCATTTTCTTCCTGAAAAGCAGTTTTCTACAGATGTGAGAGGCCAGAAATTATCTACTTAGACTAAGAAAAGGGGGCTGTAGGTGTTGTCCTGAAGGACAACAAGCAAACAGACCTCAAAGATCCACCTGTTTTTCTCCCTGGATTGCCGTTCTTTATCATTTTCAAAAGAATAGTTAAATCCCCACGTGAACTCCAATGAAATTGCTTGTTCTTTTGAGTTTGATGGACAAGTTATTTTTAGTCGGGTTTAGTCACTGGAAGTAAGTTCCTTTCTAGTTTTTTTTTTGCTTTTTCAGAGAGCGTTTGCACCGATCCTTAAGGGTTTTATAACACTTCAGAAGCACAGGAAAAGCACTCCACAGCACTTTGGGTGCTTGCAAAGTATTTCAAATGCTTTCATGGGAAACTCGACGGAGTCTTGCCAGGAAGCCATGCTAGACATTCTTGCTAGACACACAAGAACGTTTACTCTTGGGTTTCAGCACCGTTACTGAAGTAATCACTATTGTTTGTGCTTATTACTATTAACTTGAAGACATTACAAAGCACCACGTATCAGCAGCATCTGTAAGAAAAGAAGTCTTTTACTTCCTTTTTCTTTCAGTTTCCAGTTTGGCTCTTAATGGCTACAGATGCTCCTTTTCCCTTCTCTTTAGAAGGTTTATTCTCTTCAGTAGCAAGTTGCAGAAAGACAATGAAGAAGCATGTAACAGACTAATTCTATATATAAGAGATGCTCTCTCCTACTCTTAACATGCTTGGCCCACCCATGTGTAACCTGCACCAGTCTCACATCTGGAAACATGTCCAGTGTGCCTTCCTTTTTATCCCTACTGGAGTAAAATAAGGAAAGACCTAATGGGTGCACCATGGATTTGTGAGAATAGCTCTGCTGATGTCAGAGAATCTTACCCACTGTCAACCTTGTCGCTGTCTCATCTAACAGTTAGTTCCCAGCCCTTGATTCCTGAGAACCACTCAGGAAGGAGCAGATCTTTCTTGTGCATGCATTTACATGGAGAGATTGTACCCCCTGTGATGAGCAGTTACAACAGACAAGGAGAAGGCTGAGCTACTCAACAACCTTCTTGTCTCAGTCTTCACTGGCCATCTCTCTCCCAAGAGGCATAGGAGAAAAATGAATAACAAATTAATGTGGGAAGATTAGATAACTCAAGAAGTCAAGAGTAAATCATCAAAAGATCCTTTCTCAAAAATGAAGAATTTTTTCTACTTCAAGAGAAACCCAAATAAACATTGCACGGATTTCTCTTACACCCTGCCCTGCAAGTGGTTCTTCTTTTATTTGATTTCACTGAGGAAATGTACACAACAGCACCAAAACCTGGTGTTTGATCTTTCTTTCCTATAGGAAGACTGAAAGTGCATGGGTTTTTTCTCATTATATGGCTTTTGTGGCTTGGAAAATGGCTTTTGCAGTCTCAGGATGCAATTAATGCATGGAGCACAGATGCAGTGCCTTGGAAAACATTTGCATTGACTATCATGATGTTTTCCTAATTAGCTGCCTCTGAATACAGATCTATTTCCAGCACGGTTTTTACGTCGAACTGCACAACAAATTCAGTTCAACTGGCAGTTTAGCTTACCCAAATGCCATCAACAAAAGTTAGCTGAAATAAATGAAAGAGGCAGTAATGTGCTCGTAGCGTTCACATTAGCATTTCGTGGCCTTTAGCTAGCTCAGGCAATAAACAAATTTGAACAGTGAAAAGTTTCCTGCTTATGCGGACAGAAGGGCGTCTGATGGCTAAAGGCTGATTGCCACTTCTCATCAGACACCACCGCTTGCCTTCACTCACAGAGGTTTGGAACCGTCACCGTGGTTGTAAAGCATCTTGCTCTCCAACTGAGGGTTAAAGTAGAACCAAGCCAGGAAACAAAAAGGTGCCCTGAATAAGCTGATGGGTGTAGTCGATAGATGCGCTTAGGGCATCACCCTGGGTTACTGACTGAAGTGACCAGGTTTGCTGACTGAAAACCAGCCAGCGTGGCTTGAAATTAGAGAGTTTTCCCTCCAGTCATCCTTCAACATGCAGCTCATGTGTTACACAGGCTACAGCCAGAGCAAGACAATCTCTGCTAGGATTTTTGGTGAACTTCAGGAGAGGTACCTATGCTTTCTCCTATCATCCCACTTTTTCCACTGCTGATGGAAGCAAAAATGTTTTTAAGCACCTGGAGCTGCAGATATAAAAGACAGCTCAAGTATGGCCCCAGCCACAGCCTCAAGCTGCTTTCCTAGAGGCAGAGATGTAAGTGGTTACGTTTTCAGATGTGCTGAGGACCAGCAGCCCTCCCAACAGGAGGTGCCTATTAAGAGGGATTCTTCTACACATGATCTGTCACGGAGAAAAACCTGATTCTGCCCAGCAATTCCACCCATCACTTTAGTGAGCAACAGCACCTGAAGGAAAGGGACGGTGCAGAGCTGGCAGCAGCCTCAGAAGTGATGGAGATGCTGCTCCAGTGGTGCTGAGCTGAGACAAGGGCTGATCGTGGAGGAGGGAGAAAAGAAAACTCTCACCTTTCTGGAAGTCCAAACTGTGTTGAATTGATCTCATTTTCTATCAGCTTGTCTCCTTTTCTCTTCTCTTTGTGGAACATGGATTACTTCAAGCTTGGGGACCAGAGAAGTACTGTAGCAGGATAAAAGCTCAAATGGATTTCTTTAAATAGGTGAACTGTAGGGTCCCTCAGCAACCATATATTGGAGACCCACAGTGCTGACATGAAGAAAGGGAGCTGCTTTCTGTCCCAGCTGTTGAAGCAGATTTCCTGCCCCGAATTTGATGTCAGGTTAATAGGGGGCAGATTTGCCTCAGACGAGATATCCTCTAGCAGAAGAGAGCAGGTGACAGAGGTCATAGGGTTTATGGCTCTCACTTGCCTCTGGGTGGCACATTTCACAAAAGAAAAGTTGCCCAAGATGGAAAACACTTCTAGCCCAGAGATGTCGCTCAAAAGAAACAAACAAAAACCACCAAGCACTTGAACTCTGAACATCTGAATCTTTTCCAGTAGCCCTGTATGGAGGGACTACAGGGACTACACCCACCTTGTTTTAAATAATCATCCTTTATCTGATTCGTACACCATCCTTGCGCGGGGAAATCAACCCTCAACTCCCTGCTTCAAGGGTTTTACCTATTCCAAGGGCCAAGGGCAGGGCTTTCACCCAGTGTCATCCTTCCAGTGGGCTCCTCCACAAAGGTCCAATGCAGAGCTTCATAGACAGCCATCCAAGCACTGCTACCTCAGAGAGCAAAGACCAAGATGCTGGCCCCTCTGCCATACTCTGCTGCTGTGGGTGTATCCGAGGGAGGACTGGAAGATGAGACAGAGAGGGGCAGAGATCTGGGACTACACAGAAAGTGATAGTGAGAGTTTCCCCTGCCTGCCATCACCTTCTTGAGCACCTGAGCTGGCTACAGCATGCTGCTTTGTTTGCCCAAAGTGAAGCCATGGCTTGAGATCAGAGTCTAGGATGTTCTCCCCACAAGTTTACACCTTTTCGTGTCATTTATATTGACGTGCCTTCAGCCACCACCAGAACTGCACAGTACCACAGTAATGATGAGGCTGGAAAAGACCTTAAAGATCAACCAGTCCAACCTAAAACCATCTAAACCAAGTAAACCTAACATCTGACATCTAACTCATGCCACTCAGCACTTCATCCAGACTATCTTGCTCCAGAAGCCTGCAGTTCACTAAACACTGGCAAGCTTTATGCTGGCAGCCTAGCTGGGATTGCTCTGCTGTTTTGCCATAGTAAACTTAGTGTTTGATGATCAGTTTATTCCACACATTTTTTCCAGGCAATAAATACTAGCTGTATATGGCAAAGCATCTGGAGCCATTTGTTAGTCCCACATGCAAGAGAAACAGAATAGTCAGCACAACCGTGGCCTGATTATGAAGCTAGGATTTATTTATGTCAGCTGGTCAAACTACAGACTTCCATGCACCATAACTATGTAAGTAACTGCAGTCGTCATGCTCCATCAATAAGGCAAACTGCACTGTGAAAGAACAGGCACTGCACTTCCAGCAACGAGCACGGGGACAATTTTGCACGGCAGAGAAGAGCAAAGCCTCGGCTGAAGCCATATCCAGTTCCTTGCCATCACGCTGAAGCAGAGGGGCTAATTGCAAGGCGTCCTGCAGAGCAGTTCACCAGCACAGCTCAGCAGAGCTCGTGAGAACAATTTTGAAACCATTTTTGTCGCTCAGAATAGAGAAGGCCATAAAAATACAGCATGAGATATAGTCCACTCTTGCTCTCATCAGTAATTAGACACCAATAAAAGCTTCTTTTCCAAGACTTTTCACACCTTAAAAAGCCTTGATAGCGAGTGCATTTCATCAGCAATATATCAGATCTCCTTCTGCCGAGGAAATCAAGGCTTAGTGAGGAGTGGAGCTTCTTTTCTTGTGGCCACCGATGACTCAGGATAAAGTGAAAAAGGAATAAAGCTCCTACTGAAGTTTGTCTCTTGCAATATCTTTAGTCGAAAGGGGAACAGGTCCTCATAAATTTTCCAGATCAAAGTGAATAGTTAGCAGCATAGATAAACAGAATACTCCCCTAAAACCATCGGTAGTTGGGCAACAGATCAGGACACTCAGCTGGCAACGCTGAAGTTAACTTTTAAAGCCATCGCTCTGCCTCCAAAGTAATAGCAAAAGGAATTAGAGAGTGCTTGCCTTGCATGTACACTGCAGAGACAACAAGCGTGCTCCAAGATAGCAGTCTAAAGCCTACAGGACAGGAGGTTTCTCTGCCAGCAGATTGTTCGCATCAGCCTTGACAACTGGGAATGTTTGAGGCAGAGAGTACTCAGCTCTGCACAGGAAAGCACAGAGAAATCCGAAACATTCAGCAGCTAGAACAAATGCTATTCTTAAGCTTTTAATTTATCATAATTTATTATTATAAATGCTATAATAAATGTTATTCTTAAGCCTCTTAGAGATGGGGAAGATGCAGATGGGTGAACGCCGCTTTCTCAACCCTAAAAACTACGACAATCTTAAAATTAGCACAATCGAATCCTGGGCGAGCTCACGTTCGACACAATGCAGTAGCTGCAGGTAAAATCCCAACAAAGAACAGATGACAAATTACTTCTTCCTAAGAGTAATTCTCCTCCAAGAAAGAAATATGCAAACTGACTCAATTCGCTGTTCCCAAATAGCTGAATTCACATGGTGATTTCTGGGAGGAAAATTTCTATCCACTGTTTGAACTTCTGAAGGAAGACTTGACATTGGGAGGAGGTTTTTTACTGACAGAGTGATCCGGGTTTGGAACGGGCTGCCCATGGAGGTGATTGGGTCACCATCCCTGGAGGTGTTCAGGGTTAGGCTGGATGAAGTGCTGAGTGGCATGAGCTAGATGGCAGATGTTCAGGGTTACTTGGTTGGTTTTAGGTTGGACTGGATGAACTTTAAGGTCTTTTCCAGCCTCGTCATTACTGTGAGACTGTGAAGGAAAAAAAGGTGACTTTGAAAACTGTGGATGCTTGCAAAAGGGGGAGACTTCTGATTGATTTCTGTTTGTACCATGTGTGATGGGAACAGAGATATTAAGCAAAGGGTATCCATATGTTGGAGAGGGTGTCAGGAATCCTGTATCGGAGAAGGTCAGGTTCTATTTTCAAGAGTCTTAATTTTCTCAGAATTCTAGCTTTCTCTCACTTAATAGCTATGGCATTTGCTGCATAAATTCCTAACTCAAATATGTCAGCAGAAAGACGACCTTGCCAGATTGCAGAAATATGCTAAATATGAAATCCCTTAAGGCTCGGGCTTTGCTCATACATGCAAAGAAGTTTCAAGAAATTATTATGAAATAGAAAGATGCACTCTGTGACAGTGCACTTACATAAGACCTTCAGAAAGTAAAGTCTGGAATAACTGAATTTCCAGTGTCACAGTCACAGGAGATTCCAGAGGAAAAAAGAATCATGCTAAGGGAAACTTATTGCACTAAAGGATCCCCTGGTTTTCACGTTGTCTCTCACTTCCACACAAGAGAGGAGGTACCTTTGTTACTAAAGACCTTCATCACTCACTTTTGTTTAGCCAGATGCCAAGGCAAACAGATCAGGCAGCGGTTCCTCCAGCTATTCCTCTTCAGGAATTCAATTAGAGCAAATGACTGCTTGGTGAATACCCTTCCCCATTAGTTTCCCCTGGACCTTGAACTGAGATTTATTCTTAAAGCTGAAATAAAAAGCTCAGGAGGGTTCTCCGAAGAGCAATTTCTTTGAAAGGTCACGCGTACCCTTTGAAAGAACAGAACACCTGCACGGGAGGAATTATTAGAGCTCTTATGTAAAATGCAGATTTCACACACATCAACAGATCAAACCTAAATGCTCTCACATGCCAGAGCTTTTAGATGTAACATGTGCTTGTGCCTGCACGGGCAACCAGAACAGTTAGTTATAGTGGCCAGGAACTCACCTCGCATGTGAATATATCACACCTAGCATCATCTCTCACTGCTTGTGCACAGAAAAGAGCTGAGAATAAGCTGTTCCTTGACAGACGGCTCAGTTAATGAACTTAACTAGATAATCCTGTAAGCCCTGAAGTTAAACACCATAGCTAAGAAAAGGTCTTCACCCCTGGTTTTCTCCTTACTGCACTAGGTATAGTAGCTACAAGACAAAAGACAGGGGTTATAGCCCAAAGCCCAGAAAAAAATGCCCACTGCTTCACTAGTTCCATTACTGAAGTCCAAAGACAATCATCCATCAAGGTGTCAACAAAGTTTTAAAGGTGGCTCCTCATTTTTTCCAGGAGAAACAGCTCTGGAAATGACAATGGGGGGGAAAAAAAGGAGATAAATAAATAAAATAAAGAACTTTCAACCTCAGAAACTGAGGCTTGCATCTCGCGTCAGCCGTGCAGCTGTTCCCAAGGTGGGATCAGATACGCAGTGCAGTTTTCCAACAGCTCAGCTGAATGCAGAGCCTCTCACGTTTCATTAAATAGGAAAAGAATGTGATTATTCAGCTGAACCAGGTATTTAGAAAGAAACCTCTCTTAGATCAATTAACGTGGTTGGCTGTTTGTAGGCGATGAACAGATTTCCCTAAACTGCTTGGACCCGGTTGAGCAGAGAAGCACGGTGTCAGGCTACAGCAACGAGCCTCCTCTTTTCAAGTTAGAATTAAAAAGATTCTGTAAAAAGTAATGATTTCTCACTACTTCCAACTGATTTTTGACTGTGGAATGAAGGTACCTAAACTGCTAGGGAGTGATGTCACAAATACCCCGGTTATGTAACAACAGCCTCACATCCTCATTAAAAATAGCATCTTCAGTACCATTCATTCCCTCATTTCTCTTTTTCTCCGAGTTTGATAAAACCTGAAGCACTAAAACACAAGCATTTCTAACATAAGCGCTGCTGCAGCGAATGTGGATGCTACATAAATAATGAAGGAGTAACAGATTGGATCAGCTCCATCTGGAAATGGGATAAAATCCTCTCTGTCTCAGGCAGGAGCTTTTTCCATAGGAGCAAACCAAGGTGAGCTTCTTGCTGAAGAACGAGGCCGGATGCTTTCAAGGCGGTGTTGGAGGACTAGTAGCTGCAGCCACTGAAGCCTGCAACAGGACCTAAACAGGCAACAGGTCAGCTAGGTCTGTGCTCCAGAAAGGGCAACTGCAGCACCAGGAAAAGGTCTTGTGCCCCCAGCTTTAAGGCTGGGCTCAGCTGAGCAGGTGTGCTTGGTCTAACTGCAAAGCTGAGAGGGACATGTTCCTGCCTCAAGCTCAGCCGTTTCTAATGTAGCAGGGAGAGCAGCAAGAAGCTCACAGGAGCACATCTGCAGGCACAAAGATTACTGCTACACTCCTCCCTGATGGGAAGGGCTGCTGTACTCTTCCCTGATGAACTCAGACACCTGACATTCATCTTGCACTTTGCAGTCCCATAAAGATGTCTGTGGGAGCTGTACCTCAGCAGTACTGCTGCACCTGCCAGGAATTACAGGCACCACTGCTTTGTGCTTTCAAGACACAGAGCAGGTTGGAGATTAATTCAGACAGTAGTGAGGAAAATATCTGTTCCAGAAGATTGGTTCTTTCTCAAAACTCTCTCTGCAGGCAAATCTTGCACAACCGATACTAGATGCGGATACATAACAAGACAGAATTCGTTTGCTTCTATTCTTGATGCAGCAGACGTGTGGAAAACAATCAGGTGTCGCCACAGCTACCTTTAATAGATGGCTAATAACTGGAAGCTGGTGCAAATTAACTCAGATTTATTTTCCTTTAGCAGAGAGCTTGTTAGTAACAGTGAAATGCGCTACGAAGAGAGATGCTGCTAAACCCCCCTGCTTGGCAGAAACCTCATCCATCACTGCAGTGGGATTTAGCACATTTACATGGTCTGTGAAAGATTTGCAAAAGCACCCAGGAGATTAAAGTGCCCGAGTGCCAATGACTTTAAACGCTGCTTGCTTTTGCACATTCCATCCCAGGAGTTTAGTAAACTTAATAAGGCACAATAACACCGTCTGAAGTGCCACCCAGCTTTACGTCAGCTCGGCAGGTCTGGCTTTTGTTTTAATTTGACTGATATTTTAAGGAGAAAACACAAAAGAACCCGCTTTTCAGAAATCATCAGCCTAGAAAGTGGCCTTTACAATAGGCTTTACCCCCTAAGCTCAGCATCAGCAGAGTTCCAAAATGCCAACTGATAAGAAGCTCCTCAGCGGAAATCAACAGGTTAATGTATGTCAAATTAACGGGCCTTGATTAATCATCTCCCCTAAAGAATATTGCTGCTGACAGGCCCATGAACAAGGCCGAATAACCCAGCCTAAAGTGAGCAAGCAGGAGTAACCTCTTAAAGCTGACTTGCATCGCAGACCTCAGCCTATTGTCTGAAAATAAGAGTGTTGACTCCAGCAACCCAACCAAGTCTTACCTGCAGTTGTCAACAGAAAAGCTACTCACCTGGAATTGGTTTAGCAAGAAGCAGCAGGAAAATCAAGAGCAAAATTTGGTTGCTAGAACAAAGCAAAAGCAGCTCAGGTGGATGCCTGCTCCTGCCACGGAGCTAAGGAACTCCCTGAAAAAACACAGCATCGGAGAAACCAGCTTTCTGCATAACTGCCTCTTCCTTGGCCACTTGATTTGGTGTTGCTGAGGGGCAAAGCATTTCTCAGTGGCATTCTGCAAATCCATCACCTGTACATGGTCAGCTATTGGAAAGCCAGAGAGTTAGAAGGACACCCTAGAACTAGCAATCAGACTGACGTTGTGCAGCTATGTGAATTGAAAAGGGCTTGAGGTGCTGTCTTCAAGGTTTTCTGGTGGGTAACTCTTTAGAACAAAGCAGTCACTTGTCCCTTCCACCCCCAACATACACCCCCTCTGTGTCCTCTTTTGCTGTCAGTTAGGTCTCCTTGTGTGGGAACAAAACACACCTCACCAAAGCTGGCTGCCCACCCGTGCTTGTGGGCAAGCTGCACCCACTAGCAACAGCAGGCTGTGGGGATGCAGAGCTTTAGAAGACTCTCAGACAGACACGAAGTGATCAAGTCTGCAGTGGTAACTTATAGTTCAGGCAGTAGGGAAGCAGATCCAAGAGTTCTAGTCATTCGTACTGCAGTCCTGCAGCCCAGCCCCCTGCTCCCCTGCTTGCACAGTGAGGTGGCATGCCATGCAAACAGGCTTCAAGGGCAGAAACCAAGTCTAAGTCATGCTGGTGCACCTAGGGGTCTTCTCCAGAGCCTGCTTTCTTGTGCAGCAGCTGCACGTTGCTGGTGCATGCTTGAGCCAGAGCTCTGACCGTGCGTTGGCACTGAAGGAATGCTGCGCAGATGGAAAAGGGATGTCTAGGACTTTGTGTTTGTTTCCTCAAAGGAGAATTGTCTGCCTCTACGCAGGCAAAAAATGTCATTGAGAGAATTCCCCTTCTCACAGGACCCCTCAGGATTTCCTTGACTCTTTTTAACTTTACTTATTTTCTCTGCTGTGAGTCCTAGCCTTGAAGCTGTGCCAGCTATACACTCACATGCTATTGAAAATGACTTTTAACATTAAATCGGTCCTGTTGTCTACAAAGCTTGTGAGATTACAGTTTCCACGTGCAGCACAGAATCTAGATCATGGCCTTTGGATTCAAATAACGGGCACTACCTCGCTCACTCACGTGTGTAAGCATGGGGCAAGCGTGGGCAGTAGTTGTCTGAAGCCTAGAAAAACTTGCATTAAAGGAAAGTGCTTCTTTAACTATTTACTTCTTTTGTACAAAAAGGATCCGGAACGCCATGCATAATGCATGCTTTTCCCTCGTGTGCATCCACACAGCAATTCTGAAAAAGAGCAGAAACACAGGAACTAATCATCTCCCTTTTTGCTATGCAGCAGATGTCAATAAGCTGGAGCTGGTGTTCCATCTACGGAAACCCCAGTGTCCCAGGCAATAACCTATCTTTCAATAAACACGGGTCTGATGTCCATTGAGATGTGAGCTCATGCCAGGTAGAAAATGACTTCTGTGTTTACCTGCTTCCAAGCTGCCTTTTTTACATTTTCATTTACCAGAGCAAAACAATTGATTGCTTTAACTTATTCTCTGTAAAGGAAAAGCCTTTATGATCAGGGGAGTATTGCTACCAGAAAAATTGCCTTCCCTCTGAACGATGATTTTCATTTCTCCAAATACAGCGTCTCCCAATTCACCTTTCAAGCCCTAGATGCGAGAGATGCTTTTGGGTGTTCTCCAGAGACTGTAGGTACCATATGTCAAGGGAAAGTCTAGAGGGCAAACTACAGGATGACTGATCAAATACTGAGATTTTTTATTTTTAACTCTAAGACGGAATTTACACAGCACAGCTGTGATCCCTAAACGCCTGCCAATTGCCTTGCGTAACTCGAATGCATCGCAGTGCCTCAGCACTTGCAACGTTGCCCAGGTGTCCCGAAAGACAACGCCGTGCTGTTTAGTTTTACGTAACTGAACAGCAAATATCTAAGTATTTCATTATTTCCAAAAGGAACGAGTGGGAAATTAAATGCTCCAGCTCTTCAGCGTTAGGCAATCACCTTCCTTCCCTGCCACCATTCCCATCCACCCACCCTTCCTGCTGTAATTCTCTACCCACACTCTATGCTTCCTCCTTAACGCACTGCCGTTTGTATGCCCCCCTCACCCCTCACATAACCCTTCCCTTTCCACTACAATGAATCACCTGCACATAGCCCTGCTCCCACCCCTGTGTCCACTTTATCCTCTACCTCATTGCCAGAGCCTGACAAGCTGTGTGGGATGCTGGCGTTGCTCTGGGGGATAGTGTTGGCTCCACAGTCCTGTGGCTGATCAGATAGAGGGTCTCAGTATCACAGTATCCCAGTACTGATGAGGCTGGAAAAGACCTTAAAGATCATCCAGTCCAACCTAACACCAACCAAGTAAACCTAACATCTGACATCTAGATCATGCCACTCAGCACTCCATCCCATGCTGGCCCTTATGTTCGGCCTGCCTTGTCCTTTTGGGTCAGCCAACTGCCCGGCCAAGCAGGCAGAGCTGTGCTCCCATCAGCTAACCAACTACATGGCAGCCCCACCTAGAGACTGTGAAGGACCAGGCTGAGTTCCGTGTAGTTTTGTCTTGTACTCAGGCATTAAAAGGAAACAAAGAAGTAAGCGTGTTCTCAGAGAGGGGACCCGTGTGCCTCCACGTCACACTTAGGTAGGCACCAGAGGTATTTCTCATGGCTGGCTGGCAGGCAGCACTGGGTGGAGGAAGGGGGACTCTGCTGACCCTGGGCAAAGTGGGGACAGGAGCAGCTGCTGAAAAGAACAAGTTTACTGCCCCCACCCCAACTGAGTCTGGACAGACCTGGAGGAGGACTGTAGCTGTGCCCACAGCTCACAGAGAAGTGTCACTGCAGTTGGGGTGTTTGCTCTCTGAACGATTTCAATGAGATTGGTGGCGATGTCAGTCTTTCGCAGCTGTGGCAATCTTCCTCCTGTTGTTATTGTTATTATTATTATTAATCATTGCCCCCATCTTGTGGTTATTGCTTTATACTCTTCACTCCACGACACGAGGATTTGTCTTCCAGGAAGAACTGACAACGTTTACAGGAAAAAAATGCCCAGTGCTGCAAACCAGGAGGAGAAAGTCACTGCAGTCTGCGCGCTTGGCCGGGCCAGCAGATCGTCCCTCGCCAGCCCTCCCTCAGTCACATTAGTCCTGAAGACTTCAGTGGGAATATTTATGGTGGAAACGACTGCTGAATGAGTAACACTATCGGTTTGGCCTTTGTAAAAGCACATTAAATCACAAGGCACTAAGAGGGGACGAGAGTCCTCAGGCTTATTTCGAGACCTATTTTTAAACACGGATATTCAGACTTTTCTTATCAAATAATTACTCATCACAAGGGAAGGCAAGATAACTTTAGAGAAGGAAATAAGAAGCCATTGAAACCTTTTCCGAGCTTCCCAAAAAAATGTTGATTTAGAGATCGTTGAAGCTTCTGCACCTGACTGTAATGACTGAGTAATAGGAAAGGGGGGAAAAGAGCTCAGCCAGTTACAACTCCTGCCCAATCTGAAGGCAAAAGACATGCGAATGAAGACGTCTACCTGGATTTCTGGATCACCCCAGTGTTGCAGAGGTGCAGACTATAATATTAGGAAAGCTGTTTTCAGCCCACCTAGTCTCTTGTGGAGAAGAAGGGGGAGATCCGGAGTAGATACAGAGACTGCCGAGAGGCTCCGTGTTCAGGGGGAATGATGTTCTGGCTGTAAGCCAACAGCATCATGCTGCCGCAGGAAAAGCCAACAGCCACATAAATTAGTGGTGAGGGGATGGTCACTTGTGAAAGAGTTAAGATAATAATTAGGCTGCTGGGCTTGGCACTGGTTCCGTTTTGTTCAGACAGCTGCGTTTCATTGCAGGCGTGCGGACAAACAGGCAGAGATCAAAGGAGAGTCAGGAAAAAAGGGTTGGAGAAGGACAACTGTGAGATAGGGTTAGGGAAGCCTGAAACAAATTAGCAGGAGAGAGGGTTTAGATTAAGTACAAACCGACCTTTATAGCTTTGCAAAAGTTCAGCCACAGAACAAGCTGCCAAGGAAGGTTTTAGCCTCACCATCACTAAAAGGCAGGAGACCATCTGTCCGGGAGAGTTTAGGGATTTAAAAAAAAACCTCTGCCACATTTTGAGAGTTGAGCTAAATAACCCGTTCGTGACTAGATTTTAGTGGACAACATGTGGCATAGGTTGTCCTTTTTAGGGTGAGTTCCTGGGTCTTCTCAGAGTGAAGACTGTCTTGGTCATACAGCCCAATACAAGTCAAGGCTCTGATCTCAGATTAGGAAGGATATCTGCATTTGAGTATTTACGGGAGATATCTAGATATTAATGTACTCGTATAAATCATAGGCTTTTGTTTTTTCCCCCATCAGGCTTTGAGCATCATCAGTGTAGAGCTGATATTGAAAAGGGAATGTTTAATTTAGGAGTCAGAGTGATTAACAAGTGAGATGGCTCAAACCACTGTAAGCAAATAGAAGAGAACTTGTAAGCAGAGGCACGAGAAAGGCTCTGCACCTGGCAAAGAGATGTGTGCTCTGGGCTGAGAGCAGAACAAGCAGGCCCTGAGACACTGCTGAGCTATCTGCAGAAGTATGCTCATGCAGGAGAACCTACTGCTGCTGCTTTGGCTAAATCCTGGAGAACAAAGTCCCCCATATCACCGGGGGTGAAGAAAATGCTCTGGCAGTAGGGGATAAAAACAGGTATTTCAGCAGCGGTGGGGAATCATCAGCCCCTGACCATGAAAGACTGACAGAACCACTGCTGGAGGGGCTGAACACCTGCAAAGCTGAGGAACCTAGGGGGACCGATCAGCAGACAGCACCCCTGCCATCCCTGGAGCTGACTGCACCCAGAAACATGGCTGGAGCCACCAGAGATGTGTGGAGCCAAGGACCATATGGCAAGGCATGCCAGCCACTGCTGCAGAGTGGTGATCTAACCTCTTCCCCATCTCTTCTCTGATCTTTGAGGATGGCATCTGATAACTCTTGTAAACGTGATGTTTTTGTAGACTTGTGGTGTCTGTTTCCTTAACTGAACTCAAGCAAATCCATGAACTCCCTTTCCCTTCTCTGATTAATCAAGATTAAACCATAGTTCAAATGTTTATAGTACCCTTTAGTATTGCAAGTAAAGAATGGGCCAGCCCAGACCTGTCCAGTGACCTAAGGCTTGTGATGACCACATTCAGGGAGATTTTAGATCAGGTCAAAACTGTGGTGAAAGGTAAAAGGTCAGTAGAGGACATAAAGGCATTCTGCAGTGCCATGCAATCACAACACAGAGATGATGCTGCGGTCTGAGCGTCTCCTGGAACCTCAAAGAAAACTGCTGGCTGACAGAAGATGCCTCGGGAAGCTGCACTTTGCTGCGAGACATCTGCTAGCTTGTGGGTCTCAAGGAAACACTAAGCAGCCCATCCTAAGTGGCCCTCAGTGGTGATTCAGCTTGAACTGCTGGGACTTTATTTTGGAAGTTTCCATAGTCAGCTGCCAGGATTAAAATGGGAGCTGTCAGATTATGACTAAGGGTAGCAGAGGGCACCTTGGATGACTCTCAAATTCAGAGGCCTCTGATTACACCTACATGAGAGCAACACTGCTGAGGACTAGATCATAGAATCACTAGGGATCGGAAGGGACCTCGAGAGAGATGTGCACAGCTCCAAACACAGGCTGTTATCCTGCCTGTAAGCATCATGTCCACCCTCCTCCACACCCTCCTCAGCACTTTGGTTTTCATGAAGGAGAGACCATAGTATGCTCCAGATGCTCTGGGATGGAGGAGCAGGGACTGTGGTCACTGGCAACCCCTGATATCTCCCATGGGAATGCCCCCCCTCTGCTCTGTGGTTCCTTGGCATTCACTGGGCATTTGGGAAGCACTGGGTAACCAGTAGGGCTCATTGGGCTGCATGAACTACTGCCACAGAGCGTGTACTCCTTTGAGGCATGAGCCCTGAAACAGGACAGCTGTGAGGACTCTGCAGAGCCAGAATTACCCTCAGATGGCTCAGTAAATTTCAGCAGCACTTTCCGGTTCCTCCTTTCCCAGATGTGGCCCTCGTTTGCTCAGAGGACTCCCTTCCACCCGGCTGTTTCCATCACATACTCCAGCAGATGCTTTTACTGACATATTTTGGCTGCTGTGCTCATCCAAATTACTTTGGAGCAATTTCAAGCAAGTTGCAAGCTGAGGCATCGTGCTGGGGCTGGAGCAGATGACAGAACCGCTGCCGACACCCGTTTCAGCGAGCAGCCAGGCGGTCATGCTCTGCTGCAAAAAAATCCAGCGAGAGCCCTGCTGCACCCACCCTGGACCTGCTAGCCTTGAGCTGTGTGTTGTATTGCATCTCTGGTGGCTGAGGACAAACAAGCCACAGGATGGAGGTGCCATTTGTTTCCATGGGGACCGTGACCTTCATGCATGCAACCAAGAGCTATCTACATCCTTCTTTTCTCTGTGGCAGGAACACTGGTCTATGTGGACAGACAGACCCTAATGTGGCACAGTGGGGCTGTCACCTCCCAGGGGCCAGGAGTGTGGGAGATCCAGCCAGGAGCAGGTCAACCAGGGAGCACCAGGACAGCTGTAGCTCCTGCACTGGACGTTTCTTGGCATGGGTCAAAGCAAAGACATGGGCACAAGGCTGGGGAAGGCTGTGGGGAGCTGGTGAGTGGCCTTGCTGCAACAGGGACTGATGGAGCTTAGGTGGAGCCTGGGCCCTGGGCGGAGTTGGGGAGCCCCATGGGCATTACACATAGTCCTGGCATGGTTTTTTGTGGGGGGGCCCTCAGGAATGGGCAGGGGCAATCAGGACTGCGCGTGTTCTCATGGCCCTGACATGACCTTGTGGGTCTGAGGGAGCTGTCTGTAAAACTAAGGAGCAAAGACTGGGATTTTTCCTGCAGAAAGCACTGATCTACCAGTGTCACCTCGTTTCTCATCAGCTCTCTCTTCAGATGATTTTAAACTCACTGCACAACACAGATGCTGTTGGAGTCCCACTGGCGACACCGTGTTCCTGCAAGAACCAGACACACCATCCCACCCTCCGGGCTCCTGTCCCTGAAGCTAGCTGTATCTTTGTGGCAGGAACTGACCGTGTGTTCCCAGAGTGTTTTAAGGCACTCGTGAGAGTCTGCCAAAACGTCCTGAAAACCCTTCCATTCCCCACCTGTTTAGTCCCTCGGCAACAGCCAGCAGATTTGTGAATCACAGCCGCTGTGAGGCTGGCACTGATGTAGTGTGGTTGTATTACCTCGTGCCTCAGTTTCCTCTGAGCTTCCCAAAGAAGGCAGCCTTGTCAATCTCTGAATAATCCTACAGCCCTTTCTAAATTCCACCATCACCTATTCCCATGGAACTGAGGCCAGTGCAAGCAACAGGTTGAACAAGTTGGCTGCTTAGAATCACTAGGCCTGTAAAAGACATGGAGGAACCTCATCTAGTCCTGGCAATGTGCTTTTCACTCCTTTTGACAGGTAATTCCAAAACCTCTTCTATAAAAAAAGACCCCTGTTTTTGAAGCCTCTGCTCTGAGCAGGAGTGCAGATTCAGCTCTGCTTTCTGCAACACCTCCACTTCCCCACAGCTCTGCAGCAGAACACTGAGAGCCCTGCACCCTCTGCAAGCCACGGGGCTGGCTTTGCCTTGCCCTTCTGTATTCAACCTCCTGTGCTGCTCCTCTCATTCAGGCTTTCTTGGGCGCTTTGGTGGGGTTCCTTGACTTCTGTCTCCTTTGCTGTTTACCTCTACAGGTTCCTTTGCAGTCCTGGCAAAGACGTGAACAAAGGATTTCCAGGGCTCAGGCAATTGTTCTGATGGGTTATTGTCTTTCGGGATGATATGACAGTAATTTGGAGCAGAAGCAATACTGATGAGTCTGGGGAGGATGTGGGTGTAGTGGTGGGAGTGATAACCCTGCTTCCTGCAAAAATCTACTGCTCTGAATAATGCTGCACATTACCTGTGGGTACTTTCCATTTATTGGCACAGATATCCATGTAATTTAGATTCTGCTTTCCATAACTTGGCTACCATCAGCTAGAGAGTGCCAGTGAAACAGAGAGCCCAGCAAACATCTGGAAATTAAAAACCCATATGATACCTGTATCGTGCAAGCGTCCTCTTTTGCCTGTCTTAGCGAAGCTCCTTGTTGAATTAAACTCCTTTCCTCATCTTGGCAATATCCAGATAGGTCTTTGAAAAAGTATGAGTGAGCGGCGAGAAAGGAAATGAAAAACCGCTACCTTGGATAAGAACAAAGGATCAATGGAAAGCAAGATGCACGAGCGAAAAAAACCTCTCCTCGCCTGGGGACACGAACCGAATCTGAGATTCAAACGTGTCTTCACGGAAAGGAAATAGGGGCAGACACAATTAATCCAAATCTCACGCCAGTTCCCCGGCTCCTCATCCTGTTTCGCCGTACATGACGATGGTGTCTGTACGGTCTACCCCGACCTCCGCATTAGAGAGCAGCCCTGCTGCTGAGAGAGCCGTAACTCATTTACTAACAGCCCTTCTCGCTGTGCTTCAATCACATAATAGTTCTCTCTGGGTTCCAACCGCATGATTATTCCTGTTGTGTAGGAAATCTAAGTCCAAAGAATGTCAGATCGAGTATGAAAGACTAGTGCTTACCCATAGTTTTTATTCAATTAAGTAGCCATTACAGAGCTCATGCTATTCCAGATGACATAATGCAGAACACAAATGCAGTCCTTTGTCACAGCTAGATGTTCATCTAAACAAAGTGCTACCGACACAATCCAAACCCAGTACAACTTTGAAATTCTAGTGCTAAGGTGATTATTATATGGCGAGCGGTCTCTGCGATAGGAAAATGGGGAATCCATGGTCTCCACAAACCACGCTGAGCGCGGCAGCGGTGTTGTTCCAGGGTTATTTGTGAAATTCCTGAATGCAGAGAAACAGTGCTGAGGAAATACAGCCCTAGAGTGAAAGCACTGAACTGCAGCTTGGAGTACTTGGACTGTGCAGCTGATGTGTGGGTAAGTCTTGCATAGGGCCCAGAACTGACCCAGACAGAGGTGCCTAAGGAACAGTCTGGGCAGCATTTAGATGTTTATGCAAAACTAAGACCTAAAAAGCCCTGTCCATTCCTAGCCTGTGGTTTTAGAGCAGCTCACACATCGCCTCTGCACATGCTTCCTATGTCACTTACAGGATCCCTAAGTTTCCTCTGCTCAGCATCTCGGGGGGGCTTCTCCTAACCAGAGCTCCTACCACCCACCATCAGGTTTGGGCTCCTCACTAAACTGTTGCCCAGCACCACAAATGCCTGTCCTTTAGAGCCCCACAGCCTGCCTTTCAGGGACCCTCTTCAACCTCTGCACCCCTTCAGCAGTGCTGCTGTGTGGGCTCTCATGGGAACTGACTGCCACCAGCGCAAACCTCCCTTCCCTCTATTCCTACCCTTTGGTCATAGCTGTCTGTTTACCTGGGGAGACTGATTAGATGTGGCCTTTGCCCCGATAATCCTGTGAAAGGTGGGGAAGGAGGAAATTAATCCCTCTAGGCAGAGCTTGGAATCGTACCTGAATCTCTTAGTGAAGGAGTCCCAGCTGCTCAGTTACAGGCAGGCTGGCACTCAGCACACTCGTGGCTGTAAGCCTGGAGGTGAGGCTCACACTGCCTACTTGGAGAACCACTGCCAACACCAGCCCTTCGGAAAACGTTCCAGTCTCCCATGTCCATAGAGACCCTACTGGATATCCCTAAATCTGCTGATATTCAAGAGGCTGAGATGTTTTTCCACAACTCTGTGTAGCATGTTTTGCCCTTGCTCAATCTAAACAGCACATTTTGACACCTTTCCTGAACCTTTGCTGTTCACTATATGGGCAGCTAGGGCTAAAGCCAGGCACGATCCTTACAAGATCCAGACTGCAACTGGTCTCTTACTTTCTTACAACAGGGAGATAACATATTTTCCAATTTAAAGCAGATATTTTCATGGCTCCTTTGTGTTCATCAACAACTGGGCCAATAAAGTCAGCGTAGTAGCAATAATTTAAGGGGGGGGCTCCTATGAAGCTGAATACAGAGCAGTGCAGAGTCCTCAAATAGTCATCAGACACCAAAACTAACAGGAGGAGAGATGGCACAGAAATAGTTAGTGATAATGTGGAGAGTAAAAAGCTGCATTAAAGAGTTTAGAGGGTCGGTTTCTATTTTCACAAATAACAAAAACCAAAGCACCTTCCAGAAGTTTCTGGAATCGGACTTTTATTTTGTGTCTGATTGTTTTTTTTTCAATAACAGTCAACGCAGCCCAAGTGGCATCACGCGAACAGGAAGAACAGGGACAACTTCCTCACTGAAACCACCTCACTGGCATAACCGCAAGCCAAAACAGACTGCTCGCTGCTTCGACTCCCCTTCGCCTCATGCCAGCTTCTGTCTGCAACTTTTTACTTCCAGCTCATTATGAGAAAGCCATGGGTTTTGTCACATTTGGCTAGCAGCTGGAATTCTCCAAACGAGGTAAGCAGGGCTGAGACGCGTGTTCTCATCCCTCAGCAAAAACCTCGTACCATACGGTGCTGTTGTGTCTCCAAGCTTTACGTGAAAACAGGCATCTGGGATGCGTTCATTTGGAACGCTGCGGTTGATGGATTAATATGAAAAGACAGATGAAGGCAGACACTTTAATTACTTCACCCTAACTTTTTATTACAGCATCAAGTAAAACGGTGAGTTACAGAGGAGAGTGGCGTGAAACATCTGAGGTAAGTCACACACAAGCTCACGGTTTATCTGCCAAGGGGGTTTTAAATACTGATAATTTCTGTACATGCATCTTTGTGTTACTTCTGATTTTCTGGATAACTCATTTCAGGATAACTTTGTTTTAAGCTATGAGGTAGCTACTAAGACTGAGACCCCGCTTTTTTCTTCTGGAACTTTCTGAACTGGGACTGTATCGCCACAGCCGCCCGCTCTGTCTCTGGCGCGTCCATGTCTATGTCAAATTCCTCTTGAACCTTCTTCTGCCCATCTGCTCAAAGAAAAACAAGACAAGACATCAACAGGTTTTTTAAACAGTGATAATGACTGGGTGGCACAGCTTAGAAACCCTGCCCCTGTCCTCAGACACAGTTGTGACAATGGGGAGTGTGATGAGAAAGAAACCCAGGGCCAGTTTTGGCAAACAGTACTGATCAAATGATCCCCCAGCCCTCCACGAGGGCAATGCCTGTGGCAGCCCACTGGTAGCTAGGCACCAAGGGGTGACATCCAACGGTTCTGGGCGGTCGCTGATATCTGAGCATGTCCTCTCCTGCCGGTGTCACCAACAGTGAGGGGCAGAGAAACCCTCCTGTGCCATCTTGCAGGTAGAAATTACTCACATCCTCATATTTACACTAAAGTAAATGCACCTTAAAATATATTGAAGTGGAGATTAAGACCCTGTTCCTGTCACACCTCCTGTGTTAAAGGAGAAAGACTAATTCCTAGGGCAAATTTCCATCCTTTTCACTTGTTTCCTACCTCATCCCTTTCAACACACGCTGTGCTGACATTTTGAATCATTTATGTTCAATCTTTCTGCTACTGTGCTGCTTCCCTCACTTCTCTTCAGGCTCTGTTGTTGCCTTTCAGCCTCAGTCCTTGGCTCTTTGCCCTCCTTTATTCCCAGTCTTCAGCTTTTCCTTCAACCGCTTTTTGCTTCCACGTGGGCAATACAGCTGACTTTGCTTCATCCGCCTACATCGAACAAGTGAAACCCTGAGAACACTCCTGCCTTCACAGTCTCACAGTACTGATGAGGCTGGAAAAGACCTTAAAGATCATCCAGTCCAACCTAAAACCAACCAAGTAAACCTAAACATCTGACATCTAGATCTAGATCATCTTCACTGTGAAGAGAACCCCGATCCGGATGGACTAACAAAGTGAGAACACAATTTCATTCCACCAACCTCATCACACCACTGAGTCTCTGTTTGCTGTTAACTTGTTTGTTAAACTCACCTGGGTGACTGTTGTACCCTGGTCCTGGAGTCTTCCAGGAGTCTGCAGACAGCTCTACTTAACGCCCAAGCACTCATACTCAACACAAGCACTCACACTCATCCCCAACTATCAGTGCAAACCCAAGCACTCATACTCAACCCAAGCACTCATACTCATCCCCAACTATCAATGCAAATCAGGGGAAACACTCTCAAAATATTAAAATGAAAGAAACTCATTCCCTACTCTGTCTCATTCCCCTGTTTTCTAGTAGGAAGAAGTTCATGATTTTAGCACAACTCTTGCAGTATTTCTTGTCTCTATTTCTTCTTCTCGCTCAGAACTCCATTTTCTGTAAATAGAATCCAATCTAAACTTGGCAAATATTTAAAGGGAAGGTTTTGGCATATTCCATAGTGATTTAATTTAAATTACAATGACCAAATAAATGCAGCCATGTTAACATAGACACCCAACATTTTGTTTTACTTTGAAGAATATTTAACAAAGATGAAAATGTGAGAAGTCTGGAGGGGAAAAATAGCTTGAGAGGAACACAAAACTTTGAGTCAACAGTGTAATGAAAAGTTAGGTTATCAAAATCAAGACTTTATGGAAGCACACGAATCACACCAGCATTGTGTCACATTTCTATGGCTGTGAATCTGCACGGTTTGTGTAGTTACTCAAACAATACAACCACCTTAACACAATCATTGCCCCACTTTTCAGGGGGGAAGGGAAATGAAGGTTGGAAGTGACTTATGCTCACAAGTTATTGACCCAGCTACGAAGAGAGTGAATTCTCCCATTGAAACCATGTTATATTCTGAAACATAGAGTGGCTTGTTAATCAGAAACCACTGTACCAGTTCCTAAAGTAATAACTATAACACAACAACTCTGTGAAAGGTTCCCTATTGCCAGACACCGTCTCCTCAACATTGCCTACTACACAGCAGTGAAACCTACACTTTGTAAAATCTTATTTCAAAAAGAATGATGGTTTTCATGATTACTTAGACCCATTTTTATAGAAACATAGAATTGTTTAGGTTGGAAAAGTCCTGAAAGATCATTGAGGCCAACTGTACTCAACTGTACCAAGCCCACTGCTAAACCCTGTCCCTAAGCTCCAGATCTACACAACTCTTGGACACACCCAGGTGTGGTGATTCAGCCACCTCCCTGGGCAGCCTGTTCCAGTACCTGATGACCCTGTCGGTGAAGATGCTTTTCCTAATGTTTAACCTAAACTTCCCCTGGTGCAACTTGAGGTAACTGTATTGGTATTAAGGGGGTTTGGTTTTGATTTGGTATTTATGATTTAAAGGGAACTAAGGCAAGAAATCACAAGATTTTATATAGAAACTAACAACAAAAAAAAAGGACTTTATATTTCATGCTCTAACTGAAAAGTTGTAGAATTTTACAGGATGATTTAGACTTTTCAGTTGACATTTCTGAGTGAGAAAAATAGCCTGGGCAGCTAGCTCGAACAGCAACCACTTTGTGATGTCACAAACAAGAAAATGAAAAATTCTTCTACTTTTCCAATGTCAGAATCTCTCCTCTGTGAATACAGTTCTGAAAGTATCAGTTAGGGAGAAAAACTCCTCTTTCTAATGGATTTTTGTCGCGACATCCTGATTTTCAGGTTCCTCCCCAGCCACCGCTGTCAGTCCTAACAGGACAAAAGAAAACTAAGAGTTCATGCATTGATTTTTATACCCTGAAAAGACATCAATTACTGTCCCTTGGAAATGGCACTGGGGAGAGCCAGATGGATGGATGAGTAGACACAATTGGTTTCATACCTCTTGATGAAATCTGGCTCGTATAACTCATACCCTATTACAGCCAAGTCTTAGCAGAATGTTAACTTCCAGCAGTGACTCAGCAATCTTAAGTGGAGATTTTAAAGACTTAATAAAATTCAGCACTAAGTGTAATTTTTATTTAGAATTTCCAGGCCACTTAAACTTTGTTTGATGCAAATCATTGTCACTACCTTAAAACCTATTGTACTAGAATAAATTACCATACCTGAAGATGTAAACTAATACACCAAATCCGAAGATCCACCCAAATGACCTTGATTTTTTGGATCCATTCTTGCTGAAATCAAAATCAACATTCCTTACCAACTCTATCTGCATGGTACAAAGAGGCTTGATGGTAGGATGAGAAGATTTCAGATATGATTTAGACTTGTAGATTAAGACGTTAGAAGTAAAACAGAAGAGCTAAGACATTTATACCTCATCTAATTAAGGATGTCCCAGCTCACTTGCAGGGGAGGGCTGGACTAGATGACCTTTAAAGGCCCCTTCCAGCCTAACATACTCTATTGTTTTATGAGTAATGATTAAATTCATTGTTAGCTTACAAGTAGCATAGAAATATATACATAATGATTGCCCATATATGCCAATACAGGGCTTGTAGTGGTAGGAGCAGGGGGAATGGTTTCAAGCTGGAAGAGGGGAGGTTTAGATTGGAAGTCAGAAGGGTGGTGAGACACTGGAACTGGTTGCCCAGGGAGGTTGTGGATGCCCCCTCCTTGGAAGTTTTCAAGGCTAGATTGAATGGGGTCTTGAGCAACCTGGTTTAGTGGATGGTGTCCCTGCTCATGGCAGGGGGGTCTTTAAGGTCCCTTCCAACCTAAACCATTCTATTGCTGAATAGATAACGAATTAAGAATTGATCTACTTAATCACTGGGAAAACACAACCTGTGCTTGGAACCTGGACAGTCTAGAGGTGACCTCACTGCACCAATATGAGTGACTGAAAGCCACCTTGCACCCTTCCTACTACATATGCACCTGTGCCACACGAGCTTGTACCTGTCACTGACTGTTCATTATCTCAAACACAGAGGCTATTGAGTTTGAATGCTCAAATTATGGAATTTATGCAGAGAACTGAAAACAAGTCCACAGAAATGTCCCTCTTGCATTCTTACTCCTATCTCTTCTTTCACAACAAATCACACGCTTGGAAGTGATCTGAAAGCGTTCACTCTCCGCAGGTCAGAGTCCAGATAAGCACTTGCATAGGCGTTACTTTTCAATTTGCTTTTTTCGTTCCTATTGATGGGTGCCAGCCATTCTGCCTGATAACACCACACCTTCAAAGCCACCTCTGTGTAGAGATAAATGTAGAACTGGATTCCCTCCTTATCCTCAGTCACACACACTCCTGTTGATATCTACACTTTGTAGACTATGTGCAGACTTCTTCCACATGGATATCTGAGGATCCCTGGACTACCACAGGCCCACGTGAGGAAACTAGGAAGATCAAGTTGTCAGTAGATTTCAATTCAAAAGCTGCGTGTGATTGTGCATGATTCAGAAGTCAAAAAGGGTTAATAAGCACTGCCCTGCATTTTCTCCTGTCTGGGGTATTTGGTTTCATTAGCACCATAAAAAAATAAACTCCTCTCATAACTCATAACACTCAGCAATTCCAAGGATTTACCTAAAAGATTTCCTCATACTTAGTTCAAATTCTCTCTGCTAGATAGTGATTGCCACTCTTCTGAATATGCCGTGTCCAGCTGGGGGAATCAGTACGTGTCCCTGCTGGGTTCTGAGCAGGTGAGGTGGACAGAACACTCCCACACCAACCATCACTGATTGCCTGTAACAAGTCTATAACCCATGATTTCTTCAATCATGTGTTGAATGTGGACTGACTCAGCCATGTGTCAATTCAGGCAAACATGAGCTGTGGTAGAACACGCTTCTTGGAGCACTACATCAGCTGCTTGATGAGCCCACCATCACAAGGAGCACCAGGACCAGTCTGGTGCTACAGACTACTTTGCAGAACTAAAGGCTAAGACAACTTGGAGGGTGCAATTTTACTGCAGTATATGCAATAGCCATCCCAGCAGGGAAGCCTGAAACAGCGTCTAATTAGCTGGTTTCCAAATCTAACATCTTGAAAGCTCATTTCACGTTGTTGCAATTGAAAAAGATCTATTTATTACATTTCCAAATGAAACATTAGAATGCTGTCCCCGTAATCTGCTGCAGAGCCTCATAATCCATTGCAAACATTGGATGGATAATGAAGCTGCCTGCAGGAAGGAAAATCAAATCTTACAGGCAAATCTACCCAGCAAACTCTCAAGAAATGCAATGCAAATGTAATTATTCACAAATATTTCTCCAGCTATTTCTTTCATTTACATTTTAGCTATAAAGTAAAATGAATTGTGACAACACTGGAAACAAAACTGCTGATTCCTAACGGGCCAACAGCCTGAAGCCCTCTTTTATGACCTTTGAAATGGACCAGTCCTTCCTGAAATTCTATACAAGCTAGTGGGGTGGACTTGGAAGGAAAGACGACTTGCTTTTTAGTCTCAGAATACCTCTTTGGGTGAAATAGAGACTGCCTGTCACCTTCTGGAAAAATATTCAGCATGAAAAATTGCATAAGCCTCTATAACTGGCATTTCATGTCTTAAGTGCCATCCTTTGCCCCTGCTCACTCGGCCCACATCCAACAGGACTATGCTGAAGATGGGATGTGTATTGCATTTTTCAGGGGCTGAACTGCAGCGTGTGGTAAAAGACTAAATGAAGTGTGGGGCAGAACCATAGTGCCCCATAACATGGTGGAAGTGGTATTGCACTCAATTCCCTCCCACTGCTCAAAAGATCACTCAAACCGTGACGGTCTTTATGCTGCTTCCCTCCCAAGCTCTTACACCCATCTGTCCAAAGAGGCAGAACAGTCCCTGTTAAAGAGGCCCAAAGTGGACAGGAATCTCATGAATGCTGACATCCACGTGGAGCAGTATCGTTACATGATGGGTAGAGTCATTTTATCTGACTAGACTTTACAGAGCAACCAGACAGCTAAAGAAAATGCATGGGTCCTCGGATCTATGGAGCCCTGGTTCGACTTCTTACAGGTGCCAGTTTTGAAAGCCAAGACTGGATGTGGTCATTCCTCCCCCTCTGTAATTAATTGAGGGGTGAAAGATGAGGAAAAATAACACCATAATTGATCTTCTGACCAAAGAAAGGACACAGTATACTCAATAAAAACCCTCTGTGGTCAGTACCACGGCCACATCACCTATCAGGCTGGCTCTGAGCCTTTTTTTCTTGGTTATCCTACTAGTTCCCAGCTCTCTCCCTTCACAAGACAGCTGAAAAGATGGCAGTGTTGGGGCGTGGACATTGCCCAAGTCCAAGAGAATAAAGAAAACCAGTATCTGCATGCAAAAGAGAGCCTTACTCTGACCTTGCCTCATTTTATTTATTGCGCAGACTGTTTTTTCTAAATAAAGTGCCAAGCAGAGTACTCTCTGAGAGAATCAACTGAGCAAACAGCTTGTTGTATTCTGTGGGATTGTGAACAAGCATCTCCTACAGCCCTGGGCATTGCACTGGTTTGGCATTCTCAGTAGTTAGAGTACATGGCTTGCACACGTGGTCTGGGGACACATGCTGCTGTGAGCTCTTGGCTTCAGTACCCCTTCCAGTCACGAGATGATCCAAAGAGAATTACTTTAAGGATCTTGTTATAGCACAGTGGGCTGATGAAAGTCATTATGTGGTAGCTGGGCATACTGAGGGACAGACCTCCACAATAATCCCATTATCTAGAATGGCTTTTCTGCATTAGGATATTATTTGCCTTTCTGATAGCTCTGTCTGCCTCACAAGTCAGTGTCTCAGCACAAACCTACTGGAGAGTACTTGTTGCAAGTGCACATTCCTGATACCCACAACATAAAACTCTCTGAAACTTTGATCTATCTTTCCTAGACCTACAGTCATCTCCAGCAGCTGGTTCTGGTGAGATTACTGGCTAATCTCCAGTTTGGTGAGCATTTGCAAAACATCTGAATCCCTGGGAGCCTTATACTTTCTTGCTTTCTCAACACGCTAGCAATGTCCTTTGCAGAATTCTCTGTTTGACAGTCTCGTAGCTCCATCACCTAATCTGACACATGATGCACAATCCCTAAAGTCCTCTCAGCAGTGACCCTGGGACTATGCAAGATGAATCCAGTCTTCCTCCCCCTTCCCATCCATACCTAAACAATGGGGTTTCACTACCTGCTGCTATATAGTTGATCTAACGCAAATGTTCAGCTACTTTAAGCATCAGTTTAGGAATAACAGCAAATTGTCCTTTCTCCTCATTAAAAATGAGGTGAGGTACTATTTTGTGGCAAGGACTACACAACTACATTTGCTTCTTCACTCCATGATGAGTTCAGACATTCAAGGGTCACCTTCCAAAGCCAAAGGCTTCCTGTTCTGAGTGTCAGTAGGTGCACACTCAGCAACAGAGGTGGTTATATACAAAGGCATTCTTCTCTCATGGTCAGTTATTTGAGAGTCATAGGTGCTGGAAAAGTGTAACATCTATACCATCTACACTGCTACCATCTCTGAAACTGAAGAGCAAACTCTGGAGCTCAGCAACCTCCTGCAAATTCAAATGCACAGTGTGGAGGGGAGTAATGGTTATCATTAGTGATCAGATTAAATATAACAGCTACACCAACTAGCCCCTTAACATGATTTGAAGCAAGCCAGAGAAGCATTTACATCTTCCTATTTGTAAACTGCCATTTGGTATAAAGAAAGCTACTTCATTAGGCAACCACAATCCTTTCTTCTTCAAAGTGACCTTTACCTTTGTAATGCACTGCTATCTCAAACTTGAAATATTAGTTTTGCTGTGCAACTAGGTCTAGGCGATCCTGCTGTGGCAGGGGGATTGGACCAGGTGATCTTCCGAGGTCCCTTCCAATCCCTTATGGTTCTATGATTTTTAAAATGTTGTTTCAGTTTTGGTTTTTTGGAGGGTCTGATTAATCTTTGCTTTCCTATTTGTCATAACACTGGAAAGCAGTAATACTATTCCTGACAGAGGAGCAACAAAGTATGTTGATCTTACTTATCTCAGACTTATCTCTCAAACTTACATATATTGAGATAACAAATAACAAAACTGAGAGGAATAATAATTAAACTCAGCAGCAAAAGCTGTATTTCTAACTAATTTGTAGCCAACTACAAATGAACGCATTTTGCTCAACAATTAAAACACAGTGACCAACAATGGGGGTTTTTTAATGTCAATATTATATAAGCAATCATTCTTCATCGCCAAAGAAATGAAAGTATCACAGACTTTTAGAAATGTCTGATGTATAGGTAGGTATACAAGTGTTAACAGGGATCTGTGAGGTATTCTGGGCAGAAACTAGAAGCCATCATTCACATTCCCATGCGGAGACCAATCTGTGTGTGAGTTTAGCAAGGAACACAGCGAATTAAAATGGCCATCAGCTGTATAATCTCATCTCTTATTAGACAAAGCTGCACCCTTATGGTGCTAGACTGACTGGCAGATTCAATGGAAGCCTCTGGGAACTAAAAGGAAACAGTGCTGCCTTGACTGGGTCTCTCTGTCACTGCAGAATGATGCCCCACCAGCAGGGACAATACATTTAGCCCTAAGTCCCCTTCTCCGGAACGGAGTGTCATGATTCTCCTCACCATCCAAAGTTACAGGCACCTCCTTCTGCAGCTGCATGTGATCTCAGTTGCCTCAGCCAAGCTCTACATGGGAATCATTCTGATGTGGTTTTATTTTCCTGTACAATTTCCAGTTCCCACTTTTTCATTAACTGTGCCTTTAACCAGCTTTGCTGTTTGACTGTGGAAAGAGCTGCATTTGAGCAGCGCGTGAAGCAAGCCACCCTCCTGCCTTACTAGTCAGCTGCTTGATTAATATATGATCAGTTACTTGCCTATTATGGTAGCACTGAAGCTCTCCAAGTCAGAGCTAGGAACCCTAATGTGGTTACAAATGCAGAACAATAAATCCTCTCCACTACCCCTCAGAACTATGACCTTTGCAAAAGTGTCTTCAGCAATGAAGTTTAAAATAACAACAGGAGAACTTCCTCAAGTCTGCCTGCCAGGCTACAGCTACAGCACAACACCACCCAAGGCCATGGCATGGCTCAGGCACCATCCATGTGCTCCTCCAGAGCCTGTAATAGCACAGCCACTGGCACTGCTGGGACTGTTGCCGCTAGTCCTCTGCCAGACACTGAGTGTTTACGGTGGCCAGAGGGCACAGCTAGGACTCTACCTCGTAGGCAGGTTATATGAGAACACCCTGAGATTTTGAAGAAAAGGGATTTTAGCTCCACTGATTCAAGCCATGCTGTGCCACTTTGCATCAAAGTCAGAGAGAAGGCTGTAGCCCATTTTATTTATTAATAGAGATGTAACCTCCAGTACTTGAAAACACCTTACAGCTCCAGACTGCTAGGGAATGGACTCAAAAGGACTTCTCACTTGCTATTACCTGTGTCACGACCAACAGTACCTGAGAGCCCTAGCAAGAAAACTGCACAGGAGAGGTGCTTGTCTTCCAACATGCTAGGCTCCTTCTTGTGTTGCATAACAGCCTCGCTGCTTTCCAGGAACGCTTCACCCCCTCCACCCCTTTGTAAGAGCAGCTAGGGAGTAAGCTCAGAGGAACAGCAGTGATCACAATATGCCACACAGAAGCAGCAGAAAAGGGGGCTCAAATTCATGCACTGCCAAAGTGAGATGAGCGGGAGAGGATGGCACAGGTTACAGAGGAAAACCTGTCAGTCAGGAAAAGAAGGGGAGTCAATCAAAACTATCACAGTATGGAGTCACAAAGTGTTTCTCTTCAGACATCAAACGAAGAAAACCAGGAGTGAGATTTTGCTCATCTTGTAAGTGAAAGATAAGGGCAGGTTTTAGGAGTTACTGTACACCAGAAGAGCTTCATTAGCAGCTAATGAGAGCACTGTTTTTAAGATTTCACTGTAACTTTAATAAAATACGGTTATGAGAGCTTGGAAAGTCATGTTGAGAAGATACTCTCCCCTTGTAAAATCCATTACCAGGTTGTAATTAAAAAGTATTTAACTGCACACTCAGCAGTAGACAGTGTAAGGTACAGGAACTGAGCTCTGCCATTCAACATGACCCTCTTGAGCAAAGGCAGCTCCTATGTCTTAGCACATGTCACCAAAACCCACCTTGTAAATAAGATTATCTGCAAGAAGCATTTACATTACTGCAGAGATTAAATGCAAGAAACATTTTGCAAAACAATGTTTGGGAGCCCTCTGTAAAACCAAACTCCAGAGATGCAATGCATAGAGCTCCGGAGATGCAATGCATAGAAAACCCAGGTTTCCAGAGTTGCTCCAAGGTAGTTCTCTCACAGTCCAAGCATAGACTACCGTACTCTCACAGACACCAATTCAACATGAGATTTGGCCAGCTAGTAGTTCTTAAATGCTTCCAATCATTCTTGTAACTTCTGCTCCAGCATCCACAAGTGCAACCAGCTGTAGCACTGGATCGCTGCAGTGTAGTCAGAAGTCCCACTGAATATTCTGTGTAGTGAAACAGAAGTACAGAATGGCAATGTCTGACTCCTGACAGCAGTGCCCAGGCCGTGTTTTTCCAGCATAAAACAAAGAAATTCTGTTGCAGGAGGGTTCTAGGAAATTTCCACTGTTTTCTTTTGCTCGGGCTGTTATCCAGACGGAATCATTAATTTGAGTGTGCCATGCCTCCGCTGAACACAGAAAGCCACATTATATGTTTATCTTCCCCACAGGCTGGTTTGCTTCCCTTTCTTAAGAAGAGGGGCACCCCCTGAGAATGCACCATAGACAGCACTGAAACAGCAATGAGGGCTAAGACAAATGAAGAACCTATGGCAGTATGGCTCTGAAAGAAGATGAAACTGAATATGCTGGAGGGTGTTGGCAGTGTGTAGCAGGCTGCCTTGTCCCAGGGACATTTAGAAAGCCATGCTGTACGTCATGTAACGCTCATTAGGCTAAACATTTAAAATCTGGATTCTACATAAAAAGCTCTATTTGATTCTTGAGTAAAACTCACCTAACCTAACTTGAAACAAGGAATTGTTTAGGCTGGAAAAGACCTTTCAGATCGAGTCCAGCCATCAAAAAATCTGCCAAACTTGCAGGTGTTTACATCAGAGCTCATCGGTAGCTCACCACTTCAGAAAGAAATCCATGGAGAGACACAGGCACTGAGGGTGCAATTCGTCTGACCTACTTTAAGCAGACATTCTAGGATAGCAAGAATCTCGCTCTTAGATCCCCTTTCTGTATTTCTGAGTTCTCTCTCAGCTATAAAGGGAGCTCAGGATGACTAGTCCAGATGTAGATATTGATAATTAATTAGATTGATTACATTTCCTCAGCCTGAGTGGTGCCTGAACTATGCATTGCAGAATTCCATGTGAACAAACTTATGTGCTATTTCATGTGAAATTCTCTTATCAAATGAATTATTTAATCCTTCTGAAAGGTACTACACAAAGAGTAGCAGCTAAGAAACCTTGCTTGCATTGGGGAAACAACAAAAGAGAGGCATGCCTTCTCACACTTCTCCAGCTGTGTACTTTCATCCCATTGCTAGCAAGGAGAGAACAGCTCATCCTCAGTAGAGGATCACAAAGAACATTTGTTCCCCTCGCTGAGACTGCCAGTGAAGCTGCCAGTTGTACAGCTGATCTGGACCCTCTCACCTTCCCTCAGGAGGTGACCGAACAGTCTGCATACATGTCCTTTTATATGGCTGACAGACTCAAAAAACCTTGTTTCAGCACCTCTTGCTCTCCTTTCAAGGGCAGTGAATTTTTATGCGTGAACAGGTGCCTGCATGCTGCAGAAACACCATCTCACGCTCATTTTTTCAAGTGTGTATCAGTAAGACTTCTATTTTCCTAACAAAGGATTACAGCTAACAGTACAACAAGCAATATCAAATGCTTCATATGAATGAACAACCAAATGGCAGTTGCTGTGAGAACTGTGATTGAATTTGCAATCTACTGCAAACACCACATCTCTGGTGGTAGCTAATAATGAGCCAGCTGATGGCTACTGCCATTCTGCTGAAGAATAGAGATGCTCAGAGGGACCTTGCTGCACCTTGCACGTGTCAAAGGCAGCCGCTACTTGAGACTGCAGGACTAACACTACATAAAGGAAGAGAAATAAAATGGGTGAGCACTGGGTGGGCTGAAGAAAACAAGAACTCTGTAAAAAGTATCTCTAGTCATCGCTGATCCAAGCAAAGGAAAGCTCCTACTGACATGAGACTGCAAGATGCACAAAGAAAACCAGAGTGGCCACCCCCTCTTGTTCCTTCCCAGTCCTTTGCAGCATCTGTTGGACAGGAGGATGCATGGCTTCTGCACTGACATCTGAGCTGACGGGCACTCAACAGCAAATTCTGATCTTAGAGGACAAGTATGTGCATGTGTTCTTTAAATATGAAAGCACACAAGTTACTGCTTCTTCAGTCCTTAATGGAAAGAATACAAATGCACCATACAGCCTCGCTGGTGTGGGGATCCTTCCCTCCCCTGCTGTAGAAATTGATGCTAAAACTGGCTCTGAAGCAGCACATGAGTGTAGCCTGCTCTGCCACAACTTTCCTCTCATGGAATAAAAGACTTTATGGGCACGCAGGACAGTTTACTGTTTGGCAGAAGAGAGTAAAATATGGCAATGAACAGTCTCTCTAAAAAGTGGAGGATTAATCCAGAAGGGCAAGTTGCCCTTCTCAGCAGTCTGTTCATTACTTATAGACAGTTACTGTACTGTGAGGCTGAAGCCTTGATTCTAACAAGTCAATACCCAAGCTCCGTGGGATTTCTCGGCCGTGACTTTGGTGTCTGTATTTATTGAGTGAGGACTGATCGTATAGGGTAATCTAATTTTTCAAGCCTTTTCAAAGTAGCAGAGACTAATGAGCAAGGTCAAGCACCAAAGGCACTAGCCAGTACTTCAAATCCTGCTTCTACTTTTTTCCCTTTTCCCCCATCTCATAAAAAATTCCAAACTCCCTAAATCCCAGGCACTGACTCAGCAACATCCTCTTCTGAACTTGATGCTATTTCAGATACAGGGTGGAGAGGTTGTTTTCTCTGAAGAATGCGGTTGTATGTTCTAACAAGCATCTGACTGAAGTGTAGATTAATTAAGGCTGGGCTGCAGCAGGCTTATTCTCAGATGTGTAGCAAAGAGAAGCATCCACCTTGCTATAGCCTGTGTACTGATTTATTTAAAAACAGAGATAGGTGTGATTAATGTTGATAAAAACAAGCAGCTTTCCAATAAAGTCCCACTGAAAGTAGTAGTTAGGCCAAACATATTCCCAGCTCATCTATATGAGGTAGTTTTGGAGCAGGGAAAGGGAAATGGTCTCATTATCCTAACAGATGGCACACTTAAACCCACACAGTAACTGCAGACACAAAGGTTGCATATGTTTGCAATGCAGTGCATTTCTGAGATGCCAGTGACAGTGATGGCGATGAAGAACCACACTGGTCCACTATCCAGGATGTCTTCCAGCCCTCAGAGCTGTAACAAATTACTTCCATCAGCTGAAGCATTCCCTGTCTCTTTTTTCCTCCAGAAAGTACTATCCTCCCTCTTCTCAATCCCATCCTGATCCAGCAGCACCTCCTTTTGTTTGGCAATGCTCCCAAAGAGGGTTCATGCATGGCCAGCCCTACTGAAGTACACTTAGTGCAGCACCATTGCAATGTACATAGACTCAAAATAGATGAATAGCAGGAGAGCCCAATGTGATCCACATGCAACACGCTTCCCTGCATGTCTGTGGCTGGCTTTGTTCTACCATCCTCTGGATCTCAGCTTTGTGCTGAAGAAACTTACAGTGAAACACCGAGCAGCAGCACTAAGCTGTGCAGAGATTTTGGCAGGTGGACACTAACCACGTCACTCATTTCTTGGGAGTTCTTCTGGGTTTGGGTTTTTTTAATTAAAAAATTAGGAGTGTTCATCCTTCATCTCAAGCATAATCACAAAAAAGAACCAAGCAAAACAACCCCCATCAACCCACAGCTTCCAAGCAGTTAATTGAGAAGTGCTATCACACTAAACCTCAGCAAGAAACTTGTTGCTGTAAATTTATGGTGTTTTGACTCCCTGAAACTCAAAGTGCTGGAGTGATTTGCTTTTAAATATGCTTTTAAATACATTTATTTAAGTATACACTTATATTTAAATCAGTGCAAGTGTATACTTAAATAATTATATATTAATAAACAAATATATACTTTTAAACATAAATTTTTAAATATAAAAACTGCAAAAAACCATTGCAAAACAGAACAAGAAGCAGTCTTTACGGATGGGAGCTTTCTGGAATAAAAGAAGTGCTGTTCAATCTACCTTTGTTTTCACCTCTCTAAATTTTCACCTGGTGCCTTTTAACAACAGCTATTTAAAAACTATTTTATCAGGAAGGGTGGGCATTGATTTAGCTAAGTGCTGCAATTGCAATTAGAGTTATTAAACCCAGTGCCAGACAGTCTAATTGACATGAAAATCTAACTGAGGCCAGGGAATCAAGGCTTCCCTCCTGCTTTAGTTGTATGTTCATTGCACAGATATATCTTAAGATGAGTATTAAAGTTGAAAAGCTGAGCATGAAAAAGTTAGTAAATGTTAAAACTCCCCTGCATAGATGGAAGTCCTGTGTCAAATTCTTCATGCTGCAACCGTCAGAGTCTTAGGAGCACGTTGTGCTTCCTAGATTTAAAGAAAGTAATTATATTCTGCTACAACATATGGACACTCACAAGGATCCTCAGCATGACTGCTTGGAACTGTTACATCCACCACATGACCTCTTGTTTTAATGAGGTAACAGACAGTGCTAGTATGATCTTGGCCTCCGTTTGAATCAGTACTTCAGTACATCAGGGATGAGTTGCATATTTCACCAGTGAATTTCAGACAGCTCATAGGAAAGGTACAGTGAGACAACAGGACTACAGGCTCAGGAACTTCATTGCTCCAGAACTACCTGTGATGTAGTGGCTATTTCTGTTCCACCTCACCTGTATAAATTCATGGCTAACCCCATCTCTTCTCCAACACAGAACCTCATCATGGACTAGCCAAAGAAACAGTACTGGGAACCTAGTCCCCCAAACTGTACCAGGGCATCGCCTAATCTCAGAATTCCATCCCAGTGTCTTCCCACATTAGCTGGGATTCTAGCCTCCTCCAGATCTCCCATCCTATTTCACATTCCTCCCTTCCCGTCTGAATTCAAAAGTATCTGGGGTTCTAGTTTCCAGATGAGACTTACTGAAGCCCATCATTTTACCCTTTCATCTCTGCTCCAGCTTCTGTAAACATGTGGTTCCAAGGAAGGAGCTACATTTTCTCTTACACAATCATGATCTGTTGGGAATGAGAAAGGGACACTGCATGCTCTTAGTTTCAGCTCCTGGCCAAAGGGTAGCTTATGGAAGCCTATAGCAGCAATCCAGGAAAATTCCAATTTCCTTAAGCCTGGCCAAGCCAGTGCTGGCTCAGTTGTTTTCACTGTTTGGCTCGGTGTTTTCATTAAAAAAATAATTAACTGCTTCAAAGTACACACGCAAACATAATACTTGTTCTAAACATTTATAACTTGGCCAGTTTTGAAGAGAGAAAAGTCATATCCCAGATGGCAAATCGTACATTTCTGTTCAAAAGGATGAAAATTCAAAACAGTTTAAAAAAAAAAAGAAGGGCCAGCCACCCGAAATTGTTTTTAATTGCTAGACATGCTAGCGTTTTGTTCAAGCTTCATTTTTGGAAACAACTGGAATGACTTTACTGAACCCTTCCAAAATAATTCTGCTTGAGGCAAGCAATCAACGTGACAAATGTCAGACTAAGCAATTGAATTTTGGCAAGAATGTGTACAATTGAACGGGGAACTTTGAACCAGCAGAGTTCAGCAGCTCTGCTAATTGGCCTTGCCACCAGTCCAATTGTAATAAAGAGAATGTGTATAATACAAGTAAAAGAATGTAAGCTAAATTAAGTGAGTTATGGATAGCTGGAAAATCTTTAAAAGCAATCAGATAAAGGAGTGTGAGTATTTCTGTACTAGAGCTTTGGGATTTCTCAAAGTTTTAACCTCAGGAAAAACAGAGAAAAGTTGAGTCACTTAATGATTACATGGAAGACAAGAATTAATCAAAGCTCTCCCTTACACATTCTGTGCTTGAGGATTTCTCTAGCACTTAACTCATTTAAAACTCCTCTAGAAAACACTTCCCCATGTGAATTTAAGCTTTGACAGGCACTGTCTAGGTTTTGGTTGGATTTACAGACACGTCAGATTGTCAATAACACTGATCAGAAAAGGCATCTTAGCTGACACATACAGTAGTCCAACCTCAGCCTGTGGTTTCTAATCTGTGCATAGATTCATTTTTCCTCTCCTTATTTCTGAGGATTACAGGCTCCATGAGCTATGAGCTTACAAAAGATAGCATCCAGAAGGACTAGAAAATGCATGCATTTCCTCTGCATCAGAGAACACAAGCTGGGTTACTGCAATGAAGGATTTTAGTTAGGAGTTACATCCCTAGCTGACACCACAGATGCTACCATATGCAGAAGGCACAGTACAGAGCAAACCCCAGAACCAGCCCCTGTTGTGCTAAAACCCACCTCATGCTCCTCACTGCTTACATTTTAGAGCTGAATGCAAACACAGCCCATTATTTTTCCCTACTTTTTTTACTCAGGAAACGCAGTATTTATTCCTTCCATGCTTCCCAAGCTAATAAGGCAGGTGGAGAACAATTAAGAGTCCTCTAGTTTCTAATCCCTGTATTTTAAAGGCTGCTTTGTCTCTTTCTTAAATGTGGTGCTCTTTTTCCAGATTTTTACTTTGCTGCCTACTCACCTAACCTAACCCTTGCTTAAATCTAGCCTTGGAAACAGCAAATGTTTGATGAGACTGGAAAGAAACGAGAGACTTCTGTAAGGGTCAACCATGACTCCAAATTACAGCGTTATTCAGTAACCTTTTTTTGGTGAATGTCTATTTTTTCTACTGAAGACCCACGATTGGAACTTTGCCTCAGAAAATAAGAGGAAGGAAAATAAGGCAGTTAGAGGGAGAAGTAGCACTTGACCTAGCTGTGCTGAAAAGACATGAAACTCTCTGGGGGAGGAGAAAGAATGAGATGTGAAACAAACATAGCATGAGAGAGAGAGACCAAGAAAGCAAGCCAGAGAAGAAACTGTGTGGAAAACATAAAAGGAAACCTGTTTTTATGAAGATGGAAAGAAAGTAAGGATTAACTAACTTAACCCACTGCAGCAGCCTAAGAGACAACCAGTAGCTCGGAATAGTTTCAGAGCATGCCACTTGGGCATCACATGCTCGGTCTCACTCTCATGGGAGCACTCACCTGTTGCCTGTAAGAATGTCTCACTGGCAGAAAACGATCTATTTATACAAGACAGAGACTGGTTAAAAGCTTCAGTATAGTGAATATCTCTTGGGCAGTAAAGCAGCAAAACTCACTGACAAAACAGCTATTACAATTTGTACCTGTATCTGAGTAGCTTAGCCTTTGTTTTCCGCTGCTTATCTCAACCTGTGCAACCTCTTCTGACTAGCAATAACTAAAAGAATTTTTATTTCACCTAATCCATCATACTTTCTCCTGAAACAAACCACTGAGGGAACAGAACACCTTGTTTTGCAATGCTTGAAAGTCTCCACTGGTTTCTGTTTTGCTTTGTTCTTGGCACGCTTGGTCAGGCTTATCAACTGTTTTGTCACAGCCAGACAGCATCGCTTACAACAACAAAAGGTATCCCTGACACTGAAAGAGGAGGCTGGCAGCTCTAGGCTGGATCACTCACTAGCTCAACAATTATACTGAAATGTTAAGCTGTGATGGACAAGAGTGGGAGCTGTATTCATCTCCTTGCTGCTCTGCTAGAAACCTCACAAACATACAGCACAATGGTAGCAGATGATCTCTTAGCTCAAGTTAATTGGATTCTAGTTCCTATTCTTCGAGTTAAATCAGGAGATCTACCCCTAAATACGCTTTGTGGTACTACATAACCCTGGAGAATCTACCAACAGGCATAGAAAATTACCATGCTGTCTTAAGAGTTGGGTGAAGCTTGAAACGAGCGTCAGATTTATGGTAGTTATAAAATCTTTCCACGCCAAGTTTCAAGCAAATTTGGATCTGTTTATACTTTGGAGATGAAAACAATACCTTCTTAGTGATCCTGCACAGCACCCACTCCAAATAGAATGGCAGTTGTGGATGGGCTTACATTTAGCCTCATTTAAATAGCAACTTGGGCCAAAATCAAGTGGGAGATACAAGCTCATACAAACAGACATACTGGGGAGAAATTACAAAGCAGCATGTTCCCTTGATGCAGTTCTCTTCACCGATCTTTTTGTGTGCAGCATTTCCTACTGCACGAAGAAAAAACACACTAATAAAAAAGGAATAAATAAGTATTCTAATTCCAAATCACTGTGGATTTCAGACAGTCCACCACGTAACAAAAGAAATGCTAATGTTACCAGGAACAATCGTCTTAAGACTATGAATAAAGACCAAGTATCTACACTAATTCTGCTGCATCTGAGCACAGCCTCTAGATTGCACTGTGGACGATATTTGCCTGTGGCATTAGAGTAATGGAGAGAATAGCCAAAAATGTCCTTTCTTTTTGATGTTCTTCCATAATGGAATGGGTTTTAGCTGACAGACTTCCAAAGGACTCTACTGCGTGACTCAGTCTCTTGCTTTTTGTTTATGTGGTCCCTCATTTTAAAGCCATAAATACTTAAACAACAGTTGCAATGCTTTTCTCTGGCATACGGCTATAGTTTTAGAGAGGTCCAAAAATCCGTGCAGACGAGGTCCATCAAGCCTCCCAGATATGAGCAGCTCAGCTGCAAGTCTTGTACCTGATCCCAACAGGTATATGACACAGGCCTATCCACCTGTGTGCTAAGCCTATGCAGTATTATTTAGAGAGCCTTAAGATATCTCTAGATTTCAGAGTCTAGCAGAGCTCTTTCTTGCTCTTGAATTTGATGAAGAGATTTAAAAGGCTTATCTGCCACAAGACAAAATCTGTGCTGATGGACAGAATGACAACTCATGACTGATTGGCAAAGCCACTGTCTGTGCCCCCCACTGACAGCATCTATCACCACAATCAAACTCTACACGTGTCCAACATCACACATCTTCCATCTGTCTTCTTGCCTTTCCTGGCTAAAAGCAGCCAGGAATGCTTTTCTGATTCTGAGGCAGTACGAGTCCATGCCTCCCAGAAGCAGGGCTCACAAACTGTAAAGGTCACGAAGAAATCTTCCTTAGTGAAAAATGCAGCCTCTTGCTTCATGAACAAAATCATTAGATGCAATCATACGAGACCTGTGCTTTACACTGTCTGGCACTAAATAGCCTGCTGTCTGCTAGACTAAGAGGTAGATTCTTTAAGATGGTAAACAGCCTTGAATCCAGCTGCTTCAGCTCTGTCTAGATATCCTTCCTTATGTGGGTTCTAGCCCATGTTTGAGGGGGAAAGAAGCAGGTATCAGATTCTCACCCATGCAGTAGTAAGCTTTCTGTATAATCCAGGATTACATTCTTTTTATTCATCAGCCTTCCTTTCTTAATACTCTCTCTTACTGCCTTAAAATATGACAGCCATGGAAGACTCCTGTCAATGAACTCACTAACCAGGTACCTACGTGGAAAGAAAGTGGTTGGTTGAATCTCCATCCCTGTACATGTTATGTTGAGTAGATACAGAGCTTGGACGGGGGACAGTTAGGTTAATGGTTGAACTTTATGATCTTGAAGGTCTTTTCCAACCTAAACAAGTCTATGATTCCTTTATACCTCAAGATGGGGCCCAAACATGACTGGAGGTCTGGTATTACATGTGCATCCAACATCTTTTCTCAAAGGCACCTGGCCTGATAACCTACATGCAAGTTCTAAGGTCAGAAGAATAAACATGTCTTGAAGCTTTGTTAATCTCTTCTTCCTGTCAGAAACTTTATAGTGTCTTTAGGAACCCCAGTCCCAAATTCTTACGGTATTACCAATTCAATTTTATGAACAGCGAAATAAACAGGAAAAAAATCACTACATAGGATACTAGAGCACTGTTTTGCTGGATAAAACAGTGCCTACATACGGGCTTGTTCTTTGACTGCTTTAAAAAACCTACACAAGGAAAGGGCTGACCACTACTCTAAGCTTACAACTACAGAACACCAAAGTCACAATGCAATGAGAGGTCATGCATCACCACAGTGCAATAGAACTGAAGGTAATCAAGAGGACTCGGTCCTACGTACAGCATTTGTTGCTACACGTTCTCAGGAACACTTCTGGAGAACCTAGGAAAGTAGAAGTGGCTTGGAGTAAAAAGGCAATTAGCAATCAGAAAGGCTAACCCTTAGCCATCTGTGAGTATGGGATCTGGAACTTCAATAGAAACTGCAGAGCCAGGATTTGATTAGTACAAACAAAATGAATTCCAAAATCTGAAAATAATGTATGATGTTTCTGGCTACTAGCCTGAATTTTAATTAGTTTATGCTAATGAATACATTTGTACATGTCCATTTTTTATCAGCAGCTTCTAAAGGAGCTAGAAAATTAGTCACTGTGGAGTGCCAGTGTTTCACTAAAACCTACCAAATAATTAATGCTTTCTCCACCTAGAGTTGACCAGCAGTCTCAGGGGCTTTTAGGTATAAATTAGAATGAAAATGAGATACTCAGAATACAGTTAGAGTGCTCATTCATCAACCACGACTGAACAATGTTACAGTGAGATCCTAAAAAACTTGCTGAGAGATGAGGTTCCGGTCTCTGGATTACCCCCAGTATCTCCAAGGAGCTGCCAGAGCATCTTGCCCTATTTTCCACTAGAACTCTTGAATTGCCTTTTCCGTATCCAGTACTATCCAACTTCCTCCTTGTCAAGATAACACGATAATTCCTCCTTGGAAAATATGTATTTTTCCTCAGTCCTTCTTATTTCTAGTTAACTGTAGTCTGGAGGTGGGGGGGAATCTAATCAATGCCAATTGTGCTTGACCAAATCAAATACTTTCATCAGATCCAGTATCCTAGCTAACAAAGACCTCAAGCTAGGAAACACTTTTATGTCCTCACATCCAGATTTCAACAATAAAATGACTGGAAAGAGCTGACAGAGGGTGGCCAGGATCAGCCAGTATGAAATAAGGGTGATGTTGCTTGAGATGGTAATAAGGACAAACTAAATGCTCAAGTCCAGAACAGGCTTTCTGAGAATCCTGCTGAGCATACACCTCAGATAGACAGGCTCTACTCTCTCATTTTAATCCTACCCTCAGATCCCTCATTGTTACAGTTTAAAATGTTGATGCTTGGTTTGAAAACCGTAAGCCCAAACTGCAAGTTGAATTTATGTGTCTTCTGTGAAGATTGGGCCAGTAGGAGGGGGTTTGGAGTTCCAGTTTCAGGTTTCTGCCTCCTCAACCCTTCTTCCTTTGGACTCAGTCTTCTTCACTTCTCATCCGTATTGTGGAAAGGACACGTAGCACTGAGCTGCACTTCTGCTGTGGAAGCGTGGTGACTGGAGAGAACACAGTTCCTTTGGATCAGCAGGAAGCTTTCCTTTAAATTCTATAGCTTGCTGAAATAGAGTTGTCCCCTCATTTGTCAGCACAGGAATAAGCATTTGGGAAACGGAAGAAAACACATGGACCAGAGACCTGGGCTTTAAAATCCCTGCTGACTGAGATGTGAGTTACAACTTCAGGAACACCACAGTTCCACAGAGGCAGGAATGGCTGGAAATGTCTTTTCAGAGTTTGAAAACTGAGGTTTGGACTCAGTTATGCAAGAAAATTGTGATGAATCTCCGTATGTCTGTGTCTACGGCTTGTTGTGCAGGGTGAATTCAAATTTCCCCCAAATAAAGTTAGCTTTGTTTTTCTGCCTGTAATTCACAAGTGGGTTTCTTTCAAGGCCACCCTGTATTGTTTTTATTTTGGCCTATTAGCATCTTAAGTAAATTACATCGGTTAACACTGTCATCAGGGGTTTTAATCCATGACACTCATTCTTGATAGGGTTGACCAAATCAGAAGCCATACTTAGATCTAAATCAGTGCTGTAGTTTGAAGATTGCCAAATGATCAGGTGTTGATTTTTCTGCTTTTATGCCAAAAGAGCACTTTACTTTGAAGTTAGAGCGAGCTCTCCCTTCAGATCCCTGCGTCAGTGTCTTGACCCTGCGGGTGACTGGTCGACAATGTCTACAAAAGGGAGTAGGTTTCCTGATTTCTTCCCTTCTGTCTCTCCTGTCTTCATTACCTGTTGAACTCTTGGCTAGAGCTGGTTGGTGTGCTTGAATTGCAGGCACCAACCCAGAAACCAGTGTAGACCTTCATTTTAATCTAGGACTATCAGTTTAGGAGCTTAGGATCTATGAACTGCAGTCTCTAGAAGCTCATTCTGATATTGGCTTATGCACCCATAGAGTCATGAAGAGGAAATTCGCCCTAGCCTACAGAGAGGAACAGAGGTTACTATTTCTATACTAAAAACTCCTGTTCAGTATAGGAACCCAAGACACACGAGGGCTTAAATCCCACTTGGAGATACCCTTCTCTTACGTTGTACAGGTGCTCTAGACACTTAACAAGTGAAATCTGAATCCTGGAGTCCATCTGGACTGAAGGTGCAGCTGGTTCATGCTGTAGCACCTAATACCTTTTGCAGTCTCAACCTCTTTGTTCTAGTCACTGGATCTGCTAAGGACTAAATTTTAATCATGTTTTTAACACTCCTGCTGTTCTAAGTTCTGGTGCCTGCTTACACTAGGGAGGTTGATAACACCAAATTACAAGCTAATTTTAGAGCATCAAGCTAAGTGTATTAAGACAGCTGTGTGCTAGAAATTAAAATCTTAAAAACTTGCAGAAAAAAAATGATTAATCATTTACTGAATTGCTAACAAACAAGGGATTCTTAAGTCAAAAAGCATTTCCATTTCATTTACAAAACCAAGTCTTCTGGAAAAGAAAACGAACAGAACAAGAGTCTACCGTATGGAGGGAGGCAGATAGCATATATAATGGGAAAGAAAGTGGATGTTTCCACAGTGGTAACCACTGTTGTGCATTGATTGTGTTCCTCTTTAATTTCTCACTTCCATTAAATTAAAAAAACATGCTGTTGAGCTATGTTCACCTCTTGTAGCCTTTTAATCATCTGCTGTTAGTGCCTGGCAGGGTGTAGAAAGAGATCTGCAACTCACACAAGTCAAGGGAGCTCCACAGACTTCCACAGAGTAAATATGCTAGCTTGCATATGCCCTTGACTCTGGTCCTGGTGCAGCCCTAATCACAGAACCACAGGGGTTGGAAGAGACCTCTTCAGATCTCCTGCTACCCCCTGTTAAAGCAGGATCACCTAGACAAGATCACAAAGGAATTTAGAGGTGGGTTTTGAATGTCTCCAGAGGAGGAGATGCTGCAATCTCTCTGGGCAGCCTGTGACAGTGCTCCGTTACCCTTATTGTGAAAAAGCTTTTCCTTATGTTTACACGGAACCTCCTGTGTTCCAGTTTGTGCCCACTGTCCCTTGTCCTGCTGTTGAGCAGCACCAGAAAGGAATTGATTCATTTCAGAGGTAACACTATTGATTTTGTCTAGAGTTATCTAGAGACTGGTTTGACCCGTGTCCTTAATTTGGGTTCCTATCAGCAGCAAAGCATAACTAAACATTCCTCATCTCAGCAGTGATGAAAGCAGTGGAAGCAAGTCAGTGCGTGCCAGATACGTGCCAGTCATAGAGAGAAGTCTCATTCTCTCTGGTGCATAGCCAGGCAGCACAGTGACAATCACTGACTGATTTCCAGAAGAAATACGGCACTTGTCAAAGGCATAATTTCAGCTCTGCCTTTCCTCATTAACACCCAACAGGAACTCCAGCACATTTGTGAGTCATCTAAAACGCAAAAACCACCAGTGTCACCAAAGCTTTATATTACTTTCCACCACCACCACCCTTATTTTACAGATGACTTTCCCCTCCCCATCACCTCCTCGCCCCCCCCAATAACCTAGCCTGATCTTTACAGACCAGCTTCTCAGGAAGGATTCAAGCTCCTTCCACAGTCCAGATGCTGAAACTCACTGAATTCAGCATTATCGAAGGGCTGGGATCCCAGTGCTGCAAGAAGGTGGATCCAAATCACATTGCCATTGTTGAAAGGACAAAAGCAGGGATAAAATCTTACCATACAGGGCAGTCGTGGCTGTCGGGTAAGGGCAGAAGCCAGGAAGGCCAACACCAAGACTGTAACAGGTCCCAGTCAACTCAAATACCAAAAACCCAAGGATAAAGAAATATGTCAAGATCCTCCCAAGTATCCTGAAGGGGCAGTGTCTGGGACTTAAATGCTGCTCTTTCTACTTTTATTGCTACAGATTCCATGATGTTTGTTCATGTTCTCACAGGATCTGGTTTGCCTGACAACTGAGCAAGCTTTTGGGTGGGGAATGGGAGGGTGTGGAGGGGTAGTGCATCTAACAGAATGGGGTTGGGACCCTTCATTAACTACTGGAATTAAAAGTGACAATAATGTATGATCATTTTTTTCTATGGCTTCTGATCTCAACACTGCCAGGCTGCTGCAGTTCTACCAATTTCTGCTGCCTGCAAAGGTACAAAGCAGCAGTCTATATGAGTAGCCAGATCTAAGTGTGCATACTTGCACACATTTCTCATATATTTAGAAATGCAGCTGAATTTTTAGTGCACTCAAGGGCATTACATGCAAGCAGGCACGTGAGTTTCCCAGCTGAACACAGCCACTGTGTGCAAAACAAAGATCCCCTAAATTAATCAAGTTATTTTTGTAACAAGCTGGAAAGAAAGCAAGGGACTAGGACAACGACACGTTGTTATTGTTATCTCTATTTTTAAATACTTGGAAGACACTGTTACTATGGTGGTGAGGACCTTAAAAGTACCTGGACAGATTTATTTGGAGCATGAGTCTTAAGAGTGAAGGCTTTTTTCCATCTCAAAAGTGCCAGCTAGCTGGGACCTTTCCCCAAAGGAAAAAAGGGGCAAATATTCTGAAATAATTTCATATTTAAGTCTTAACAAGTGAGTTTTAAAAGCCAAAATCATTCTCCTACGGTTCTGCTTCATAGTCATCGCCCGTCCCTGCCCCCCCGCAACTCCTTCATATAATTTTCTCTCCTGATATTCTTTCATCAGATAGAAAACCTTCCTTTTTCTCTGTTATAGTCACAGGTAACAAGAAAAATCCCCAAACACCACCACAGGATCCCTTCCATGAAACCAGACAGCCACTGCAGACACTTGGGGGTTAGGTGAAGTTTCATTACAGAGGGTGCCTCCTTTACCTCAAACACACCAAAATATTGCTTTAAGAAGTTTTTATTGCTGAACTTTAGAAGTTGATATGAAAATTTTTGTGAGTGATCCTTCTCTGTCATCATTGCCCCAGGTAAATAAGCACGCAGTATTCCTCTGGAGAGCACTTACACTTGCCCCTGGCCTTAAGAAATGGAAATTCACCTAGGAGACTAAATGAAGTTCAAGTATAATTCTCCTCTCCTCCTTTCAGCATCCGATTCAGGGAAGATCGGTGAACAATCTGAGAGCCTTGTCATTAAAGGCTCTACCTGTCTTTATTTAAGGTGCTGGGTGCCTGAAGAGATGAACAGACTCCCTGATAAACAGACCAGTCTGGGCAAAGCCAGAGACAGAGGCCAGAGGAGGACCTGAGACTTATTTGCTTTGGTTCTGGTTACTTTATGTGCATCCGGAGACGTTCAAAACCCTCCTGAACATGTTCCTGTGCGACTTGGTCTAGGCAATCCTGCTGTGGCAGGGGGATTGGACTAGATGATCTTTCAAGGTCCCTTCCGATCTCTAATGATTCTATGATCATTTGATGGTTGCATATACACGTCTGTAAATCTTGCTGAAGCACACATTTCCTATTTCAAAAGAAAGTGGAAGCTATCAGATCCAAACAATTCCCATCTCACTCCCTAAATACCCACTAGTACCACGTGGGTTGAATGAGAGAGGACAGAATTTGCCTCTGGATGTAGACTCACATAAGAGACCATGTTACTAACCAGGAGATAATGTTCCAGGAAGCTGCACTTCCAGGGGAGAAGAGGATTTTAGTAGAACACCATAGTGAAAAAAGACAAGAGAGCAGTGTCACTTTCCTCCCAACATTCAACCTAATGCCCAGGAAAGCTCAATATTAGTTTCATATTATACTACTCATTCAAACTTCTGATTAGGGCTGGGGAGTGGGAATAACAGAGCAGCAGTTGATTTATTTTGGGGCTTTTTTTGGGTCTGCTTTTTTTGAACACTAATTCAGCAGCTGTTTGTGCTTGCAAGACGTAGTTCATCTTTCACCACACAAGCAGTACATTCTGTAGGTTTTTTAGGAAATCCAAAATGCACAAGGCATCGAAATGCTACAGCGCAGTCCTCTCCTGGGACCAAAGAACACGACCTCTAGACTGGGGCAGAGATGGAACATGGTTTGCTCTGAGGTCTTTGGAATATTTATACCAACTAACCTCATGTGTTCCCTCCCTTTGCAAAATCTTTTTTCCATAAGTAAGTTTATTTGTGGGGCTGTTCCCAAAGCAGAACGTTTTTACATTGGAGAATTAGCGGAAAATTAATTTTAAAGTTCTTAAACAGATATTTATATTAGACCATAGTACAATAATGATCCTGGTCTCTGGCCAGGAATTCCGACTCTTACACTAAGCACTCTGCATAAATAACGATGAAGATGATTATTCAGTCTGTTAGACCTATCAGGATTTATTCCTGACTGCAGTGTGCACAGAGTGCAGAGCCGCCCAAATTCACTGAGTAGATGAAGTGGATGGATGGACTGTGGATTACACTGCAACATGCATATCCCTCTACCAGGAAAGCTTACTGAAAAATCTATGAAATCTGTTCTACTATGCATGATAGTTATGCAATTCTTTACCATTTTTAGCAGCATCCAGATTTGAGAGTTTAGATGGCTTTGTTTTAGCTGTAAAAGACTTTATTTTGTTAATGCTAGTTTCTTTATCCATATGCAAAGGTTCCACGATGCAGTGTACAGAGAGGAGGAAATGCAGAGCATTTGTTCATGTATAGCTGTCTGATCTCACCAGAACAGAGACCATGCACTGACAAGGCAAATCATAGACTCACAGAATCATTAGGGATCGGAAGGGACCTCGAAAGATCATCCAGTCCACTCCCCCTGCCACAGCAGGATCACCTAGACCAAGGAACACATCCAGGCGGGTTTTAAACATCTCCAGAGAAGGAGACTCCACAACTCCCCTGGGCAGCCTGTTTGAGAACTACTAGAAACTGAAAAGAGCAGCTTAACTTTTTCAGTCCAACTGACCATCTTGCCGTGGTTACACAGGATCAATCCACCATGACATGTGAAGTCATGCAAAATTCATCGTACCCAAGAATTTAGGCAATTCATCACATGAAAACCCAGGGTGGCCCTGTTTAACGAATACTGGGAAACACTACTTAAATCCTGTTGGTGACCAGTCACAACTCCACTCACCACTACTCTTTGGGTCTGACAAACTAGCCAGCATTAAACACATCTGTCCAAGCCATGGACAAATATGCATGTCTTGGCTTGCAGTTAGACTGAGGTCCTTCCAAAACCCAATGAGGTTACAGCAGCAGCACTCAGCCACATTAGTGCTAATTATTAGGAGTAGCATTTCTTTTAAAATAGTCTTTTGACTAGTTTTCTTTCGGGAAAACTAGTTTGTGTGTTTTACATCCAATAGCAATGCTGTTCTTTCCACCTTTGACAACGGAATGAAATGATATAGATTTCCCTCATATACAGTATGTTTCAGATGGAAAAGCTACCTGACCTTACACAACGCTCACTGAAGCTATAAGGAGCTCTTCAGTTGACACCACTAGCCACTGAGGTACCACGAGAGCATCTTGTAATGCACTCTTCTTTAGACAGACATTATGATCAAAACCAGATGGTTATCAATCTGTAAAAGGACAAACTACAGCTTGTTTCACAGGACAAGATAGGCAAGTGTCATTTAGGGCTTGACCAACATCCAGTGAGGTCACTCAACATTAAGAGCAAAACTCAGTGCGAGTAAATGTTACTCCAACACCAGTGATTATTCAGTATTTATCATATTGATTACTGTTATTTACACAGTAATTATAATATTGATATTGTTTCAAGAAAAAACAGGCTTGTGCTGCATAAAACCCAAGCAGGTGTGGTGGAACATATTATGTGAAACACAGTGGAGAAGAATCCTGTCCCCTAGCAATTGTTGTTCTGAAAGAAAAGAGGGAGCTTTGTGCTGGAAGATGACTCAAGAAGGCAGCTGAGGGAAGATAACTGTTGATGAATGAAGGTCCCATGTTGGTACAACAGTCCATTCATCAACATGACAACCAGTACAGTTTGCATATGGGATTTTCTTCCATTATCACAAACCCTCGTACTGTGGCTCCACACAACTAGCTTTCCTGAAGCTCAGTCTTTTCCATTCCTCATCCCCCTGAGCCAACAAGCAAGGCTGCTAGAACGACTCAATGTCAGTTCAGTAGATATTGAGACTGAGCCTGCATTTATTCTGTGCTAAAAATCTCCTCTGGAAGGGAGGCTAGCTAGAAGAGACCACTGCCGTGACAGTCAGAATTAAATACAACCAAGGATAAAATGCTGCTGTCTAATAAAGATCAAACAAGAAAACACATTCATAATTGTCTACCAAAGCTATCACTACTATAAAAGGAACCTTCATCGACTGGGTTTCCATGAATGCTTTACAGTGACACAGTACCACGCATGCCTTCAAAGGTATGTCATGGTCAATCATTTCAGTTTCACCAGCTTTGAGCCGGGCTAGAGACAGCCCAAGAGTAATTTTCAACAAAGCACAAACAAAACTTGACCTATAGCAGTTTCTCCACCGTGCAAGCTAAAAACCTCTGGAAACAGCTGAGCATCTTTATTCCTTAGAGCCAGTTATTAGCAGCTTTTCCCAATCTTGTAAACTGACAGCAAAGACAGTGACCAGACTAGTCTTCCTCTGCAAGTACTTTCATAGCTTAACTTTCCTTTCTCCACAACAAGATGAAGAGGTTTTGGCTTCATACCTCTCCTTTCTTCAAGAAGGAAAGTTTCCTTTTGACAGGGAAAAGCATCTGAAGAGGCTAGTAAAAGTCACAACGAAAATTTAAGACAGATGTATTGCAGACTCTTGGGCAAAATATAACAGAAGATCGCTATTGTGTACGTAGGTTTCAGCACACCCCAATTTTCAGATTAATAAATAGTTTTTGCTTGGTTTCTAGCAGCACAGAGCAAATGAGGACAAAGTCCTATATATTTCTGCTTCTTTGATTTAGAATTCAATCTCAAAGTTGTTTCTGCTTTATTTTCATGCATGTGTGTGGACTGGGGAGATCAGAGCGCTCTATTCCATCTCCCCTGCTGCTCCTCTATCTTACATAGGTGTCATGGTTTCAGTTATTTCATCACAAAAAATAATTGTTATCTACTTGTTTACTTAACTGCACATCCGTTTATGTGCAGTTACAACTAGAACCATACACTGGTGAATTAAGGATGCAGTCTCTCCTCACTCCAAATTCCCTTTGAGAAAAAAATTGATGGCTTTTAAAAAGGCTGCAGGATCAGTCAATCTAATCTGGACTTGACAAGAGGACAATTATATTTGGGAAAGAATTCAAGGCAAATGAGTTCAGTTCGTAATGTGCTCAAACAAAGAGAAAAACACGCTGCCCAAATGGCTGACATAATTTTGCTTGCTCTCCTTTCCTGTTAACTTGAGAATGCAATGGCTTTGCTGTCAGGGTACATTTGTTCACACTAATTCAAGATACTATAACAAGCCAAAATACTTATTTCTCTTTCCCCCCACACTCTAATTTGGTTTATCTTATTGGGAGCATCATCTACAGATTTACTCTAACGTTATGCAAAGAGCCCTTATGGGAAAGTCACCTCTCTGTAATAGGAAAACTAGGCATAAAGAAGTCTAATGTTTTAGGACATGTTGCCTCAAAAGGGCACAGAAATTCTGTTCAGACCAACACATAAAAGGGCAAAACATACATCCAAAATAACTCCACCATCCCACCTCAGAAAAGCTTTGGCTTTTCAGATAAGAGACTTGCATTCTTTCTGCTTTTCAGTAGATGAAATGGACTACCAGAACACTTTTAATTAAAGCTGGAAGATCAAACACAGGCAGACAGTGTGTTTATGTAGTTCAATCCTCATCCTGTTCATGAATTTCAACAAGCCGATGCTGTTTCATGTTCAGCTGAGCATACAATAAAGCTGATCAAAATGTTTTCCTTTGAAAAATGCTTCTGAAAGTAAACGGATTTTAATCAGGACCATTTGTGTGTAAAGTATGTCTGCCTCACACTGGAAATAAAATGAGATTTCAGCTGAGCAACTACAGTTTTCAATGAAAATTCATTTTCACTTTATTTTTTTCTGAAGAAAGTGCTTTCCTATTAGAATTGTTTGTACCACCTAAGGGGCAGAAGTTGTTTGCTATCAGCCCCATTTTGAGGTTTAGGCTAGATGTTAGGCAGAATTTTTTCACTGAAAGGCTTGTTGGGCATTGGAACAGGCTGCCCAGGGAAGTGGCAGAGTCATCATCCTTGGAGGCTTTTAAATGATGCCTGGATCTGGCGCTTAGGGACATAATTCAGTGGTGATCTGGCAGTGGTTAGTCAAAGGTTAGACACTGTGGTCTCAAAAGGTCTCTTCCAACTAGCAGTTGTGATTCTGTGAAAAGAGGGATGACTCACCACTTAGAGCGGTGAAGCATGAGTCCAGATTTGCTCATGTGAAATGCTGAAGAGCCTATTTGCCATATGGTCGTTCCGTGTGAGCTGCTCCATCCATAGCCCAACTCTATGCAACACTCAGACGAGCTGTATTCAAGTGGCTTTTAACATTCATATCTTAGTTATGGGCCTAAAGTTAGGGGGAGTTAATCAGATCACAAACTATGTTTACGAGCAAGTCCTCTGTAATTAGTTTATATTTGTTCACCTTCCCCAGTCACATAACAGCTACTCAAAATACTTCATCTAGTCTCTTTGTGTCCTTTTCACACATACCTAACCATTTTCTTTCAGCCTCATTTGCATCTTCTACAAGTCCTTTGGTTACAAGCTCAGAATCAGGACCCTATTTCAGTAGGCAACTGGACCACACAAATATAAAGAACACTACTCCACTGAGTTCCAGTTTTTAAAACACATTCAAAAGACAAGATATGAAACCAAGGCCATTGTTATCTGACGTCTGCTATTACAGTAGAAGTATAACAGATCAATTTGACTACATATTCACCAAGAAATAAAATCTACCCTTACCATTCTCACCAGATGTCTTGTCTTTTCCATTTGTAGCTCCGGTTCCTTGTCTCTGTTAGGGAAAAAAGAACAGTGGTTAGAACAAGCTTGAAGGTGCTGCTTCTACTTGGAATTACTAGCAGTTACAGCCTGATTTCTCCTACATACCTTAACCAGCCATCCCCCTTTCCTCTGAAATGACCAGTGAGAACAGGAAGGCACTATTCAGTTACAGCTGTATAACTGTGCAACTGCATATAATTACGTTAGTGATGGAATGCGTAATCAAGTTTTCAGGAGTACAAGGATATAAACTGCAGGAGGACTTCTCTTCAGGTCCCAGCTGTGCCTCCATTTCCATGATTCTTCTGACCTGACTTTTGACCAGAAAACTTATTTTTCTGCTTTGGTCACAAGTGGAGAAGGCACTCACTCCCCATTTCAATTCCCTCTGTCCAAGGAAGAGCCTCATGACTGAGCTCCCTTCCAACCTACTATCCTATGACTTTACAGTAAATAAACTGATTTCAGTGAGTAACACATGGCAAGGAGCAATGCAGTCCAAATAAATATCCACAGTGGCAGATCTGTGTTAGCATGGTTACGCTACCAGGTAGCTTTCTAGCTTAGGAATGGTCACTGTAAAATCATGCTGCATCCCCAGAGAAACCATCTTGCTGTTGGAATGAATGTAACCCAGCAAGTATAACCATACTCGCATCTCTTACACAGTGTTATTCATACTCCTGTGTGTTACTGAAATACAGCAACTAATTCATCCTCTAGGGTTGTACTTGTAAAAAAACCTATGAGTATTAAATTCAGGGAATAAGTCCAACTGCATTGAGCCATTGGAGGCAGCATATCCTCATGCATCAAAGAAAGTTCCAGCAACTAGAGCTGCTGCTGCAAACCAAACGGTTGTACCAGAACACAGACAGTCACACTGATTCTCTTAGGAAGAGGCATACAGGTATACTTGTCTAAAGGTAAATGTTTACTCTAGAATACCTGCTTTAAACCCTCTCTACTGCACTGGTTTCTGTCCATCTCCCACAGCACTGGTATTTTCAGGGTATTCTGTGTACATGCAGCTAACCATGACATAAGGACAAAACCTTTGCGCATAGTCTAGCACTTAAGAAGCCAGGGAGAGAAGAAAACTCTTCAAACCCCTCAGGAGAAAACAAAGAGAGATATGGTCTACCATGTACCCACAGGCCAGTGATGAGGTTTCTCATCTCCTTCTATGGAAGACCTCAGCACTTGTATCTCTGCTCTCCTGCCTCATCTCTCATTCCATGCAATGAGACACAGCATCCCTAGTGAAAACAACTCCAAGTTTATAACCACAACTGCAGTCTCCCAATACAGTGGAAATAAATTTGTTCCTCCCTAGAGCCTCAAACATAAGACAGGAGAGAAAACTTGGCCAATAACATCAAAGAATGATGTTCTAAAGGGACAAACTTCCTCCACAAAAGCATAATTTACCAACAGACAACTCAATAAATATATCCAACAACAAGCTTTGCTAAAGATATTGAAAGCTTCATCCCTTTATTTAAACTTTGACATTGAAATATAGAAAAACTAACCAGTCCACATCCATAGTAAATTATGACTAAAATCTAGTTACAGACAAAATACTGCATTTTTCCTATATGCAGAATGGTAACTACATTGCCTGAACCTCCTCCTCTGTTTATTTTTAAATGCTTTTCCAAGTCCTTATTTCCTAAGTGTTTCAAGCTGTGCTATTTGTCTCTATGAAAGCTTCCTTTTCCTCCCTCGGCTATACCTGTCAGGTTCAGGCTGCTATTGATGGAGTGCTGGAATACGGATCCACACATTTATTCTCAGTCACGGGATTCCGCCTCAAGGAGAAGGGAAAGTTGTCAAAGAAAATGACTAAATCTTGGCCTTGGGTCAACGAAGGCTCTTCTCTTTATGAGGTCATTTCTTCTGTAAGTCTGAAGCCAGTCTAAGTACTCTACAGCCATTCATTTGCGTGGTGACCATTGGCCACCTACAGAACAAAGCCTGAAAGTCTGCCGAGCAAGCTTCCAACAGCCTTCTTTTCAGCGGTGTACATACTCTGATCTACAAGCACTGCGGTGTCTTCCAAGTGTGTGCAACGGAGATGTAAGTAAAAGTCAGTTTCTTATGAACAAGGCAGAGAGAATTTTGGAAAAGCTGTATATGAGGTGATCATCCACCCAAAGCCTTCAGCCTTTTGTTTCAATACAGTCAGGACACCTAATTTTTGTACATTTTCAAGATATCAGTATTACCAGCTGGAGCTCCTTGCTTTTTTCATCACCTTTCATGATGCTCTCTATCACTGCCTCTAAACCAAACCTTAGCTTCTAGATGTCCTTTGAGGCTTAAGAGGAGGATTTACTAGGGATATTTTCAAGAAGCCATGGGTGAAAGCTGATGCTGTAGATACTGTCCTCAGGTGCAATAGACCAAATTACCATTTATGAAAAGACAAGAAAAAACATTCTAATTTCTGGGTTCTGTTTTTCCAGAGAAGCACCCATACCAAAAGAAAAGCAGTCTAACACCTTCTGCATCCTACAAGTTGCAGCCAGCTTCCTTCATGCAAGGATGGCTTCTAGAATTCCCTAGCATTTTCTAAAGGCAAGCAACACTGAATAAGCTTTCCACTAGACATTGATGAAGAGACATCAGAGCCAAAGTGAACACAAGTGCAAAACAATAATGACTGCACAGTAAAACAGGCTGAACAGTAAAACAGGCTGAACAGTTTTGTTGCTGTGCTGCACAGGAGCAAACAGTTTATGACAGCTTAAGGCTATATTAATTTTTAACTTGGTGGTTTTACAGAACATTAAAGGCACACCATTAAAACCATCTCCAAAATCCAAGTCACTCCCAATTTGTCAGAAGAAGGAAAAGGAGTGCTGCCATATGCCCCAAACCCCAGTAAGAACAGGTTTACTTTCCTGTAAAATCGTCTGTATAGTACTGTGAAGCTAGTGCATGGTATGAAAGACTGCACCAAATTGGTCCTCTGGGTGTACAAACTACGGTCAAGAATAACTGCACAGCCTACAGGACTTTAAGAGGAAGCAGCAGCTTTCCTACTCATTCTTCTAACTCCTTCAGCACTTCTAAGTGTAATTTTTACCTTTAATCTTACACCCTGTTCCTGTCTTAAAATAACCTGACCTTTTCAGTGATGCTTTTAATTAACATCTCAGTTTTAGGGACTGTAGTTAGGTATTGATTACAGTATTTTAGGGGGCATAGGGGTTGATTATTTTGCAGTGAGCCACAGGAAGTTCAAGATCAGGGAAAGTTCTCAGACAAATCAGCCCTTACAGTAATAAGAGTGTTCCAATCCATCTCAGTGCAGGTCCAACAAGGAACAGCAGTCTGTATCCTACTTAAGCATGTATTTCTACTACACCAAAGAATTAAGGAATATCAGAGTAGAATTAAGGGAATAAAGTCAGTAGAAAGGTTTTGTAAAGTAAACAGCAAGAAGAGCTGGTACAGGCTTGACCTAGGACAAAAAAAACCCCATTTGATTGACACATATGAATTGTTATTAGGATGTTCTGGACTCGTTGACACGGAGGAACAGCAGGGAGGTCTGCACATATATTAAGCTTTCCTTAAGCCTTGTTTTGCTACCAGGTGCATTCCTAAGGAAAGGCATTACGTGTGTGACAGAAGGAACAAAGTGCTGGTACAATGCAGCATGAAAATGGTTGTGGGTCAGGCAGCTGTGTGCCAAGCAAGCCTTGATTCTGCACTACCATCTGTTCCATACAGAAGTTTTCTCTGAGATAAAAAACTTATTTAAGCTGAACTATTTCATAAGTGACTGATTTTTTTCACAGCCTCCTGCTTTAATTAAAGAAAAAAGCTGTTTCAGCCTTAAAAGTACTGGAAAATACATTTTATAAACTTAAGTAGTTTATAACCTTTCTGCAAATAAAAATGTCACTGTAAGTATCTGCTTAAGGACCTTCCACATTTTCCAAGTATGGAAAGCTTCCTTAGCAACAGCACAATGATAAGGAAATAGAGCAATTTCTACCTGCTGCTTTCCAGGACAAAATCTGCTCTCAAATTAGGGCAAATAGGCTTGACCTTATCAAGGAATCACGTAAGAAACAAGAAGTTCTTACAGGTGGATTGTTAGTGCTGCTTGATCTTTGATTATACTGAGTTTTAGACTACGGAAGAAAGCCCCAGATGAGGTTTGTTAGGCACAGGTAGATCCCCAAATATACTCACTGTAAAACCGCTGCTGCCTGGAGACTCACAGAACATATTTAGTCTCCCCTAGGTGGAATTTTGAGGACACTGCACTAGCATACACACTTCCTACAGACTGAAACCACAGAAGACTATCAATTCTGGCTCCTACATACTTCATGTAGCCTCCTCCCTCATGTACCTCCTGTCCAGGCAGATTATAGCCAACTATTCAGAGTTTTCCATGTTTAACACCAGGTATAAATTAGCTATTGAAAAAACCCTGAAAGATAACATTCACTATAAACACAAGCAGCAAACATTGATGGAAACATCTGTGATTGTCAGTAAGTCAATACACAGTGTGTGGGTGCCACTGGCAAATAATTCTGTGATGAGGCAATATCCTGAACAGCCCAGGGATCGATAGGAATTTTGTGACTGCTTTTCTTTCATGCTCTAGTGAGCAACACAAAAAAACTGAAGACCTGAAATTTAACTATAGCAAGAATCACAGACTCATTCTGGTTCATTCAAGCACCTATGACCTTGGGTGAGCGGATAGGCTTTGTAGAATTCAAGATCACAGGGTGATTAATTAGGTTAAGCTCTTCTTTACTGAAGATTTCTGTCCCACTCTGTTTGACAACCTCTTTCTAACGTCATGCCATAACCATAGCAGTCAACATTTCACATATTTAAGTGTGAAAAACATTACTCTTAACCACAACACAATAATTTTGCAATAAAACAAAATATATTACCATGTTTGAGATAAAAGAAAGCAAGGAAAGTGATGCTGCTGCGGTAGAAATGATTCTGTTTACTGCAGGTACAAGGGTTACCTGGACTCTAATGAGGCTGTGATTTCAACATTGTGTTTTTTGGAATTGTGTATCAGAAAGCATGAAGATGAACCACAGGAAAAAATAAAGCGGAATTCTAGAGAGCCATGCACAAATTCTGCTGTTTCATTTGTTCTCTCCTATTATAAAACTGGTTTGCAATACAGCCAGATGGCAAATCCCAAACCAACCTCTGTGATGTTCAGGTTCATCCACATCAATAACAGCTAGTCGCCTAAAGAACATCTGCAGGCAGAACTGAGGAATCGCAGAGAGAAGCTTGAATATGGTAATGAAAATCGCATCAGAAGCTGCACAAGTAGTTCTCACTGGTCTGTTTGCACTTTGTTACGTGTTCCTCCACTTCTTCCCCACAGTTTTACAGATGCAGCACTGAATATTTATGGGATGAAAAGTGTCCTGAAAGTGTCCTTCAACAACAATTTTAAGGTAACTGCATCAGCTACAGAATATCTAGCTACTATTTTGTCTGAAGGACAACTAAATCTTCCAACTTAGAAAGACTATAATGGTTTTAATTGGAAAAGAGCTGAAATATCAGGTAGTTCCAGCTTCCCAGCACGAGCAGGGCCACCTTCCGCTAGATAAGCTTTCTTAAAGCCCCATCCAGCTGTCTTGGCCCCTTCCAGAGAGGGGCCATCCACAACTTCTCTGGGGAACTTGGTACAGTGTCTCACCACTTCTACATCACTGTAAGAAATCAGACTGTGTTTTCTGAGTACCTGACAGAAAAGTATTTCCTCAGTACACAACTTCAGTACAAAGGAGTCCACTCCTGGCTACAATCAGGCTTACATTTCTGGTAGAAGCAGCTTACTGGAACCTACTTTTCCTTGGCTACTCTCAGACTAGGAACTCCGTTCTTTACGATACGGCCTGCAGTCTCACCTGTGCAGTATATTCTCCGAGTGCTTCTTCACACAGAGTTTTCTACAGCCGGTTTTCTGGCTCTCTTGTGTGCCAGAATACATCTTTCAGTACTGGTTGTCAAAACTAAATATTCCTGGAACCTCAACAGTTTCTGTAATTCCCTTCATGGGTCAAGCAGTATTCCACTTAACTGGTTTTTGATTGTCCTTATTTTAATTAAGGTTCTCCTATAGCTATTTTAATAAACTCAAACTCCACAAGTAGGCTGAGATGCACTGAAGGGATTCAAACTGCAGTGGCTACAAGTCGGTGCAGTGGTCAGTACTGGTTTTATGAGAGTTTTATAGTCACTGAAGGCACGTTGAGTATCTTCACACATGGCCAGGCATCCCAGAAACCACAGTAGTCTTTGTCAGAAATTAACAAGGTTGTTGACAACTAGAGTTTTCCCACGTAGGCACAGTGAACCAGTGCTTCTCTCTTGCTACTGTAATGATCTGGGGAAGATCTCATCACAATTTCTTCTCATCATTCTATGAAGGAAACAACCTAGAACTCAGCATCCATAGCCTTGCATCTTTGACATTGCTTTTCAAACAAAAGGAAGGCACCATATCCAAGATACAACTGTCCATACATGCTGCAGCCTGTCTGGAAAGCTGACAGCTTACCTGCTGACGTATTAGTTGCTGCATTTCCATGGGAAAGCAAGCATGCAGGCTTAGGAACAATTTACTTAGAATGAACTCACAGGAGTCGGCAGAGGAGGCATGCTGGTGGAAGGCCCTTCTGTTGATTCACTGGACAACCAGATACAGGAAAAGCAGTGGAAACCTACTGATGATAATCAGTGCTTGGTAATCAGATAAATAGGAGCCAGTAGTGTGCTCAGGTGGCCAAGCCACGCTTCTACCACAAATAGTGTAACGGAGCCGAGTAGGGATTAGGATTGCGCCTCTCTACACAACACTGTAACTGAAGGAATAACCTTGGAGCTGGAGCTTCTCAGGGCAGCTGAAATACAGGGCTGCTGACCCTGCTTCTGGGTTCTTTTGTTTGCAATGTGGTCATTGCCCATGCACAACACATTCTCCACCTGACGGTCAGAGTGCCTAAACCACAAGGTTGCTTCCAGAGTTAAGGCATGTGCCTCAATTCAAGAGGCAGGATTTGTGCAGTTCCAACCAGTTCAGAGCTTTAGACTTGGGGGAAACCCTCAGAATAGGCACTGGTGACTACATAGAGCTTCAGCACCCAGCACATAACCAGGTTAAATAAGGAGGCATCTGATGAAAACGGGCAGAGAGAATCACTGTCTGGGATATGAGAACACACTTACAGTGCTGGTTTTAAATATTCCAACAGCCCAGCCAAGCACTCACACTGCGCTCCACTTTTGCCAACGCTGGGCTGTAATTTACAACTCAGCTTGGTGAGAATCTGATGATTTTTGTATTCAGATGTGACATAGGGTTCTACACAGAACACTTACACCAACACCAAATGTAATCAACAATTAGCACAAACAGGAGTTTGCTTAATATTTAGGTTATTAGCATATTTTGAATTCGAACATTATTAAGCAGATATTTCTCCAAAGACATCGTAATCAATTATTTTTTTTCCTGAGGCAGGGATTAACAGAATCTTTGAAGTTAATTTTGAAAACAGCTGCAAGAATGTATTTCCCCAAATCCTGTTAATTACCATGCCAGCCATGAAAAGCAATCCCTCTCTTTCTGCAGGAAATGGAGGATTTGACCCTGCAAGGTTTATTACAGGGGTAACTCATAGGGAGCCATAGTTTTCCTTCAGTTCAGCAGAATGACATGAGTAGAGCTGGAATCTCCTGTGGTAGTGTGGAAGTCCTCTAAACAGCATGTTTGAGTTTGTTTTGCAAAGGGTAAAAAAGGATAAAAAAAGTCAAATATAGGATTAAAAATCAAATCTAGGATAAAAAAAACCAAATATAAGATAAAAAATCAAATATAAGATAAAAAAATCAAATATAGGATAAAAAAATAAAATATAGGATAAAAAAAATCAAATATAGGATAAGTCCTCTTACACCACCTGCCAAAAAATGACCTCAGCTCTTATCTGGACACAGGTAATAGAGCACGTATCCTAATCACACGGGAAAACAAGTAGCTATTAAGGTGACAAGAGACAAATATTTCAATTACATAAAAATGAAGAGAGATGGCATAAATTAAATGACTGAGGTCAAGGTGCTCCCTCCCCTTTTTCACTTATTTTCTATTGGTAGCATCTGACCTGGCACTAGTGGCCAACAGGGCATTTTTGGGCAAGAAACCTGCCTTTAGAAATTTAATTTCCCAGTGTAGCCCTTTCCAGCCACAGCTTCCTATTCCGAAGCCCTCATTTGTTTGGACACAATTGTTTGCAAGGTCACACAGAAGATACAAGCACTAAAATTATTCAAGTTAAAAATAACCCTTCGGCAAGGCTGTGGTGAGGACAATCATTGAAATGATCCAGCTGAAAAAAATTGATTAATTTATCATTTCAGTTGATGTCTCTGCTCCACAGACAGTTGCACCAGGGTAGCAGATGATACCGTGGGAGGTTACACTGTGATTTTTGCCTGGAAACTGGAAAAATCAAGCAAGTCATAGAATGAAAACACAGGATGCTGTGATGTTGCATTACCTCCCAGCTGCGACAGAGCAAAGCATGGGGTGTGGAGCGGAGGTACAGCCATGCAACTTGAATTATCAGCCTTCAAAATACCGACAACTGTGACATCTGATCCAGAACAAAACAGATCTGGAAAAAGCATTTGGATACAAACAGTCTCTGGGTTATCCTTTAGTGTTAGCATCCGCGGATAAAATGAGTGCCCTAAGTCAACTAAGGAGTCAGAGTCCTTGCCTAGGCATAACAGAACTGATTATGGACAGTGGTTTTGTAACTGATGTTTACTTTATATGCCGTTCTTCCAAACCCTTCTGAAGTGTAAAGTAATTCAATTTGCTGAGCTACAAACCCAGCTGTAATTGAGTTAGAGGCTGTCTTCAAGGGACGGCCTGGGTTATTAATAGCAAGTCTGCACTGACAAATTGCTTCGTATCTGATCATATTGGCTATCATTATTAAAACAGGCTGCTTGTCCCTGTACTGCAAACATTCCAGCACCTTTTCTGTTGGCATTTAGTTTTATTTCCAGCTGTAGAATTTAATAAAAATAGCGTTCTCGCTTTCTTCCCATTTCCCTAGCTATTTCAGAGGTAAGCAGATGGTATTACAGCCTGTAACACTGCGCCAGTAATTGGCCAGCCAGGTTTCTAAAAGGTATTGCAGTTTGAAGTTGCCATGCAAAGAAAGTTTGTTTTCACCCTTGGGCAAAGCCTTCCGATTTTCAAGACAAGAGCACAAAGTAGCAGTGATGATGTTTATGCATCACTTACTCCACTTGTCAAACCCCAGGGCAGCCAGTCTGGTCAACAGAGAGCAACTCTGAGCAGACCCCCCAGCCATCTGCAGCTATGACAGTAACTTCTTTAAGGCTGCTCCAGCAGCAAGGGAATCACTGAACTGAGAGCATGCCGCAGCCTTGGCAACACACCCTGCCCAGGGGCTGCACAGAGATGACAAAAACACATTGGCTCTGGCTCTGTGCCACAGGAAGATTCGTGCAAGGAGAACCCTTGCCTTGCCCCAGCCTCAGCTGCTGAGGCTGCCTCAAACAAGCCTCACTTTGCAGAGGATTTGTCCCCCAAACTTGCTCAAAAGTGTATCAGAAAAGACAGCCTTTGGAGGAGCTGCCTTGCTTGAAGCATGATGCAAAGCTCATCTTGGCACTACTGAGTCTAAACCACAGCCAAGCTATTAGAAACAACCCTAACATACTCAAAAGAAAATGGATAGGGCAGTGCACAGGGTCACCTTGACTGCCAGGAATCAGAGAGAGCGCAATCAAATATGCTCAAATACAGCAAGGAGAGAAGCTAAATCACTACATCTGTCAAAAAAAACAAACCAAGATTTTACACATCAGAACTTCACAGGACCCTGCAGCTGCTCAATGGAATTGATGCTTCTATCAGCTTCACCTTTAGCAGCAGCAGAGAAACCAATTTCCACTGAGTAGCTGCAGGTAGTTGCCCTCGTCTCTGGCCCCAAGATAGGCACACAAGGTTACTCACCCAAAGAGAAAACACCCTACAGTTCCTGTAGTACCTTAGCCACGGGGAAATACAGCGAGGCAGACTCAGCAAAAGCCCCCCCACATTGTTTCAAGCAATGCCCTTCCAATGAACTGTGTTTTGCAATTCAAGTTCCATGAAAACTTGACAAATCCTCCACTCCAAGCAGTCAGTCACTCCTTCTGCCTTCAGTCTGCCATCACAGGTCAAGTTCCCTTCTGCACTGTGTGCTTGGCATATGATGTGAAAGAAAAACATTACCCAATGCCAGCAGGGAAGGTGACTTCACCGCTTCCCTGGGCAGCCCCTTCCAATACCTGAGCACTGCTTCAGTGAAGAAAGTTTTCATGATGCTCAGTCTAAACCTCCCCAGCACAACTTGAAGCCATTTTCTCTCCTCTTGTTGCTTGTGGCTTCAAAGAGACCAACTCCCACCTCTTCAGGTAGTTGTGAAGGATAAGGTCTCTCCTCAGTCTCCTTTTCTCCAGAGTAAAGAACCCAAGGTCCCTCAGTGGCTTCTCCCAGGACCTGTCCTCTAGACCCTTCACTAGGGTCCAGCACCTCAATCTCCCTCCTGTATTGAGGTACCCAAACATGAACATGAACAGAGTGGCCTTCTCAATGCTGAGTACAAAGGGGCAATCATTTCTCTAGCCCTGGCTGTCCCGCCCTTGCAATGTGAGTGAGCTCAGGATGAATCACTCCACAATCTTCACCAGTACCGAGGTTAGGCTGACAGACCTGTAGTTTCCAAGATCATCCTTCCTCCCCTTCTTGTGAATGGGGGGCACCTTAGCAGCCTCCAGTCATCTGGGACCTACCCTGTTAGCCAGGAACATTGATAAGTAATTGAGAGTGACTTGGCAAACTTCATTGCCAGCTCTGACAGCACTCTTGGAGAGATCCTGTCTGTCAGGATCAGTAACTGCTTCTTCTTGGCCTGTGGAAAGTGTATCTTGCTTCCTTCCAGATCAGAAGGGGGAGTACCTGAAGGGTAACTGAACTGGCCATTAAAGACTGGGGCAAAGAAGGCATTAAGTACCTCATTCTTGTCCTCATCCTTTGCCATAACATTCCCCTCCATATCCACTGGGATATTCCCCCAATTCCCTTTCAGTTGTTGATGTATTTGTAGACATGTTTTTGTTGGTCCTCCAAGGGCTTTGGCCCTTCCAGTTCCCTCTCTGCATNGAAGGCATTAAGTACCTCATTCTTGTCCTCATCCTTTGCCATAACATTCCCCTCCATATCCACTGGGATATTCCCCCAATTCCCTTTCAGTTGTCGTATTTGTAAACATGTTTTTGTTGGTCCTCACAATAGTGGCCAAAGTCTGAATTCTAACTGGGCTTTGGCCCTTCCAGTTCCCTCTCTGCATGCCCTAGTTAGATCCCTCTACTCGAGCTGTCTGCCCTTTCTTCCAAAGATGGTAAATGTTCCTTTCTTGCCTAAGGCCCAGCAGAAGCTCCGTGTTTAGCCAGGCCAGCCTTCTTCCTCAATGATTCATCTTGTGGCACATGAAGACAGCTGCTCTTGCACCTTCAAGAGTACCTACTTTCCTGAAGAATGCTCAGCCTTCCTGGACCCCTTTGTTCTTCACAAGTGTCTCCAAAGGAAGTCTCTCCACCAGTGTCCTGAACAAGCCAAAATCTACCCTTCAGAAGTCACTTGTGGTGGGTTTGTTTACACCCCTGTCCTTCACCAAGGTTAAAGAAGTCTATCATTTCATCATCTCTAAGCGCAAAATGGTCCCAAACCACCACATCTCCCACAAGACCTTCTGTATGGAAACAGACCCAGCAAGGAATCTCCCCTGGTAGGCTCAGTTTCCTAACACTGCCAGTAATTATCTTCCACACACTCAAGACACCTCCTAGACCTCTCTGCTGTGCTGTATTTCCAGCAGGTGTCATGTGAGTTGAAGCATCCCCTGAGAACAAGGGCTAGAGATTGCTTCCATTCCTCCCCACGCTGAGCTCCAGTTAACTGTTGAGCCTGTTTTAACGAAAGCAGTGTGTAGCTTCAACAGCCTATTTCTGTCTCAGTCTCAAACACTCTTCAGTCTGCTCATCTCAGCTCTGTCAACAAGGTGAGGAATTCCTCTACCTGAGTGCATCTCCCTGATGGCTGGGAGGCTACATGTCTCCCCCAGAGCTCTGTCTGGGTGGATGCATCAGTTGTGGTGGGGGCAGCACATGAAGAAGCTAAGGCCTTCTGCCAGGTGAAAGCCATTACTCCTGGGTAAAGAAAGAGTGAGCAGAGCTTGCAGCATTCAACCTGTTAATACTCCAATGCAGCCATTCTGTCACTAGGAAAAAAAGTTTGCTTAGAAGTCTCATGCAGAGAGCAGATAACATCCACTTAGATCCCACCGTGTGCTGCCTGACCCACTGTAGTCAGACAAAACCACTTATTAGAGGCTTACAGGACACGACCACAAGAGATATTCTTAGAATTCAGATAAATTGCAATTTATTGGGAAAGAGGGTTGTTGTGTTGGTTTCAGGGATTGTTTGGGTTTTAGTGCAATCTGCAGCATTCATGATAAATACTTCTCTACCAGTGTTTCCACATCTACAGATCCATTCTGAAAGTCCAGTTCCAGCAAGGAATAGAAAGGAGCAGCAGTCTGAGTAAGAATGCCTGGGAAGCAAAGAGAGGATCTCCTATAATCTAACTCGAGAGGTTCATTCACTCTGGCTTGGATGTTATTGCTGTCCAGTAGTCTGCAAAATATGCTGAAGGAAAAAAAGCAACAACCAGCCAAGTTGACTGGCAAATCAAAAATGGCATTTGGCTGCCCTGCTTGAACTGTGGCACATGTGTGCTGGCACACACGTTTCAAAGTGTGCCAAGCCAGCAATATGTTTGCTCTCTTTTCTGGTGGTGAGCATCTATCTGTCAGATCTAAGTGGAGCAGTGATATGTGATATGTATGAAGCAGCTGTATCATCTGTCCACCATGTCATCTGCAGAAAAGCTGCCTGCCTAGCTCTTGCCTAGCAGCTCTTCCTCCCTCCTTCCTATCAAGTTAATGCCGTTAATTTCCAACAGTTTCCACATTCTGATTTACCTCAAATCTTACTAAGACATGTTTGGAATTCACAAATCTGGATGCATTTCCTCCCTGAACACTACATACACTCCCTTAAGCTCAAATAAATGGCCCTCTATTCACAGTATTTCAGTTAGAACTACAAGTCTGCATTAAAAATGGCCCAGTATATTCAGTATTTTAAAACAAAAATAATTTCACTCCAGGGATTTCAAAGAGAACTACAGTTTCTACAAGAGGGAGAGAGACAGCAAGAAACATTAATTGAAGGATTTGAGCTGGAGAATGAAAAGCCCCAGAACTCGAATGAAAGACAGACTTGTAATTTTTATAAGAATTATTTTTCTCTTTCCCCTGCTGCCCCACCCAAACATCAACATTAGCATTTTGAAATGTGTTTTCAGGAGTAGCTAGGCACTACAATCTGGCTTATCTCAGGCAGGCTTCTCCCCTTCACCAGATGGTATTGGTTCTGTCTGATGAAGTATGCACTCGTCTTTTCCATCTGTTTTACAGAAAAGTCCACCTTGGACACTCAGAGACCAGCTCCCCCTACAAGAGGGCACTCTTTCATCTGATCAACCCTACCTCAAGCTACTACCTATTTTGCTGAAACACACACAGCTCCTTAGTAGACACAAAAGCACAGTAGCATGTGGCTGGTGGCACATAGAAGAGTGGATTAGAAAATACCCAACTCACTGAAGCCAAGCTTTTTGTAGGCAGTGTTCTATCATCTATAAAAACAACTTCACACATCCTTCACGCCCTGAGTGTCACTAGGAAAAGGTCAAATATCACCAAAATCCTCAGGTCAAAGATGTCTGGCAGATACATTCTTTTTTGCCTCCTCTGCTTAGTTACACACTCGCACCAACACTAGAAGTTACCACAACCTTGATACTCTTTTCTTTGAAACCTATCTTCTACCTGTAGTCAGGATGCTGCCAACAACTACTTCAACGTCTGCTAATCCCATTAACATTGGATTCATAGGGAACAAAGCACCACCAAGGCAGACTGACAGTTCAGGTGCTCAGATCAGTGGTTCATACTGAATACCAAGGCTGATTTTGCCGGTGACCCAGAACAGAACAGCCACCTCAAGGCGTTAGCACTGGGCACTCTCTAATTTCTAGCACTCTGACAGAGCTTTCTGAAGCTGTGTAGATCCTTGGATTTCCTTCTAAGCTCCCCACCCTCTATGAAATAAAGGCACAAAGATGCTTCTCATGTGCAGTCCTATTTGTGCCTCCCAGAGACACCAACTTGACAGGACTGTTCCAGCTGTCTCACAGATTCACTCCACAGAAGCCTGATAAATGTGGTCAAGCTTCACAGGCTTTACCATAATAGAGTTGCCCTGCTTCCAGGGAAAACCCTAGTTAGTGCAGAAACGCCTAACCTGCTATGTTCCATGACCAGATAAGGTGCTCCTAGAATTCCTACAGAAAGTGTGTACAGCTAGCCAGGATCCCTACAGGTCTCCCCTCTTCATTTTTAGGATGCTTATGATGTGCTAAGATTCAACACAACCTTCTCCTGCTCAAATGCACAGAAACAGTTGCCCCTTGCAAGTTTAAGCCACTGTAACCTGTACATCTGATTCAGGTTTCTCTGGCTCTGCTCCTGCAGCTTGCTAGTCCTGCTAGCACTATCTAGCAGCTGGCTCCACAGCACAGCTAGAAGCAAAAGTGCCGGGCAAGTTCAGCAAACACAGCTGGTGACAGAACAGCTCAGACCTTTCTGTCAGGCATTTAGACACTAAGGCTCTCTGTCAGAAAGAGACCATAACATGTGCATACTTTAGGCATAGAGCTCTCTCTCCACATATTAGTCTGAAGCCCTCATACCTGGTACCGCCCTTCTCACCAGCTTGCTGTCTCAGTCCATAAATGTTTGAGAAGTCTCCAAAGTCAGACTAAACGACACTTTTCATGGCTTGGTTTGATCATTTTCCCCTTTGCTTCTTACTTTCACCTCTAGCAAACAAGATCTTACATATTTTTCTCTTTTAATAAGAAAATACTGATTTTCTTAATTAGAATTAGAGGAACAAGAGGAAAAAGGATTTGTTATTATGAGTTAACCTCATTTCTACTTATCTACCATGTCTTTTTTCATTTAGAAACCCGATGTCCAGACAACTGAAGAAAAAGAAACAGAACATCTTTCTAAGAAAGAGGGGGAATGTGTGTTATTCATCTTCATTAGAAGAGCCTATGCCTTGCAGAAAAGGCAGCTTTAAATCCACAGCTCAGTGGATTTAAGCCTCTGTTGCAATTGACAAGATGAAGGCAGGCATAGCTTTTCTCTGATGCACACAGCCACCTTCTCCCAGTCCTCTTCAGCAAAGAGTTGAATGTCTTGTGATTTACATATAATAGTGGCCAGTCCTAGAGGCTGGATAAGTTCTTCTGCAGCAGTGCTACAGAGAAGAGGCAAACTATTTTAAACACAGACATTTGCCAAGGCATCCATAAAAAAAATAGCAAAGTTGCCTGGAAATAAAATATTTTATTCAAATCAAACACGACAAAGAGATCATCCCTGTTGAAATGAACTCATACTCTACACCACATACCAGAAGTACGATCTATTCCTTGTAGAAACCATGGAAGCTGACCCTTATAAGCTTGCCAACACATTAGAAACTTAGAGATACCAGACTAGAAACTACCACACCTTTGCAACCCGAAATGATGTTCTGTCACCAAGTCCTGCAGTATGAAGGGTGGAGCGTTCCTGGCTTCCAAATGCAGGAGTTTTACCTGCAGGTTCCCCTTCCACAGGAGTTTTACCCTCAAGTTACCCTTTCACGGAGAAGCTTGATACTACTACAGAGAAAGAGAAGTAAAGCTAACCTTCCTCCCTATGTAAGTGCTGTTGTTTGATGGCATTCCACGCAAAGGAAATAGCGAGCTTGTTCTGAACAGCATGTCTGCCAGTTTCACCACATTAAGATCAATTTACCACCTCATTTCTAAGTGCTATTTTAGAAAATGCCTAATCCCACTGAAACCACACTGACAGAAGAAGCAGGCAAAGTGACAGATCTAAAACTTATTGTTCTCCCTTCCTCCTCTTCTGAGGTGCAATTTACCGCCCAGCTAATAAATAGATGCTGTTTAAAAGCTGTTCGTGTTCATGTGCCTTACCTGTCTCACCCTCATCCTCTAACAGCTGCAGAATATCCTCCTCCACCCTGCCATGTTCTTGCTGCACATTTACATCTCTAACAGGTTTGTACCTATTGTGGGTCCATGTCTCAGTGAGCAGCTGAAGGCCAGTGCAGTCTGAAAAACGCATCCAGAAGAGTGCTCCCCCCACCCTACAAGACAAGTGGCTGGATGAGACTCTCCCCTGGACTACAAGCAGCACACAAGGAGCAGCTTTAAACAAATGCTTGCAGAGGTAAAAAATTCAGCAGCAGGTTTCTGATTCAGTACTATTTGATGCTATTATTCATGTATGATCCTTCCTTTGGCATTTAAATGCATCTGGTTCTAAGACCCTAAACACATTAAGTGGAGCAGATTCACCTGAATTCAGAAGAGCAACACTAGAAGAAAAAAAAACCCCCATCACAACAGTTTCCCCGTTTAACTACCTCAAGCAACTAGTTTCAGGCAGAAATCTCCCAGCTGGCTGCCTGTATCTGTCCCACAGATAGGAGCTCAAAGACAAAGGATGGGTAGTCCAGGTTGCAGAGAAAATAGCTGCCTGGACAAGCATGATCCACATGGCAGCTCATCCCCCATGAATGCCACACACACCAGTGTTATAGGTCAGAGGAGCACCCTTCTGGATCCTTTTAAGGTGGGCACAGAGTAGCAGTCACTGCAGGCTTCAAGAACATAGTGACCTTGCTGCAGCTTAAGGAAGAAACAAGACCTAGTGTTCTTTGTATTTGAAGCCCAACCAAAAAACTGTACATATATGCAGAGGTCAAGTTCCCAGCTCTCAGCCTCCCACAGCTGAGACCTAAGCACTCCATAGAGTCAAATCCCTAGCAGCTCTACTGTTCTGTCTTGCAGATTTCAGCATGCCTGGTTGTTTGATGCCCTTTTGAAGAGGCAATCCGGAGTATTCCCACCACTGCCTGGTAGCTTGCTCCTTAAACACATAAAGCTGCTGGCTCAAGCCCTGCCTTACATGGTGAGCATCAGCACCCTGGCAATCGGTACAGTGCTTCACTAGAATTGCGTAAGGCTCTCCCAACAGATCTTCACAGACACCTCAGGCATGTGGGCTGATAAAAGGTGCCTTCCAATCTCGAATGATTTTATGATTCTACGATTTCCTGAATGGTTCTCACAAAGTCAGACACCTAAATAACAGGTCAAAGCTGAATTCATTCCCTACACCAGTAACACCACTGACCCTTTGATACCAAAGGGAAATTAATTCAATAAGGCAATCTCTGCTAATGCTGTTTTAATCTCCTCACACACGTGCCTCATCCATGAGCTACTGCACAGGTGTCCAGGGCTGTAACAACATTCACGTGCACCCCTTACTAAGCCCAAACCTGACTCTTGATCGCAATCACCACCTTACTGAACACAGGAGGCAAAAGCAGCAATGAACATCATTAAAACATTTGTGATGAAATGCTTTTTGAGAGTCTTCATACCAGGTGAATACCGTCATCATGGCCAGACATCACCTGCAACATGTCAGATAGCAAAATGATTGATCACAGGATACCCTGAGGTGAATCAAGTTGATGCCAGCTCAGAGTCTAGGTGCTCACTAGTAAACCTACTGTCTGTGAACAGTGATTTGAAACTGGTCTGCAAGGCCATCACCCAACATCTCCTAGTTCATCTTATGTGACCAGAGATCTTTAGGAGGGCTGCTCCTCATTGTTGCTCAGCAAGTAGTTTGTTCTTTCCAGCACAACTCTGCTCTGTAGATTTCTTAAAATTAACAGAAAATAGACCTAATGAGAAGGCTCCTCAGTTGCTCGAGTGCAGATTTTTCAAGGCTGCTTCAACACACAAAAATACGTTTTGATAATAAGGTGAGATTCCCGAGAAGTTCCCTGTAGCACCAGACAACTTACCAGAACCAAGAGGCAAAGCAGCACTAACCATGCTTTGCGATGCTACTAGGTAAACTCTTAGAAGTAAAGTTCTAAGTCCTATAGTCTAGTCTATAACTAGTCCTATAACTAGTCACAGGGACAGACTACCAACCAGTAGACAGTGTCTCATACACTTTCAGACAAGCAATGCAGAGTGCCAGGGTTTTCTGTAGAAAAGGTCTTTATCCTTCCACTAGAAATAGAAAACTACTAGCCAGATGAATGGCTGTTTCCTCTTCAGCTTCTCCATCCACCAGGAGACTGGCAATCACTGCCCATCAAAACAGGAAATAATTACACACTAAAATAAGAATCCAGGCAAAGTCTTAGCAAACAGCTCGATGGATATGAAAACGCTCTTCAGAGACTTGTGCAACCACGCTTCAAACTCCACTGAAATTCTGACAATCACCAAGAAAGCAAAATGCCTCCCTACACTCCCAACACTGTTCAATTTGAGGCAATCTTTTGATGGCTCTGGTTGAGGCTCTTTTCAATCAACCCATCCTCAGATTTTCTAGCAGATTAAAACAAAAGAAATATTTCTCCAGTTACAGCATGACAAGTGGAATCTACCCAGACCCCCAGCCAAGCACAGCAAACAGATGTCTAAGGAGCTTGGTTTCTGCTAATCCTTTTTTGCCTCATTTTTTTAAGTCTTTTACACAGAGGTGGTTTGGGGTGATGCAGTCGCTTTCATCTGCCTTTTGATTGATACCTGACTGTGAGAAACCACAAGGAAGCTTTTCTTTATCAGAGCTGTGAGTGATAAACTCTCCAATACTGTCAGGTAAGTGACACTAACACTGAAGACACCAATAGCAGAGCTAAGTGTCACACATACAGGGCTTAGTACTGCACCACAGACATCTTCCAACTCTGGGGTTTGCTCAGAATACTACTCAATGAGGCACAAGGAAATGCATTACAAAGAGAGAGCCCCTATGCTGGTACCTGGGGTTTATGTTTATTGGGACTTGTAACATCCAGGGGGCAAGCCATCCATTTCAAACTATGCAGGAGTCATTACTGAGCAACCACAACCCAACACAGGGCCACAGCAGAAGAGCACCTTACCTACAGAGTTACAGTAAGTGCAGCAGTTACCATCCAATTGTCACTCCACAACAGACAATTGTTCCCCCAAATGCTGTCTGTAAGGAGCAGACTAGTGCTGTTGCCATCTCACGTAACATCCCAGCTAGTCCAGCTGGCAAAGCAACAGTGACTGCAAAGAAAGAGCTCATACTGCATGAACTGTATCCTGTTGATACAATCACAGGCACTGCTGGAGAGGTCACCCAGGGCCTTGTGTGATACACCTGAGCTGAATGATCCCTGCAAGAAGCAGAGAAGCATGATAAGGATTTTCTCTGCCTTCCCCATTTGGCCTGACCTGCAAGGTAAGACCTAAGCCTCTCCTCATAAACCCCTGCACCACACACTACTACGCTGCTTTGTCTTAGGTTTATGCTTCATCTAAAAACACGTGTGATATTAACACCTGCACACCAGCTAGTCAAAACCTACCCAGTGTCACTCTTTATTTCACTCTTGCTACCAAGAAAGGAATATCCATTTGTTAGTGAAGCAGCAGGTATTTTATAACAGGAAATACCTTCCGAAAATAGGTTCTGGTTAAGACATAGCTACAGGTATCTACTGTTTCCCCCAAAAAAACACAAAGAAAAATGGGAGGGAGTTGCACAAAAGAAAGTGGGATCTGCCTGCTGAACCTTCCCAGTACTAGACTGGGCTACACCACCAAGCAGTCATCCTGCCAGCGACACGGTCAGCAAAAATTACTACTTTGCCTCAGAGAGCTTTTCCACTGACAAAAAAGCCAAAGGCAACATTTTCAGTCTATTTATTTACAAGGGTACAAGTGATCCTCACATATCTGGAACTATTTACATTTTTCCCTTAATTGTAATACTTCCCAGAACACTATTTATAAAAGTTCACATCAGCACCCGACAGAGAGGGCATTTTTTTCCATGAGCTCCAACAGACAACTTTCACACAACTGAAGTCCTCTTTTCTGCATAGGAAAGCACTAATCAGGTATTTAAACTAAGGATTTTTGAAATGCATGGCTTATCACTGTCGTGTATGGTTGTTCAAAGGGCAAAAGACTGTCTCGTAGGTTGAGCTTGATGATCTTAAAGGTATCCTCCAACCGAAGGGATTCTGCGAGTCTGTATTATGCTCTGAAGCTCACACACTTGTAGAGATCTGTTCGTCAGAAGACAGAGCTTAACAGAATCAAAGAACCACAGAACTGCCAGAGCTGGAAGGGATCGTTTAATCCAATCCCCCTGCCAAAGCAGGACAGCCTACAGCTCACTGCACAGGACCGCATCTAGATGGGGTTTGAGTATCTTCAGACGAGGAGACTCCGCAGCCTCTCTGGGCAGCCTGGTCTAGCATCCTGTCACCTGCACAGCAAAGAAGTTTCTCCTTATATCTAAATAAAGCTTGTGTTCCAGCTTGTGCCCGGGGCTCCCTGTCCTGTCACTGGGCACAGCTGGAACCAGTCTGGTATCATTCTCCCCACAGCCCTTTCAGGTATTCACACGCGTGGGTCAGGTCTCTCCTCGGAGCTGAGCAGTCCCAGCGCTCTGAACCTCTCCTCGTAAGGGAGACCCCGCGGGTTAAGACAAACCAGGCACCGCATCCTCGCCGCCCAGCACCACCCCAGCCGCCAGGCACAGCGGAGCCTCCTCACCGCGTTCCCCGCTCAGCAAGCGCCCGGACCCCCCGAGCAGCCCCTTCACAGAGCGAGAGTTACCCTCCCCCCCCGCTCCCCCGCCACTGCAGGTCCCGGGGCTGAGAGCTCCCGAGGACCCGCTGCCGCCCTGCCATCCCGGCTGCAGCCCCTTCCCTCCCCGCGCTGCTCCCGCCGCCCAAGGGNGGCGCCCCCTGGCGGCGGCGGCGGCTGCATAGGAACCCGCGGGGGGTTGCCCCTCGCGGACGGGGAGACCCCCCGCTCCCTGATCCCGCAGAGACCCCCACAGAGACCCACTTGCTCCTGCTCCTCTTCCTCCTCGTTCGAGCGTGGGAACGACCATCGAATGGGAAGTGCTAGAGGCGGCCTGAGCATGTGAGTTGCTGCACATTCATTTCTGAGGTGCTCAGCGAGTCCCAGTGCCATTCCTGTGCCAGGGTACCCAACCGTGGAACCCTGATAGTTGGAAGAGACCTTCAAGATCATCAAGTTCAAACATCAACCCAGCACCGACAGGTCACCGCATCCCCCAAGTACCAGATCCACAGATGTTTAAATTTCTCTGGGGATGAGGAGACACTTTTCTTCATCTAACTACTTTTCTTCATCCAACACTTTTCTTCATCTAACTACTTCAGCAGAGAGAAAACTTTTCCGAGCAAATAATTAGAAGAAAACTTTGGAAAGTGTGTTTTTATACTCCAGCATCCGTCTTTTTTGATGGAGCACAATTACGGTATCTGGCAATATGCATTCAGATGCTCTGACTCATCTGTGCAGAAATATGGATTCAATTTGCTCTGGAAATGCATTTAACTCCCTCAATTTTTTCTCAAATCGATAAAAAAAGTTAACATACTATTTTTGAGAGCCCAGAGAAGCTTGCCAAACCTCTCCGCTTCCAGGGACTACCTTGCAGCAGCCTCTTCATCAACATCTATACACTGAGCCAGGCAGAGAGAGTGAAATCCATATTCTGGGCAACATCAAAAGAGCCATGGCCAGTGGGTCAAGGGAGGTGATTCTCCTCCTCCTCTCTTCTCTGATGAAGCCTCGCCTGGAGCGTTGCATCCATGTGTAGGATTCACAATGCAAGGAAGACACAGATCTGTTGGGACAGGTCCAGAGGAGAGGCACGAAAGGGATCAAAGGGGTGGAACGCCTCTGCTACAAGTACAGTCTACAAGAGTTGGGGCTGTTCAGTCTCTGGCGAGTACCTCACTGCAGCCTTTCTGGTACTTACCATCACATCGAGACAAAAGGCTGATGGCTCTGAATGTAGAGTGTGGATTTAGACTGAATATAAGGAATTCTGGATTTTTCCAATGTAGGTGGTGAAACACTTGAACAGATATCCCAGATAGGTGGTAGAAGCTCTATCCCTAGAAACACTCAGTGTGGATGGGGCTCTGAGCAACCTGTTGTAGTTGGAGATGTCCTTGCTCACTGCAGGGGGGAGTTGGAGTACAGGACTGCTAAAGGTCCCTTCCAGCCCAACACATTCTATGATCCTGTGATACTAGGAAATGAATTGTGTGAGACCTTTGTTGAAACTGCCTTTCCCCGTTGAGTTGCAGAAGCGCAGGCGTTGCAGCTTTATCCTCACTCTCAGCAGCAGAGGCACACTGACTGAAGGGCACACGAGCCATTCTCTTGTGGTCATCTCTGCCAGGGCTTTTCACTCTGCCTCTGCCTGAATGGCTGGCTGACTGAGCCCTGGCCTGGGCATGTGCTACCCCCAGCACACTTCCCCATCAGGCATGGGCTGGGCTCATCCACCTGAGGATGAGAAGGCTCCACAAGGAATGTGTATCCTGGGAAGAATATAGGAACACTACCCAGGTAGGTAGGCATGGGATCAGGAATGATAAGGCACAGCTAGAGCTGAATTTGGTAAGAGATGTCAAGAACATAAGAAATGCTTTTGCAGGTGTGTTGGCCAAAAAAAGAAGAGACAATTCCCCATCCTGGTACATAAAATGGTGAAGCTGGTGACAAAAAGCATGGAGAAGGCTGGGATACTAAGGCGATTTTTTACCTCAGTTTTCAGTGATAACCTCTCTTCCCACATCTTCCAAGCCCCTGAACCTCGAAGCAGGACCTGGAGTCACTCCTGTCAAAAGCAAAGAGCAGGTTCAAGGCCACCTAAAGAACTTGGACATACACAGGTTCATGGCACGTGACAATATGCACCCCAGGGTCCTGAGGCTACTCTCTGTAGTTGCAAAGCCACATTCCACTACCTTTGAAAAGTCATGGCAATCAGGCGGAGATCTCATTGCTAGAAAAGGGAAATACCACACTCATTATAAAACAGGGTGAAAAAGAGGACCCTGGGGACCATCAGCCAGCCTCACCTCTGTTCCCGGTAAGATCACAGAGCATATCATGCTGGAAGAGGAGGACCTTCGAGGATCCACACTGCAACACGGTGCAAATTGAAAAAAATCAGATGAAGTTTGCAGATGACACCGAGCTGAGTGCTGCAGTTGATCCACTAGAGGGAAGGGATGTCATCCGGAGGCACCTGACTAGTGGGCCCACGTGAGTCACATTAGGTTCAACAAGGCCAAGTGCAAGGTCCTCCACCTAAGTCAGGGCAACCTCTGGTAGTGGATGGATTGAGAGCTGCTCTGCAGAGAAGGACCAGGGAGTTTTGGTGGCAGCCCAGAAGTCCACGCATCAAAAGCAGCAAGGCTGGTAGTTGAAGGGAGGTGATTCTGCCCCTCTGCTCTGCTACAGTGAAACCCCACCTGGAGTACTGCATCCAGTTGTAGAATTCCCAGTGCAAATAAGACATGGAGCTGCTTGGGCAGGTCCAGAGGAGAGACACAAGAAATGGTCAGAGGGCTGGAGCACCCCTTCCCAGGGCGGTGGAGGACACATCTCTGTTGTGAGGACAGGCTGACAGAGTTGGGGTTGTTCAGCCTGGAGAAGAGAAGGCTCCTGGGAGACTTTATTGTCCACTTCCAGTACTTAAAGAAGGCCTACAGAAGAGATGCAGAGATACTCCAGAGCAGGGCTTGTACAGGGCTGTGCAGCAGGTGACACGATATAGGGTTGACAAGCTGAGGCAGGGTCTGATATTAGGAGGATGCTAGGCGCATGGTTTGCATCCTGCCTGCTTCAGGTGACTATGGAGGAGGTTGAAAGTACAAGCTGAAGTTGAGCACTGGAGTCCTTATCCAGAAAAGGAGATAAATTGTGTCTGAAGACAGTGGCTGGCACGGCTCAGGCTAGTTCAGCTCATCAATGACTGAGAACTGTGCTGGCTCTTGCCTTGTCAGGAGACAGCAAGTATAAATCACCATTTAGTGTTTTATTCCTGCCCAGCAATCAGGGCAGCAAATTTCTAAGCTGAGACAGAAGAGAAAGGCTCTGTTTAAAGCATCATCTTTGGTCCTCTTTTATTATGGTGATATTCCCAGGGTGTCCATGAGCATCTGGCATTCTTCACTACTTATTGCACCAGTAGCAGTTTGTTCTGCAACTTCAGCAGTGTCGGTACTGTGTCAGGACCTGAAGTAAATATTATTGGGTTCAGTTCCCGAAGAAGCTTCTGCATTACGTGACAGCACTTCCCAGGGAAAAGCAGTTGTGGGTACGTTGTGTCAGTGTGCGCATTCTGACAGGAGTGGCTTTGCTCTGTCAGCTTGTGTGTACGAGGCATAAAGCTAACACAAATCATCGAAGAGGTATTTCTGAGCAAAGGGCTCACAATAGTGTGGTAAGGGAGAGAAAAGTCTCAGCTCCTATTGACACCAACAGGACTTGTAGTGGTCTCGCTCTTCACCGATGGAATCAGCGTGTCAAATTCCAACAGAAACCCCCCCGGTGATAATCGTGGCACAGGGAAGCACGTTAGCAGAGAAGATTCTGCACTCAATTCATCAATGTTTTCATTTTCTGACCTGTTTTGAGGACTTCACAGCTTCCAAGAGAGGCGTGCTGGAGAGCACTTTGAGCTACACCTGGTGAAGCCCAGAGATCCCATCACACTCAGCCCAGTGCCGTCACTGCAGCATCCACTCACCACAGGCGTCCCTGCAGCCCCAGTTGAGTATCTGTGCTCAGTGTTAATGTGAACTGGCATTGTGAGGAATAAGCTGCCCAGACTTGCTAGTGGGAGAAGTGGATAAAGTGGAAATCCTTCCCTTCTCAAGGCCCAGGGTTGAATTTGACTGCTTAGTCAGGTGCCACTCCTAAAATAGAGCACCAGGCATGGCCTCTTCTTCTAGAGTAACGAAACGGTGGTGATGGCACTGTCCTTCATGCAACGATGCTTTAGATCATGCATGCTCTAGGTCAACCTGCATACATTGAAGCACACAGTCACAGTATGAGATGCTTGAGTTGCCCTCAGAAAGGTTCCTGTGCAAGCACAGGACTTCTACCTCCCCAGAGAAAAACCTGGTCTCACAGAGATGCATCTGTTCCCTCTAATCCTCCCCCTATAAGGGAACCCAGTTCCCTGTCTCTCAGGTTTGCATTTCACACACTGTAGAAAACTCCTGCAGTGAACCAGAGCAATCTAGACAGGAACTCTGGGCTAAAATACTCCTTGCCTCTCTTACTTCTTAGTGTGGACCTACTGAAAGGCTAATACCTCCTAATCTTGCATACAACCTGAGCTCTGACATTTTAAACCATGGGCTAGCTTAGTTTGACAGATCATGAATTCTAGAAATGCATTGGCAACCTGAATATTTCAGAAGGCTTTCAGAATAAAGATAAAATGAGTATTTGTTTTATTACTATCCCATCATTTACACTGCCTGATGGCATCGAGTTTCCATTTTGAGGTACCGCTTTGCTGGCAGCCTTTCCACTCTTGGGCAATCCTTTAACTTTCAAGGTGGCCCAAAGCACAGCTTTAACTTAAGTGCACAGCTCAGCAGTGACACTTCTAAATAGAGAAATTGTTCTAAGCTAATCTAGTTTCAAGAGCTGTTATATTCTGAAAATTGACTATTAAAATACCACCTTCTTATTCATCATGTCTGCACTCAGTATGTGTTCAATCTTGTCTGCTGGCATATGACTGCAATTTTAATGCTTTTTACTCCCACTTACCTGAAAGACTCAGTAAAGAGAAGAGCATTTGAGATGAATCCTCAAGCAGAAATGCTTACAGGCTTCCAAGGGCTTTCTGCAAGACCAACCAGTGAATTAGTGGAGACCCATGTGTTGTGTTCATGCAGATGAAGAGCTAATTGTGCACTCGGTCTTTGCAGCTGGTAATGACACAGGGCTGCATCCTCTCGCCACTATTGAGGATGTCTAGTAAGTGAAGCAGTTTTACTGGCCACAGCCATTCCAGAAGTAAGAAAGAGCGCAGAGGAAGATGACAGCTTAAGCTGCTATATTTTTCACTCAAAATTTGATCAGATCTAACCCCAAAAAAGATCAAGATGAGAATAGGGCTGTGCCTTGAAAGGTGTTACATATTCCATCGGAGCAGAGCCACTCCGGTAGAAGGTATTTGAATTTTGGCTGCGACTGCAAGAACTGACATTTCCCAGCACTGGAGGTCAGTACACTGAAACGAAACCTGGGCCTCTTGCTGGTTTTATGAATTTTTAAAGAGAAAGAACAATTTCACACGAGCTCTCTGCTAGCAAAAAAGAAAAAGCCCATCTTGCAGCTGAAATCGAGGATGTTGATTTTAAATGGAAAGCTTTCATTTCAGAGAGATGTGTGCCTTTGAATCCTGGAAAACAGGAGTGGATCTGGAACATGACCTTAATTACAGAGAATAAGCTGTCATTATCGGCTTGGCTTTGCTGCTTGATAGCACTAGCTTTAACAAGCACAGCCCTAGACGCAGCATGATCTATGACTGGTGATAGCAAGAATATCAGCTCATTTACCCAAGTAAAAAATGCAAATTGCAAGGAAAAGGCGGTTTCCACAGGCTTGACTCCCATGAATACACCTTTTCACCTCTTCATTAGGAAGCTAACGGCTGCAGGTAGTTAAGCAACAAAATAGCTTTGAAGATCTGGGCCTTGGAGACTCTGTTAAAACCTAACCCTTGCGCCCATGCAGGAGGAATGAGTGAATGCTTCCAACAAAGGTTTCTCATCGTTGATATTGAAAAATATCAAATGTAGTTTGGAAAAATCGAGCCTTTTCTTGGGGATGTTGTATGGCCTGAGTTATGGTACAGAGTGATTCATCCTCTGTCCTAACAAAAAACCCCAAACACCCAAACATGGGTGTTAATTCCTCAGTCTGCCCAAAGAATTTTGAAGGATGGGACTCACAGATGTGTCCTGAATGTTGCTGTAAAGAAAGTCATTCTCAGTCTAAGCCCAATTCCCTAAAACTTTGCTCTCTGCTAGCGGTGTTGTGGGGTTTGACTCTGGTTGGCTCTGTTTTGCAGAAGCCAGAGGATGTGAAAATGCGTAGCATTCAGCTGATGCTTGGCACTTCCCCATGGCAGTTCACTTTTTAATTAAAAGGTAAAAAGACATCATAATTATCAGTTAACAATTTTCAATCTCTGTACAGGCAGAGGAATTAATGAGGTTTAAGAGAGACACAACAATTATAACTTGCAGCATGGAGAAGTAAGGAAGTTTAAAGCATACTCCATCCCTTACTTCAGTGACTTTGGGGAAATTAGGTTAAGAGCAAATTCTCAGCATCTCTTCCTGTTCCCTGTGGTTTAATCAAACAAAGGAAAAAGTAGACTCTTTCCCCCAAAAAATTCTCAGTGACATCTTAAAGAAATTAAGGGTTCCTTTCCAGTACAAGTCGAGGTACCTCTGAACAAGGTAAAGATTCTTCCTTAGCATTCACAGACTGAGCTACTCAAGGAAAATGTAAGAGCATTGCTTTTTCATTTCTGAGCAGCAACAGACTGGGACAGACTGTGCTGACTTCTAGAAACACCCATTCAGTAATGGGCAGGCTCAGAGACCCCCAACCAGGCCCTGCAACTCAGCCTGTTCAGTCAAACCTCTCCTTTTAGCCATGGTTAGTTTGTCAAGAGGAGTGTGTGGCATAGAAAAGAGACAGCACAGTCTCACAGTACTGATGAGGCTGGAAAAGAACTTCAAGATCATCCACTCCAACCTAAATTTAACCAAATAAACCTAACATCTGACATCTAGCTCATGCCACTCAGCACCTCATCCAGCCTAACCTTGAGCACCTCCAGGGACGGTGACCCAACCACCAAAACCGGATCACTCTTTCAGTGAAAAACCTTCTCCTAATGTCAACTCTAAACCTCCCCTGATGGAGCTGAAGACTGTGACCCCTTGTGCTGTCTCCAGTGTCCAGGGAGAAAAGACCGAACCCCGCCTGACTCCAACCCCCTTTTAGGTAGTTAGTGATAAGGTCACCCCTGAGCCTCCTCTTCTCCAGGCTAAACAGCCCCAGCTCCATCAGCCTCTCCTCATAGGGCTGACCTTCCAGCCCCTTGACCAATCTAGTGGCTAAAAAAAATCCATAAAGCACATGAGAAAAACCAAGCTAAGCGTGTTCAGCCTTTAAAGACCTAAGCTGAGGCGTGGGTAGAGCTAATTTGGTTGACTCCTTTTTAATGACATTATTTGCGTTTTTTCTCTTAGAGAATGGACTTGAAAATAAAAGCAGCTCCCAGATGACCGATGGAAACCCCTGAACCCTCACTAAAACAACCTCCCTTTTAACAGAATGAAGTGCTTGGTTCCACTTTCCTCCTTCTTCCTTCTACGATGTCTGTGTTACTGATAATAACACCTCTTTTAGCTATTTCCTATGGGCTAAGGGTGACATTTCAGCTCCATGTTTTCTGATGGCCCTGTCCACATTCTATCCTTGCTAGAAAGTGCTCTCTCCCTGACCCAGTGTCTTTAATTGAGGTGTTATTAAGTAAAGGTTTTTGTAAAGGTCAACATAACTCTAAAATAGATTCATGAACACAAAAGAGGCACGGTTCTCTGTCCTGACTCACTGCAGACCCATTTTATTCAGCACAAAGTTTTCCTTGGTGATATTTCCAGAGTACCAGCAGAAGGTGAGCTGGGAAAGGCTGACCTCTCAGGGATCTCTCTGCAGACCATGAAAGGACACGTTTTCCCTGAGGGAATTTCATGACATACCTGACCATCCTGATTTGTGTCCTGGCAGAGCACTTTCCTTTCCCCCCTCCTTGTCCTTTAACTTTCTAGTCAGGTGAAGGAAAGGAAAGAACCTGATGCTGTTTCTTAGCCATTGTGAATGTAGCTGTAAGGGCTGGCATCCAAACCTTTTACACTGAAAGATGTCAGTCTTTCAGTGCCCGGGGGGGTTTTAATATCTCCAGAGAAGGAGACGCCACAACCCCCCTGGGCAGCCCCTTCCAGGGCTCTGTCACCCTCACTGTGAAGAAGTTTCTTCTCATATTGATGTGGAACCTCCTCTGTTCCAGCTGACACCCATTGCCCCTTGTCCTATCATTGGGTGCTACTGAGCAGAGCCTGGCTCCTTCCTCCTGACACCCACTCTTTACATAGTTTTAAACAGTCATGAGGTCATCTCTGCTCTTTGCTCATGCAAGCGTATGTTTGAGTTCTTAGCTTTCTCAAAAGGGCAGGAGCCTGCCTCTGCCATGCAGGGTTGTTGTGAGACAACTTTGAAAGACATGCGCTGCAAAACCTGCACTGCCTTGGCTGTGGAATCACCTCCCTAAGCCCTCCTGACACACATTACCAGGGTTCCTGCTGCCATCGGATCCAGAGATGCTTGCATCCAGATGCTTCCAGATGGGTGGAGAATCACCCTAGGTAGTGACTTGGTTGTGGAGTTAAACCAGCACATGGCTGTGGCAATCTCCCGTGGCACACGACACTTAGTGGCACATCTCCAGAGGCCACAGCACTTCTTCTTGGACTTTGAAATACACCCACATTTTCTGGAAGACAGAAAATCTTTGAATACAGGACTGAAGGGCGAGGGCTGCCCAGTGTTGCCGGTCTNTTGAAATACACCCACATTTTCTGGGAGACAAGGAACATTGGGCTGCCCAATGTTGTCGGTCCCTTACCCTGGTGCAGAAGGAAAAGCCTGCCAGTCCCGCACAAGCCTGAACAGATGACTCAGGATGTTTAATGAATTCTTCCTAATGGGATTTTCTGTTGCTGTTTGCTCCTGAGAGCTCAGTTTGATGAGGCACTGAGCAGGGAAAAGACTGAGAAGTAGGTGAAAGCATATTGTATACATATCCTCAAGCTCTTGGGTGATACTCACTGATACCTCATTAAGCAGCATGGTTAATTACACTCCCAGTATTGCATCTGCAAACAGCTTGTACTTTATCTGCCTAGAACACATTTCATTTCAGCATAAAAAAGCAGTGATAAAATACGACCACTAACCCCTGCACCGTGTATCAGCAATCAGTGGGGTTCGGTGGGTAAAGGCAGTTATGACTGGTAGAAACCCAAAAAGAAGTAGCACATAATTTGACTCTTGGGAGAACTGTTAGAAGATTGATTGCACCAGTACCTTGCGTCCGTCGTTCCAGAGGATCCTCAGTGTAGCAGCTTTAGACAAAATAACTTGAAATGAATGAAGTGTGGTTTACACAGCGGAGGAGACACGAGTGAGAGCCGCCTTCCTGCCTTTTGCTGCTGAGAAGCCCCTTTCTCTCCCTGTCCCTGTTCTCCAACCCCCCTCACTGCTGCAAAGGAGGGGGCAATATTCCGGGCTATGAGCAAACCGTTGCCAGAATACGTTACTTGCTCGGTTCAATTCCCATCATGCAGAACGTTGTGCAAGCACATAGAGTCCATTTCCATATTGGATGTTTGTTCGCTTTATTCCATTATACAATTCCAATTTAAAGAGAGGACATGAGTGATGCCTCGAGAACAAGGTAACCGTTACGTCCTTTGGAGGTTTTGTGTTATGAATCATCCTCACAATAAAGTACATGAAAAAGGCACCTGGCTGTTGAGAATGGCCACCCTCTACACATTGAAATGCCAACTCTAACCCAGGGGAAAGAATCATTAATGAGGTAATGAAACTGAAAGTGTGCTAATAGATTGATTTCTTAAACTGTTGATTGTGCCAATTGACCTTTTAGCTAGATCTCAAACCCTTCATAAAGTCCTCTTGCTCCTCGACAGGCAGAAAAACCCAAGAACCCTGTGCCAGCAATTCTAATCACTTAACGACTGCGTCTGCAAAGCAGAAACCTCAGCAAGCAAAGCAAACGGATTCCAGTGAGCTCTCACCTATGAGGTCTCCAGCACCACACCAGCTTGGGCAGCGTGAGCTGAATACGCTGCACTGTGCACCTGAGGTGGGGAAAAGAGCATAGTTGCAGCCTGGCACTTGCACGGAAATTACTGCAATTATGGGCTGTTTGGTTGATGTTTTGAGTGAATGTGGTCAATGACCCACGAGCGTGTCTGAAGGCACTGCTGCCCTGGAAGACAAGCACGCAGAAGATCAGGGATGGGGTACACGCTCACTCACTTGCCCACTATGAACCCCGATCCCTAAGCAGCTTCAGAGGGCACAAAGGACACAGACGTCTGCTAGGCAAATGTTTCCCACTGTCAAAACTAACAGATACAAGCAAAGGAGTGAGTTAAGTAAGGTAACGTTGGTAACCCTAGCTCCTGGCTCTTCTTACAGCTTCAATTTCAGAGCACCATCAATGACTTCTTAATTATCTGACATTAATTGAATCTACCTCTGCTCTATCAAAAGGCATTAGCAGTTGAAATTAAGGAAACTAAAGCTTTGTAACTTATTAGCTAGGGAGCTGCTGAGCGTGGCACTACAGCGAAAGAAGAAAGAAAACCTCCCTGGTTCAGTGGACGATCTCCCCAATACACATTAGAATCTCTTCATTAATTATTTCTGATTGGGTTCACTGCAATAATTGGATGGCATCTGCAATGCAGGGCAAAATTTGTCAGCAGGCTGGCAGAGGGTGAGAGGATATAGATTTCCTCCCTTACTTCTGTGGTGCCACGTGGCTGCACATGGAGCTTCACAGCCAGATGAGGAGTCAAGGCACCTGCTCGGAAGCATTTCAGTTCCTGATAAAACAAGTAAAGCTGTGAGAGGTGACAGCAAACTGAGGGCAGAGGAGGAGAAAAGAAGCATCTGCAAAGAAGGGGGAAAAGACAACTTTTCTAGAGGGAACAAAACAGTTGCTCACAGTACTGCAGCTTGGGTGTAGAGGTGACTTTGGTGCAGCTACTCAGCAGGAGGCCAGCTGCTCTGGAAAGGTTTCTGGATAAAGAAGCAATTTTCTTTAAGCATCTGCTTAGCGACAGGACCAGAGTGTGACAGGAGTGATGGGCTCTGGCCTTCAGGAACGAATTCACAGACTGCTCAGCAAGCCCAGATGAACAAAGACTAATGGCTTGCCTCCAAGCACTTGATAGACTAATTGTAGTCCCATGTTACAGGACAAAGTGAGAAGCCGTCCAGCAACTCGTCTGGGTAAAGAATATTCCCACCTGTGTCCTGGCAGTGACACAGAGCAGTGGCACTGCTGTGGTCTTACACAAAAAGCTCCTGCAGCAGGACCACACGAGGGTCAGTAAATGCCTTGGGGCAACATGGCATTTACATCTGGAGGTAACTGTTCCTGAATGGATGGGGTGTCCTTGTAATGGGCAACCAGTGAAAAACTACAGAAGGAGTAGTAGCCGCTAATTCTCTTGTGTCTGTAAAGACATCTGCCCTCAAAACAAACTTTCTTACATCCACAGGAATCTCCAGAGCTATTTAACATGAAGCTGAGAGCTTCACAGCTCAAAACGGGCCATTCAGGAGCAGCAGCATGGGGCTGCTGCACCAAGCAGGTACACTGCAAGCTGGCGGGACGGTGGGGCAGACAGGGGCTGGGTCCTCTCAGCGAGGAGCACAGCCCCATAGGGCACAGGTTAAAAGAGCAGAGCTGCTCCAGTGGCCATCACCAGGTCAGCCAAGCCTCAGGTCCACAGAGAAGCAGCTTCCAGGTCTAGTCAGCAAGTGAAGCCACATCAGGGCTAGTATGGTACGAGGGGTGAGTGACTTAAGCCAAGGAGCAGAGGGTGCACGAGCAAAAGTCCTGAATGAGGATTCTTACATCTTAGCTGCCTTCCCTGAAGCATAACGGAAGATTGCCTAGGTTCACCACATTAGACAGACCTCAAACACAGGTCAATAAACCCTTAGATGTGTGTGGTGGAAGAAGCTGCAGAGGAGGACTGCAGAGAAACACAGCTACAGAGGCATGCTCAAGTCCCTGCTAAGTGCCTTATGAATGCTACCAGAACGGCCTATGAAAGCTGAGGTGTTTCATTGCACCTCCCAAGATCTCAGCTCTAACTCAGCAGTTCAGTGCAGTGGAAATGCATGTGTGCTACCTCCTGCTGCTCCACTTTGTGCTTCCCAGGTTCCATCCCCGTGAGTACGTGTGTGTTGTAAATACAGGTAATACACACAGCTAGTCTTCATAGGATGGAAAGCAACGTGGAATGTGGAAGCCTTGGAAGGAATGTGTTTATTTGTAGCTCTGGACATTTCTACCCAACAAGAAAGGTCTTTGAATTTTCAAACATGCTCACACTCCTGAAATGAGTAAATATTGTGATGAACGAACTGAACGGTATCTTCTCCTGTGATTTAATAACATTGCCTCGCATTTGCTTGCACAGTACAAGGTAGAATGTCTTACAGTTCTTCTCAGGGTCAGTATGAGGAGGAGTTCTGTTCATATTGCTGCTGTTCCAGGAGGCTGTACTCTGGTTGACTCTGGGCCACAGGAGCATGGTGCATTCGGAAAGCCTTACCTCGTGATTTAAAGCATTGCATTTCCCATCCAGAGACCCGCTGTGACAGGACCTGTGATGTAACCACTATATATAATCGCAAGGAAAAAGGGGTTCGTTTTATTTTAACCAGTTTTGCAGTGACAGCTCTTCTTCATAAGTCTGCTGCTCCGTTCCTCTCAGGGGACGGCGCACTGTGTCACCAGTGGGTGTCAGAACTTGTGGCGATCAGCAGTCTCATCCATGTCACTCCCGTGTGTTTGTTCCCTACGCTGGCAATGGATAAAAGGAGCAGGGGAAAACAACTGTTCCTCTGCCAGCTAGATGCCTCCCAAATGAATTGCAACGGGACAGCACACACTGCACAGGCACTTCGTCCTTGTGTTCATTTTCCAAATGGAGACGAAGAAGCAGAGATCAAAGTTTAAGTCTTTTCCGAGCTCAGGCTGAGGTACCACCTCCTCACAGGCAGCGTCAAAGGCTTTGGCTGATACCACAGAACTTAATGAGGATGTCTGTAGCGGATCAGGGAGCAGTCTTGCAAATATCCAAGGAGCAGATCTCCACAGAGACGGCAGCTGAATTGGCGTGTATTGAACACAGCAGTCCCTGTTAGGTGTGGTTTCAGCACAGCTGACTGCTCTGCAGTGAAAAAGAAGGCCAATTTTCAAACGGCAGTTGCTGCTCTACCACTTTCTCAGTGTGGACCAGTAATCATAATGATTATTGGCTCCTGCATAGGTGCTGCAACGAGCCAGAGGAGTGCTGATACAGAACTTAAGGGGCATCGTATTCTTACAATGAGTTGCACATCACTGTACAAATACCCAAGAAGGGTATCACCTCCCCAGGGGAGATGTTTTGCCTGGGTTTTGGAAGGGCTGTAGGGAAACATCTAGATGAAATAATTCCTCTGAAGAGTGGTTTGGAACAGATAGCAACTGGCAGTTTGTGGCATCTCATGGATCTTTAGTCCTCTGGATATGTAAAATCCAGTCTGCCACCTCCCTGAAACACTGAGAGCTGTGGGACAGGAGGTCTGACCCACGCATCTCCCTTCCAGCTGATGAGCAGTAGCAACACCGGTGTTCACAGCAGAGAGACCCAGTTCAGGCAAGCTGAGCTGAGACCACAACATCAATATCTGACTGGAAAGTCATTGGGACTTTGAGATCAGAGCAGCCCCTGGGCTTTTTGAGCTAATGAGTTGGAGGCAGAAGCGAGATGGATCTGCTTGGCTTTTCTAATAAAAACATTTCAGTGTTATTTTCCCTGGAATTTGGCGTTCTTTCCCCAAAACAAAAACAAACAGATCATTTGGCTAGAACATGATTTTTTCAAAAAGCACTTAGTGTAAACCTCATTTGAGGGAGTGATCATACCACAGAAGGAAATAAACAATATAAATAACATCTGTGTGATCTGAGTTCTGCTGAGAGCTAATGCTGAATGACACTGGAAGCTTCCAGACGTTAATTCACTGAGTTGGAGAAGAAGAGCAATATTTCTCCGAGCCAGCAAACATCCCTATCCACTTAAAGAACTATCTGTCCTGGTCTAGCATAAATAATCCATGATTTCTAGGATAATGTATCACAGTCTCACAGTATCACAATAATGATGAGGCTGGAAAAGACCTTAAAGATCATCCAGTCCAACCTAAAACCAACCCAGTAACCCTAACATCTCATACCTAGCTCATGCCACTCAGCACTTCATCCAGCCTGACCTTGAACACCTCCAGAGACAGTGACCCAACCACCTCCGTGGGCAGCCCGTTCCAACCCCAGATCACTCTGTCAGTGAAAACCCTTTCCTAATGTCAAGTCTAAACCTCCCCGATGGAGCTTAAGACTGTGACCCCTTGTCCTGTCTCCAGTGTCCAGGGAGGAAAGACCAACCCCCGCCTGACTACAACCACCTTTTAAGTAGTTACAGACAGCGATAAGGTCACCCCTGAGCCTCCTCTTCTCCAGGCTAAACAGCCCCAGCTCCATCAGCCTCTCCTCATAGGGCTGACCTTCCAGCCCTAATGTAAAGGACCCTCCCAACAAACACAAAGCAGTGTGAGGAATGGGTATGAGAAACCTCAATTTCCAAGGAAAGATGGGCAGAGGCCTCACGCAGAGCTGCAGACTGCAGCAATGCAGAGCACTGCCATCACACCCCATCTTCACACCACCACGCAAAAATGGTCCACTGGCTGAGAAGTCGTGGTGCAGACACGTTAGTCTAGACCCAATTTGGCTTCTCCTTCTGTTCTCCACCTCTTCCTGACAGCAGTACAGGAAAGTCAGCTGAGCATCCTACGCAAGTCCTGGCCAGTGGGCTAAGGGAAACCCAGAGACACCAGTTTGTGTCTTCAGGCCAGAGAGTTGGCCGGCAGAGGTACTGGTATTACTGGAAATCAGGCAGGTATGCCAGCCCTTAGTCAGGTCTGACACAGGAGCAGCAATCTGCAGAGCTAAACACCAGCTGGGAACAACTGCTCCGATGTTAATTAGGGATGTATCAATTAGGCCTTTGTTTAAAGAAAAGCTATTTGGTAGCTGCGGAGAAGAAAGGATGGTAAAGGAGGAGGAAAATGAGAGACACAGTTAAATGAGCTTGTCACCTAGGGGGAAGAAGAAGCAGGTGGTTGATAGCCTGGGGAACAAGAGTCAATCGTGGTGAGTAGGAGTAGAGTCTAATCATAAAAGTCACATCTACTGAAAGCGTGCTCCTCCGTTTCAAGTGACTTTATGACTTTCTAGTTCTCAACCTCATCTTTACAAGGGGGTCTTGAGGCTGTGCTGAAAAAGAGCATTAAGATGTCAAAGGTGTTCAGGGAGAAACGTTGCCCTCTTGGCAGGCAGCCTTGTTTTGTGATGAGACTGGTCTGGTGCATGCTCGTTACTACATTCTAACTGCAGAGATAATACGAGGACACTGCATTGCTGTATTTCTGGGAATGTGGTGTGGGATTTAGAGAAATTAAGGGGAGGAGAGTAGGGGATGGGCCCCATTTTAGATGGCTGGGATCTATCTGAGTATGAAGGAAAGGGTACTGAGTTACTTGCAGCACTTCAAGGGTACTGTGCTCTGGTTCTACAGGAACTTCTTCTGGGGAAGAGCTGTGCCCTTCCTGCTTCATGCAGGATCTTTTGGAGAAAAGAGATAGTGTGGCCAGTAACCAAAGACTTCTTGTCTCTGTCACTAGGAGGCTCAAATACTCGGGAATGGTGGGCTGTAGGTTAGTAGCACCGTGTATTATATATCCTACAAAACACACATGGAAAAGAGAGGTCATAGTCAATCAAATCAGTAAGAAACCAAACATGCAGTCAGTAGGGTGAGTACCCCTCAGTAACAGCTCATCTGCTCAGCTGCCATGAACCTGAGGTGCTTTTTTATTACAAAAAGAAATCTCCCTATGAAGCCACTGTGATTTTTATGCAGCTTTGTATAAAAGGGAGCCTGATCCTTAACGTGAACCACAAACATGGTGAGACAACTGTGGAAACCTTGCTGAGATAAAGCACCGCTTGGCTCCAATGCTTTTTTCCTGCACACACGTGATGCAGGGAAGCAGAACATTTTGTAAAGAAACATGGGAGGGCTTCACGCTTTCAAACTGAGCACTGTCTGAGTAGTAAAAATCTAGTTACTTCTAGATCTCTAAAATGTCCCTCAAGCCATAATTACGAATCAATATGGATGGGTACAGGAGATTGGTGTCGCCATAAAACCCCTGAAACTCACTGTTTTCTGTCTACTGCATCTTCTGGAAGTGCCTGCGTATTTCATAGTCCCTGTGCGCTACAAATGGCCCCTGTATTTTATGCATTGTTGTTTGTGAAGCTCTATTTGCAAACATAAGTAACAGCAAGCCCTGCGGATGATCTACAGTCTGCATAACACCCCGAAGGAAGCAGATCGGGAAGTACATAAACGCTCCTGACTATAAATTCCAGCGACACCGTAAGAGTTTTTACCTTCATGCTAATGCTGGTGAGAGTGCCCCATAGTTGTGCGGGATGCGTTCTTGTAGCTGGGGGGAAGGAAAACAGCTCCAGACCGTAGTTACTGTGCACACTTCCATGGCTGTAGTATCTAGGCGTGAGAAAAGCCTTTGTTTGTTGGGAGTCAGAGTGATGTGCAGTCTGTGCGGTGTCGCTCCTACTGCTGCTGTGTGTTTCCACTGGCAATCATCTGCAGCCGAGTGGTAAGAATGCCCAAGCTAGGACTGGCATGCTGGAGCACGTTTCAGCTCTCAGGCAAGATGCACAGCTGTAGGGTGACCTGCTGGAGCATGTTTCAGCTCACAGGCTGGAGCTGAGATTGGCTGCCTGGTGTCCCTGATGTCTGACTGTGACTACCTGGAGCTGTCACCAGGGAACGGGGCTCCCACATTAGGGGTCTCGCATCAGCTCATTCCTTCCATTGCAGTGCTGGCAGATGCACAGCCTGAAAACCAATATGGGAAGCACTGCTTCTGCCTTCTAAAGAGCATGAAGCGCTAGGTAGCACAGCATTGAAGTCTCACCTGGGGGCTCCCCAGCATGGAAGGCAGCAGACTGTAGACATAGGAGTCCTTCCTTTGGCTCACACCGTGTGCCCTCTTGCCTGTGGCTACAACCTTATCGCTGTCTCTAACTACCTAAAAGGGGGTTGGAGTCAGGCAGGGGTCAGTCTTTTCTCCCTGGACACTGCAGACAGGACAAGGGGTCACAGTCTTAAGCTCCATCGGGGGAGGTTTAGACTTGACATTAGGAGAGGGTTTTTCCCCTGAAAGAGTGATCCGGGTTTGGAATGGGCTGCCCACAGAGGTGGTTGTGTCTCCATCCCTGGAGGTGTTCAAGGTTAGTCTGGATGAAGTGCTGAGTGGCATGAGCTAGATGGCAGATGTTTAGGGTTACTTGGTTGGTTTTAGGTTGGACTGGATGATCTTGAAGGTCTTTTCCAACCTGTGATACTGTGAAAGTAATTTCATGTCGTGGCTTCTTTAGGCACAGAAAGAGCACCTGCGCTGGTTCGTACAGAAGCTTAACATGCAAAACACTGAATAATTCAGAATGCTTTGAGTGGGTCGGAAGAGGAGTACTCTGAAAATAACTTGTCTCTCTGGAAGGAGTTTGCCTCTTTGTAAAAAAATCTGATAAGCTTCAACTTTTTCACCATTAAATCCAAAGTTTCAGACAAACCATTTCAGCTACAACTCCTAAGTTTTAGGTTGGGAAGGCACATACAGGGTCTGTGTGCCAGATACGCTCTACCGACAAGTTTGCCTGGCCAGAGGCAGTTCCCGTGGTCACTCTGAACTTGGTCACTGATGAAACACTGGGGTCCAGCACCAATACCAGCAGCCACCACTAGGCTCCAAACTCACCCACAAGTGGAACAGAGACACAAAGTATTCAAGCAATAACTCTTTAAAAGTTGTGAGTTCCAAATCCGCTCTTTTTCAGCTTCATATTTTCGCATTTCAATCGAAACAGATGGGTTTGGGCACCTGGCTGATTGGGTTTTATTTAAAATGGGAACAGCAGATTTAAGACAAATACCTTTAACCAAAGAATGTACTGGAATGAAACAAACTCATTTCTGATCCATGCATAGTTTTGTTAGGAATTTCATGAGAACCTCCCTTGATTTTATTGCAGAACAGAAGCGGAAACGTTGTGTTGATCTGTGGGCTCCAGATGATCAGCTGTGCAAGAAAGACATTTAAAAAGCAGCAGACATCATGTTAACTAGTAGTAGTGTTATTAGGATTCACCAGTTCTTCTGACCTAGTAAATCTCTTGCGGTTTCTGTCCTCGATCTTGCTGTGGATAACCAAGCATCTCTGTCTGTCACAAGTTTTGCTGATTTCCCTGGTTATCAAAGCAGAGGTTCTTGCTCTTGTGGAGTCCTATGAAATCCATTGTCCCTGAAGGTAAGGCTGTCGTTAATGTCCGTTACTGTATTGAGATATCACATGCCACGTTGTAAGTGTTGCGATTGTTTTTCATTGCATAAGGAACTAAAGAAGAAATAACTTATAGCTTCAATTAGAGGAGGCCATCTGAGAGCTTCAAGTGCAACTGAAGGAGAAACTTCCTGGAGAAGTACATCCTAAACCAGAGTCACATTCCTGATTTTCTTTGGGATGATCAGATAATCACTACGTCTTTGAGGTCGCACCTATGGGAGAGTAAAAGCAGTTATAGAACTAAAAGTAATCCCAGAAAAGCAGTCCCACAAAGGTCCTTTGGCAGCTGCCTGCCAAATCCTTACCCCATTCAAAATCTGAATACAAAGGAAAGGTTGAACAGCAGGAGAAAAGCAAAGCCTCCCATGCAACACACCGATGCTAGTTCCAGCAATTCATTGTCTAAAGCTCTCTGAGAACTTCTCGTGGATTCTGCAGGCTGGATTCTTCTAAGCAAAACATGGTGGTTGGATGTTTTTCCTCTGGTTCTCTTAAAGAAATTACCCTTTCGTCTGTGAGAAAAACTTCACACCTGACACTGCCTTCCAAACCCATTAGAAACCACAGCGATAAGCACACTGGTACTGCGTGTGTTTGAAAGACTGTCCTCTCCATCTCCACGTTTACTCAAGGCAGGCTTTTTTTAAGTTGCATTACTTAAAAATTCCACTGCAGCACGATTTGCAGCTCCTTTTGCAGCACAATTCCACTTCCACCAACAGCAGGCTGTTTTCAAACTGACTCCAGAGGAATCAGCGCAGGGCAGAAGCTCAGCAGCACTGCAAACCCTATCATTTTAAATCCACGCAGTGTGTTTCCAGTCCTAATTACTTATGTGCTGTATAAAATATAACTGCAGAGAAGATGTCATTCTCAAATGCATCCGAGAAGCAGGCACTTTGGATATTTAAACGTAGTAGTGAGTCCTCACATGGATGATTACAAAGTAGCTCTAAGGAATGAATATTTCCTCCACAGTTATAAACACATCTTCACACAGCTTCCTAACTTAAACACTACAGTCAAACAGTTTGCTGCAGCCAACCCCAGTGCTGGTTTTATCGACCTCCAAGGAAATGCTGTCTGCTGACTACTGTTCCTTGAAACTTCCCCACCTGGTCGCAGGCCAAACTAATGGACATTTTACTGCTCTTCCCAATGGAATTTTTAATCAAACCCAAGCTGGTTCCTACAGATTGACCAGCTCTTGTGGAGCTTTAGTCATGTACAGTCTGCATTCCCTTGGTATTCTTCCAGACTGGAGTATCCTCAATTATGCACTTGGTACACAGACATATCAGTGAGCAGCCCAGAGATGAAAACGTTAGATAACAAATGTGGACAACATGTCTCTGGTATTTAACGAGTCCCAGCACCACAAGGAAAAACAAAGGATAAATATAACTATCCTAGAAACATTTCCTCAGACAGCTGCCTTCTGTTTTAAACACAACACACTTTCTCCCCACCCCCATCCCTTTTTGTTGCTGGAACATGCTGTTGTTTTCTAAATTTACCCTCCTTCACTGTTTATTTCTACAAACAGGAGAGGTGCTCTGGGAAGTAACAGGACTGCCTGCTCAAGAGAGTGCTTCCGAGCTCGCCCTGCTGCGCTTCATTTCTTGCAGTTCAACCCAAAGACTGGTGCTCAGCACGGACATCTCTCACTGCACCAGGGGAGAGTTACATTAGATGTTAGGAAGCCCTTCCTCACGGAAAGGGTGATCAGACACTGGGATGGACTGCCCAGGGCAGTGGGGGAGTCTCCATCCCTGGAGGTGTCTAAGAAAAGACTGGACATGGCCCTTAGTGCCCTGGTCTAGCTGCTGTGGTGATGTCAGATCAGAGGCTGGATGATCTCAGAGGGCTTTTCCAGCCTCAATAATTCTGTGTGATTTCCAGAGCACAACAGAAGTTTCTTCTGGTCTGTGTTACCCCGGAGATTAATGTTACCATAATATTTGCTCTATTTATGGTAAAACAGTTATTGGGCATCTCCTGACCATTCAGTTAGAAGCAGCCTCAGGCTTTCTCACTAAGCAGAGGCTTTAAGAAGCTCGCTACTACTACTCCCCACTAAAAGAACAGATGTACGAGTAGAATAGGGGGGAACACCTGAACACAGCTGAAGGCAAGTGTTATGTTCATGGAGAGCAGGTAATCAGATACTGTGGACTGCTTTTTGAGTAGAACGTACACGAGTTATCACATTGGGTAATTTCAGAGAGGCTTCCAGAGCACCCCACCCAACCCTGCTCCTGAAGTTCCCTAAAACAGGTCATTATTTGAATCCCATGGTTAGTAAAATTCCTACAACCCATCGCCCAACAATATTGCATTGCAGATTTACTTAAACAAAAAAAGATGTTAACCAGAAAGCCCCTTAAGCAGTATTGCCAAAGGAGACAGCGTTTAGGGCTACTGCAGAGCGGGCAACACTGCCCAGGATTCAGGGTTGCATGTGACATTGAATAGAAGGGAGCCAGAGGTCTGGCACCAGTTGAATCTAGACTGTCCTACTCTTCCCCAGTAGCACCAGAGAAAACATAACACAAGGATGCCTCTTTTGCTTTAAAAGTCTCACCTGCAAGAATGAGGAGCCAAGCAGCTAACTTCCTCCTGTGCTGGGGTCTATACCCTTGACAGTTCATCTCTGCCCTGCTGCAGCTTTCATAGCTCTTTGCTTTGGAGCAAATGCTTTGGGTCACTTATATTTTATTCTCACTGTACTCTGCTCCCAATGAATTAATCATTTCATTAATTTCAGTCAACCCCTGCTGGGTACCGGCCCATTTTCTGTGGCATTTTCTCTGAAGCAGAACAGCTTTTCTGAGGTCGCCGTTCAGTGGATGTAACTTCACTGAAATGCAGGCTGCTGATCAGTGACCTAAAACTCATGTTCTGATGCTACAGAGAATGCAATGCAATGCGTTGCGAGTACAAAATGCGGAGGAGCAGGAACACAGCAATCATTTCATATTTAGACCCTGATATGCTACAGCTGCTGGAGCCTCTGCTCAGTTTTGATGTCAACGTTTTCTCTTCTTCAGATCAATTCACTGCTCTGTTAGTACTGTCAGTCAGAGTCTGAGAAAAGAATGGATTCATTATTCATTACATCCTACACATTGAAGGGGTAGGAAGATATCTCAAGAGCTTCCCTGCCCAGCCAAACCTAGAGGAACAAGCTTCTAAGGTGGTCTGCTCTATCACTGAGCAGGTGCTGCCATCAGCATTTCTTTTACATCATTTGAAATGTCTTTGTACTGCCAGCCTGGCACCTAGTTAACCGTGGGGATTTGACAGTCACATGTGTCAGAGCCGGCCTATTGACTACTTATCTGTCCTTTTCTTTAATAGGGGGTTCCTGTGGAATGACTATTATACTGGGAACAGTTCTGAAGAGTTAGCTGGTTTGGCTGGGGACATGGATACATGGATGAATCAGAAGGATTTGATCCTTCAGTGATAGTTTGAACACTGATCTTCAGTCAATTACAGGAGGATTTTGGCTATTATGAGCATCTTGTAGTCATTGTTACAAACCACAGCGACACGGATGATGAAGACACATCTGGCATTAGGAAACAGGGCTCCGATCTGTAAATTGATTTGACAGACAGCAGCTCCTCAGACATTGACACTGTGGAAATGAGTGATAAACTGAAGGGTTTGCCTGCTATTAACCAGACAGAAAAATAATCCAAGTCTAAATGTATTAGAATAAATCGCTGAAATGAATGAGGTAGGAGTACTTCAAGTGTGTCTGTTTGCATCACACTTCTGGGCTGTTAGAACAAAAAAAATCAGGGAGGCATAGATTTCATAATTCTAAGGTTATTTCCCCCCCTTGCCCTCAGACTAATTCAGACACACTATTGCTTCAAATAGCAAACCAGCTCTGTCCTGTCAACTTCTTGTACACTCAGCACATTTCCCTGTCCATTAGGAGACACATAAGCCTGGAAATTCCTTCTCATTTCTTCCTAGATTAATCCCACCCACGTAACACCACTCCTCCCCTTCTGCAACAGACTCTTGGAAAATGGGTACTAGAAACTGCACCTGCCTTTTCTGTATCTGTATTACCAATATTTGTAACTCTTAAGCAAGATATGCTGACCAAAGAATTTCATAACATGAAATACTCTACAGCATGTCTCCTCAGTAAGGGGAAACTTATTGGCTGTCATTAGTTTATATTTCTAGTTTATGAACCTTTAATTTGATGTTGATAGCTTAATTTTTCTTTTCAAACAATCCTCACAGTCAGACCAGCTAGGTTCAGTGTAATAAATGGAGCTACAACTCATCATTCATTTCCTTCCCAGTATAAAAACACGACTCAGTATGTCCAGTTTATAGAGTGTCACTGCGAGCAGTTACAAAGAAAAATAGAACCTGCCCCATTAATGAAGCTGTGACTCACTCTGGACTGCAGAGGAGAAGTGTGGCTATGGTGGCAAGTGTAAGCCTCCAGCAGCTAAGATGAGGTCAGCTGAATAACACCAGGGATGAATCTGGCCCCCCATAAATGAGCACTCATTCCTTCTTATGAAACGCTCTTCTGATTTTTCATAGAGACATTTGTGACTCACTATGAAGCTCGTGGAGGAGACTGTCCAGTCCTGCAAGATGCTGAGTCCCTAAAGCAACTTCTGTACCAGCTGGACTTGGAAAAATGCAGTTCCTCAGACACAGCACTCAGAACCTGATAGAACTGTGTCTGTGCTGCCTCTTCAGGCTAAAGTGACTGTGGGACTGCCCCAAATTCTGCTAGAGGCATGCTAAGGCATTGCCCTCCCTTACAGCTGGGTTTTGGAAGGAGCTCTGCTTAGCAGGTCAGGGCATGAGAAATCAGCCCTCAGTTGGAACCTTGGTCCCCAACACCTTTTTGGCCTGCAGCTCAGCCCCAGCTCTAGGAGTGACCAGCACCCTCCTCCCATTGCTGACAGTAACAAAATAAGCAATTAAGCAGCAGCCTGGAACTCTACTCTCCATTTGACCTTTTCTTGGCTAATGTAATCAAAATGAAGACCTTCTAGCACCCCTGACTGATGCTCCTGGCCTCCTCTTCCTGTGGCTGGTAATTTTTCCCTCAGCTCAATGATGTAGTTCAATATTCATCATTTTTTAGATGTCTCTCACACCTTTTTTTCCTCCTTCTTCTTCGCTGAGGTATTACTTTTCCCTGAGATGACCTGCCAGATCTTTTGTTCAAGTTGTGAATTGATCAGTGCAATTGCTGGGCAACATTTATCTCCTGTGAATGCTCTGCATTAGTTTTTGATTCAAAGAGTTTGAATTGCCAGCAGTTGAACTGAGTGATTTTCTGTTGTCAGAAATGAGCTCCAGCGGGTATTTGAGGCTTTGAACCTGGTTGGGTACATGAGCATGGACTTTTGAGGGGAGAAACCCCTGGGATACAAGGTCTCCCTGAATCTTGCTTTGTAACTTTCAGCCTATGGAACAGAAGGGATCAAATTTGAGGCTGACACCTTCCAAGATGCAGGGAGACTGCCTTGTGCTGAAACTTTCCATCCAGTTTTCTCCTGGGAGTGGGAGGAATGGGCCGTGCAGCAGGTATGATCACCTCTGTCCAGTCAAAAAGCTAACCTGAAAAGTACTCACTGCAGCTGTCCTGTGTTTCATCTCATCTGAGCTCTGAGACTAATTTTACAGCTCTCAGTTTAAGCTTCAGCCATACAGACCTATTTTCTGGCCTTGCTATTCTGGTTGGTCCTGATCCTATAAGGAAGCCAACCACAGAAATCTGCTTTCACCTTGCAGAGGTGGAGAGACAAGTCTCTGTGTCTTTTTCCCCAAGAAGATGGGCTCCTTGTTTCTCCCCCACCCTGCTCCTAAGAGAGAACTTGGATTCTTCCCTCCTTCTTCTTGACCTCCATAGAAGCACTGCAAGGACATTTGCTCATTCTTTTTGATTATCAAGGGAGGGAGAAGCAATTTGTTGGAGTCCACCCCTTTATGACCTCCTTCACTGTGGAAAAAAATTCTCTGGATAACTTCTCTTCCTCTTGTACTTTTACCTCCTAGAAGATTAATGTTTAAAAAGCTTTGGGAATGTTTCCAGTATCCATTTCAAAAAAGTATGTGCAGTTCTTGATGCAACTAGAGGCCACTGTAACAAACGTATGCGAAGCATTGTCCAGGGACCACTGGTTTAGCAGTACTTCAGGTTTATGCTGCATGTCTGAGATGGATTTTAATGTTTCCTTATCCCTGGGCTGCAAGAGACCTCCTAGGTGACCTAATCTAGCATTTGACATAGAGGGTTGCACCTGTTTCAGTTTGAATTAGGAGCACGAACCCAGTGCTGGTGAACCCAGCCTCTTGATGTTACTCACAGCCCTATCATTTGCACTGTGGAGCTGTCTAATTCAGAAGACATCAAATAGCTGGACACCCCCTAGTGCGTCGCAGCCAAAAGTGAGCACCTAGTCACTGGGAAACAGCTACAGAAAACAGAGGTTATTTCTGTTCTGTGAAATCTAGGGTGGGTACAGGGTCCTCTGAACGAGCAGACCATAGTGCACCACATGCCCTGTGCCCTATAATCCTGTTTATAAACATATCAAACACTGAAGCTGTTGTGCAAGGTTATAGATCAAGCTCTTTTGTTCAAGCTTTGCAGCTTTGCTTTAGCAGTATTCTGTCTGACATATAATTAATGTCAAACATAGCAACTACCAGCCACAAACACATCACTATCATCGCTATTATTCTGACTATTATTATTTTGATCAGTCTTAATCATTGATTGAGTGCTTCCTAAATTTCTTTACGTGCCCAAAGAACAAGACACACTCTGGTATCATTTACAAGCAAGACAGATCCTGGCATAGTGCATGTTGAAGCAGCCTTCAGAAATACATGAGCTATTGCTGTGCTGAGGAGCAAAGTCAGCACCACTTCACTGCCACTTTCCCAAGGAAATATGGGCAAAAATAGGTGATAGAGTTATTTTAGAACTATATGGCATAATTTAAGGGCTGTGCTGCTGAGAGAAGTTAAAAGAGCTCAGCATCACCCTTCAGAATGAAGATAGGTGGGAATAGAACAAGCAGGGGAATAAATACTGAGCTCTACTTCTTTACACATTAGAGGCAAAGCTGTAGGGTGTTAGCTGTGTGCTTTCCTTTCCATCATTTACTACTGAGATTCCAAAGGTCTCTAAGATCAATGTGAAGTTTCTCATGAAGCAGCTTCTGTTATGTGGAAGCATCATTGAAAAATACAATCAAGAAATTATTCACAGGAAAATGCTCACTTTTTCCCTGCATCTGCACTGAGTTTGGTTTGCAAAGGAGCCTCAAACTTGGCCTTCAAAAGTGTCCTCAGCTTACACACACATCTCCTCCAGTCTGGCAGTGGGAAGAACACACCGGTGCAGACCTCCACTTTGGCAAAGGCACCTATGCAACAGTTGTCCAGAATTATGACATGCCCAGTGCAAAGCAAACCTCCACAGTGTAATGGTTTAATGTACAGCTCAGAGAGGTGAATTCTCAAAAGCCAGAGGTATTCTAGCTGGCAAGGTTGAAAAAATTAATTGATGGTAATAAACAGGTTTGTGGTGAGAGGAGATGTATTGCTCCCAGGAATGATGACAAGACAACTGCCTTCACTGATAGGAAATCTGTCCCATGCAGGGCTAACTCTCATGTTAGCAGGGGAAGACTGGCATTTGGAGGAGGAAAGCAATATAAAGGAGAGAGCAGACATCAAGTGCCAGTCAGTGTTTAAGAAGCATCTCAGTGATGATCTGAGTCACAAATTTCCCATGCAGGGCTAACTCTCATGTTAGCAGGGGAAGACTGGCATTTGGAGGAGGAAAGCAATATAAAGGAGAGAGCAGACATCAAGTGCCAGTCAGTGTTTAAGAAGCATCTCAGTGATGATCTGAGTCACAAATTTTAGTTTTGTGTAGTCCTGCTAAGCACAGGGAGTTGGACTCAGTGATCCCTTCTTCCTTCGTGTATTCGATGAGGGAAAGTCTGTGACTTTGCAACTTTCTCCTGGAAGGTAGGGAGGAAGATGTAGCAGGGCACTGAGGGGGACAGACGTCAGAAAAAGTGTATTTCATAATCCAGAAATATGTATTTCTTCCAAAAACTCAGGAGTAGTTGGTTTCTACCTCGCATCTCATTCTCCACACACACACACACCCTGCCAAAGGCTAACACCAAGGAACACATCCTTATAAACCAAGCTTCCAGAACAGCTGAAGAGACATTGCCCTTATGCAACTGCAGCTGTCATTGACTTACAGGTGTCTACCTCCAGCCCAGATCTATGCTTAGGTATCGTATGATGTGCTCTGTGTGAGAAAAGGGTCGAGATAGCAGCATTACAATTACCTTTGGTACAGAACTTCCACCAGGGGCAGTGAACTTGGAAGATACTTGAGGAGCAGAGTCAGTTCCTGTAAGAAGAGGATGCAAGATGACAGTTATCTGGTGTCCAGCACGGTATGACCCACAAGCCATTCAAGAAGATAGCTAAATATGATTTAATAGCATGAGGCAAACTCTAGCTAACTGTATGGGCTACCATGGCAAGATTTTTCTAATGGTGGGAAGCTTGCGGGGATGACTTTTGTGAGAAGGCACCAGGAGCTGTCACAGAATCCCAGAATAAACATGGTGGGAATGGATCTGTCACCATATCAGACAGAGCCATTTCCAGCTGGCTCCAAGATGGTCCTGCTGCTAGCCAAAGCTCAGTCCATCAACAGCACTGGTGGCACTGATGTGTATTTAAGAAACAGGAGTTAGGTAGGGAGTGAGAAAATGAGAGAGAAACAGCCCTTCAGAAACCAATGTCAGTGAAGAAAGGAGGTGAGGATGTGATCCACATGTGGAAAAGGCCATGGTGATGCACATTGCCACACTGCAGCCCATGAAGGAGAAAATGACCACCTTGCAGCCTGTGGAGGACCCCATGCCAGAGCAACTGGATGTACCCTGAGGGAAAAGCTACATCCCTTGGAGAACCCATGCTGAAGCATGAACAGTGGCCTCATGGAGAGGAATCCACGTTGGAACAGATTGTCTGGTAGGAATTGTGAGCTCACAGGAGACCCACACTGGAGCAGTCCATTCCTGAAGGACTCTACCACATGAAGAGGACCCATGTTGGAGCAGTTATTGAAGGACTACGTCCTGTGAGAGGAACCCACACTGAAGCAGGAGAAAAGTATGGAGGAAAAGAGGAAGAGTAAGCATCAGAGATGATGTGTTACAGACTTAGCACAGTTTCCAGTCCCCATCCCCCTGTACTGCTTGTTTGAGACACCTAAGGTCAACCAAGCACACTACCAAATACGAGAAGAGGCCATCTAGGACACAGGAGAATTCATCTATCCAGACTCACTTAGTTTTCCTTTTATTCTTTGTAGCTGATACATTTTACAATACCTCTTGCTCTCAAAATGTTCCCCCTGCACTTATTTCTTCACATGTATTTGTTAGAGAGAAGAGGATGTATGCCTAAATTATAGACTCTGCTAAATAATTTTATGCCATTAAGGTTTGGATTAAATGTTTTGATAATAATGAGGTTATAAATGCAAGTGGTGGGTAACGAATTGGTGGAGATTTACATTTGCTTTTGAAAAGTCTTTGTGCTTAAGGGCTAGAATGTATAATGCCTTAGTCATTTATCAGCAAAATCATAGTTTCTAACCGACTTTTCTCCTTTCCTTCTTTTTTTTGGTCTTTATTTGTAGTAGATTTTTTTTGCCCCTGCAGACTAACTGCAAAGTTGCGCCTAGATTGACCATCATACAGGAACCCAGTACTCGTGTCTCCGGCCCCAGCAGGGATTTGGAAGAACAAAGGCTTTTTTTAAAACTACCCCAGGACCAAAACTAAATTCAGCTGCAGATAACTTGGATAACTTCTCAATACTTCTGAAGGACCCTGCTCCAGAAAACCCAAAGTGTTCTGAAGAGGTTCAGGTTAAGCACATAATCCTTCACAAGGTGTGGTGAAATCTTGTCACTGCTTAACCTGTTGTCCAGAACAGCTACGTTGAGAAGCAGCTTGGCAACATGCGATTCACCACTGTAGACTCACCTGGGGTTCGTTCTGAGTTCCACAGTTCCTCTGGAATGTATCCCTGATTTTCACTTCCATGCCTTTGCCTGGTTTCCAAATTGCCATCTTTATTCTTCTCAGCCGAAACTTTTCTAGCAACAGAAAGAACTTCGTTACGAGCCTTCCATGTTACTAGCTGACACACGTCTTGTCCCACACGAATATTACCTGTGAAATTCAGCTTAGAACATTTGCATCAGCTGCATCATCAGAAAGCAGGAACATAAAGTGAGTGATTTCCACAGAGTGAAGACTTTGTTCCTATGTTTTGTAGGAAATTCATTTGTTCGGTACTTTTGACTTACAGGCTATTCAGTGGCTACCAGCTACCCACTCCACAGTATCACACAGTATCACTGTAATGACGAGGCTGGAAAAGACCTTAAAGATCATCCAGCCCAACCTAAATCCAACCCAGTAACCCTAACATCTGACATCTAGCTCATGCCACTCAGCACCTCATCCAGACTGACCTTGAACACCTCCAGGGACAGTGACTCATTATCCTCCATGGGCAGCCCTTTCCCAAACTGGATCACTCTGTCTGTAAGAAACCTTCTCCTGATGTCAAGTCTAAACCTCCCCTGATGGAGCTTAAGACTGTGACCCCTTGTCCTGTCTCCAGTGTCCAGGGAGGAAAGACCGACCCCCGCCTGACTCCAACCCCCTTTTAGATAAGCCAGCTCATTAATTTTGTGATTTAAGGCCCTCCACAATTGCCAAACAAAACCACGTTATCTCACATCAGCACAGTTAGCTCCCAAGTAATTCATTTGTACAGTCCAAAGTTAATATTTCACTCGAAATTTACAAGTGAGTGTAGGCACAGTGAAGGTGACAAATTCCTTTGTTAAAGCTACACATTTCTAAATTTGCAGAACCCTCAAAGCAGTGCAGCAAGGAGAGATTGTCTTCTTCTCAAATCTCTTATGCTAGAAGAGATGCTGCATAGCATCACAAAAGACCTCTAAGATCACTGAGCCCAGGCTATGACCTAACATCACCATATCAGCTAGACCATGGCACTAAGTGTCACATCCACGGCCTTCATTTAAACGTCTCCAGGGATGGGGACTCCACCACCTCCCTGGGCAGTCCATTCCAAGGTCTGATCACCCTTTCTGTGAGGAAGGGCTTCCTAACATCCAACCTAAAACTCCCCTGGTGCAGCTTCAGGCCATGTCCTCTTGTCTTGTTACTAGTTGTCTAGGAGAAGAGCCTGACCCCTACCTGTCTACATCTTCCTTTCAGGTAGTTGTAAAGAGTGATAAGTCCTGAGTCTCCTCTTCTCCAGACTAAACAATCCCAGCTCCCTTAGCCTCTCCTCAACAGGCTTTCCCATCATCTGTTCCTGTTATGGATTCCTCTCGGGGATAGTCCCAGGCCCAGCATTGCCTCGGTCTCTGGTATGGCAACCACAATTTGACAGAAAGACTGTGACAACACAGGGATTTGTAGAGGAAAAGGGAAATGTTTGGAATGTTTGGAAATGTCCTGCATGGCATTCTCACCTCTAAGATACACATGGACTGCTCAGGGGATAAGGATTTGGCTGGGCAGTCACACTCAAAATGTTGTGATCAACAGCTAGATGTCCAAATGGAGACCAGTTACAAGTGGAATTCCTCAGGGGTCTCTTTCGGGTGCAGCACTGTTTAGTCTCTATGCTGGCAACACAGACAGCGGCACTGAGAGCATCCTCAGCAAGTTGGCCAAGGATACCATGCTGTGTGGTGTGGTCAACATGCTGGAGGGAAGGGAACATAACCAGAGGGACTTCGACAGGCTTGAGAACTGGGACTATGCAAGCTGCATGAGGTTCAACAAGTCCGTGAGCAAGGTCAGGGCAATTCCAAGCATAGATACATGCTGGGTAGTAAATGGATTTCACAGAACCATTGAAATGGGAAGGAACCTCAAGAGATTGTCTAGTTCAACCCTCCCACCAAAACAGGACCACGTTGCACAGGGATCTGTGCAGAAGGGATCCAGGAGGGATCTGAATGTGTCCAGAGAAGGAGACTCCACAACCTCTCCAGGCAGCCTGTGCCAGGGCTTTGTGACTCACTCTGTAAAGAAGTTTTCCCTCATTTCTAAATGAAGTTTCTTATGTTCCAGCTTGAACTTAGAAAAAATAACACCAAATAATCCCACTGCTGCTGCTGTCCAAGCCACCCTGTCACTAATAAACAGGATCGTAATGGAGATAGCTATCAGCTCATGATTTCCAAGGATTTCCAACTCCATGCAGCAATGCACCACCAGCTCTGTCTGATAATCACTTCATTAAAGTGTTGACACGCATCATCGGTGCGGCTTTATTTATTTACCATATTATTACCAGTTAAACGCTAACGAACCTTTAAAAAGCCAGGGTAGACCGTCTAATTTGCCTGCCAATCTTTCCCAATTAGCGAGGCTTCGCGCTGCAGCGCCCGCAGACCCCCCTTATTCCCAGCAGCAGCCCCGGCGGAGCCGGGCTCGCAGTGACCTCCAGTGGCCACTCGGGCAACAGCCGGCGAGCTGCAAGGAACCAGCCTCACCAGGGGCAGGGCGCCTTCCCGGCTTTCACAGAACCCTGGAATCCTAGAGTTGAAAGGGATCTCGGAGATATCTAGTACTTGGCACAATCCTCTCACTACTTTGCAGCAGCCTAAAAGAGTTCAGAGAAAGGAGAAAGTTCCCCCACCTCCCCCAGCTTACCTTACTTCATCTTCATATGTAGATCCTGGGGAAGAAGAACAAAAAGGAGTCTGTTTGAAATGCAGGAACCTGAAATACAGCCTACTAAAAGAGCTCATCCTAGAGGATGCTCTGTCATGCAGCTACCACAGGGGCATCTGTTCAGAGTCACCGTAGAACAGGTTACACAGTGGGAAATATCACAGCACTGAAGGTGTGCTTCAACAGAGAACCTCAGGACAGGAACCAAAGCTCTTCAGAAATCAACATACTCCCCAAAAAGAACTGCCTCAAAGCTGATGTGAACACTGATTGAATTGGGACCAACTGATAAGAGAAGAGCAAGGAAAAATAACAAGCAACTTAACCATTAAAGAATTCAATTAATTAAATGGTTTAGGTTGGAAGGGACCTTAAGGATTATCTAGTTCCAACCCTGCCTGCCAAGGGCTTGGACACCACTCACTGGACCAGGTTGCTTAGAGCTCCATCCAACCTGGTCTTGAATATTTTCAGAGAGTTAAAAGCAGGGTCTGGCTGTTCACAGGGCTTTGCACAGCACCAGAACCAACACAACTGGGAGGTTTTCACCTAAGTGAAGATGCTTTTTAAGGTAGAGATGGATTGTGAATGTCTGCTTACCTTTCTTCTTTAGACAGCAGCGCACGACAACCACAACAATAATGATCAGAAGGATAATACCAACAAGTGAACACACCACTGCAAGTACAATAACCCACGTGCTTCCGTTGTCTTCACTGTAATAATTTTCTGTTAAATTAAATGGAAGAAACATAGTGCTATCAGAGCCTCAAAACACCCTTTTCAGAACATGTACCTCTCCTGTGAGAAATACTGCTTGTTGATAACAAGGCCACATGATGGACTCTATTTATGAAGGGTGCTCAAGAAGGCTTTAGCCTATAGGTGTGATTTTCTGATGAATCTCATCCTGGGATTTCGCCACAGATTCCAGGTGTTTGGTTATTCCACTGCCTAACCAATCTGATTTCATTCTGTGACCGGGTGACCTGCCAAGTAGATGAAGGGAAGGCTGTGCATGTGGTCTACCTAGATTTCAATAAAGCCCTCAACACAGTCTCCCACAGTATCCTCCTGGAAAAGCTGGCAGCCCATGGCTTGGATGTGTGCACCCTCCACTGGGTTAAAAACTGGCTGGATAACCAAGCACAGAGAGAGAGGTTGTGAATGCTGCCCCATCCAGTTGGTCTCCGGTGACTAGTCCTGTACTCCAGGGATCAGTGCTGGGCTCAGTTCTACTCAATATCTTTATTGATGACTTGAATGAGGGGATTCAATCTACTCTTAGTAAATTTGCAGATGACACAAGGTTGGGGGAGAGTGTCAATCTGCTGGAGGGGAAGAAGATGCTGCAGAGAGACCTGCACAGGCTGTGTCAGTGGGCAGAGGCCAACGGGATGAGGTTGAACAGGGCCAAGTGCAGGGTCCTACATTTTGGCCACAATAATCCCCAGCAGAGCTACAGACTGGGGGAAGAGTGGCTGGAGAGAGCCTGGCAGAGAGGGGTCTGGCAGTACTGGCTGAACAGGAGCCAGCAGTGTGCCCAGGTGGCATGAAAAGCCAATGGCACCCTGGCTTGTATTCAGGAATAGCATGGCCAGCAGGACTAGAGACATAATTCTTCCCCTGTACTGGGCACTGGTGAGGCCTCACTTTGAGTACTGCGGGCAGTTCTCATTTCAAGAATGAGATTGAAGTGCTGGAGCAGGTCTAGAAGAGAGCAGTGAGGCTGGGGAAGGGACTGGAAGGAAAGTCTGATGAGGTGAGGTTGAGGGAGCTGGGGTTGTTTAGCCTGGAGGAGACTCAGGGGGACCTTTTCACTCTGTAACTGCCTGAAGGGTTGGATGCTAGGAAGCCCTTCCTCACAGGAAGGGTGATCAGACATTGGAATGGACTGCCCAGGTAGGTGGAAGAATCCTCACCCCTGGAGACATTTAAGTAAAGACTGGATGTGGTGGCATTTAGTGCCCTGGTCTAGCTGCTGTGGTGATGTCAGATCATAAGCTGGGCTTGATGATCTTCGGGGTCTTTTCCATCCTCAATAATTCCGTGTTTCTCTGATTGTGTTTGCTGTATTCTGCAGAGTTAAATGGAGTGATCTACAGATAACTCAATACCTAACTGAAATTGGTGGCTCTGACTGAAGAGCTCCCATATGCTCAGAACTTTAAAAATACCCTGTGTTTCTCACACAGCTGGATGCACAAGGAAGGTGTCAGCTTTGATTGTCACAACATCCTGCTCTTTGGGTTTGCCCAAATACTACAGAAGCATCACTCTTTGAAAAGCAGCCCCAAAGTAACGTTGACAGATGTTTAGAAATAAACTTCCCATCTCAATTACAGGTGTGAGTCTTGACAAAACCTGTTCTGTTGCACTGTGTTCATGATTGTCATTTCCTCATTACATGTCCCAGTTAACAACTGCACAGCCACATTGATCTGACAGCCTCTGGAAAAGGTATTGCAGCAATGTAGGTGAGAGCTGAGCAGTGTCAGTGCCCCAGTGTGTGAACCAGAGTACCTGCTGGTTTGCCCATGGCAAAGAATAAAGACTTAAAACTCCTTCTACCTACAGATTTACCTAGGCATATTTTTTTGGGGGGTTGGAGGTTTCTGACTGCAAAGACACAGAAGCAGAGTGCCCTATAAAGCTTGAACCTCTGCTAGGAGCATGCATTCACTAAAGCTCAGATCATTGAGTCATTCCCAACTAACCCAAACACCCCCTCACCTTGCTTTTAATATCTTCTGGCTATTAGAGAAAGCAATCACTTGGTAACCTGCAAACTAATAGTTAACTCTGCAGGCTGTAATTAAAATTGATTATAAGCATGTTCATTATCATTTTGTTTACAAGTACTGCCACAAATACCTGTATTTTATTCCATAAAACTTGCCACGTGGATTTAAAGATTCCTAAAATATGGAAGTGAGCTATTTAGCTAGAGGGGAAAGCTTTTCCTTAGCATGAAGGGAGATGCTAAACACATCTGCACTGGCCCACACCTCCAGGCTGGCTATCACACCAAAGTATTTCACTCCTTGTCAGGTTCACATCGTGTGACAGAAGAGGCTCTATGGAGCTGAAGTGAGAGGGACAGGACACAAGAATGACACTCCCAGCACTTCAGCTTTGTATTTTCTCCCCAGTTTTGAAGGGCTCAGAAAGAGACTGGAGCTGGGAACAGAAGCAGGTATGAATGCAGGTGCTGCCAGCTCAACACACAAATAAGGGCATAGGAGAGGGGCACTAAGGCATCAGGGAGGGCATTAAAACCATTTTAGTCCCATTAGTAAATCCACATCAAGTTATGAGAGATGTTTTCTGTGGAAAGAAACACTTCCTTATTCTACAGGGCTCATGGTCTGCCGCTGTCTATATCTCTATCCCTTCCCAAAGCTGCCCAAAAGTTTCACTCAACAAAGCATGTGGAAAAAAGAGCCTTTTCCCCAGCTTACAGCAGATTCCTTACCTGCATCTCCTGCGAGTCAAAGCCCACATGAAGTCAACACTAAAGTCAAAGAGTGCTTATGCCCAGCTAAGATAGTCTGCCATGGGCTCCATTTCCTAGTAACAGCTCCATAAATGCATTTGTTGGGATAACTCCCTAGCAGCTCCCAAATTTTGTGAATAGAGTAACTCTGGAGGACTGCCTGACATAAAAATGCATCCATTACCTTGTATGGAAAGCTCCGAGTTTAAGACTTATCTAGAGATGGAGGTAAGTAGGATGTTTGTTGGCCAGGAGATGGCTGACTGAGATGATGAGATGATGAGAACTCAGATTTTTGTTTGCAGTTATTAGAAATGGAAGGGTACTGCTTGAGAAGGACATGGAGAAATTTGATTCCTCAAGGCTAAAATTGATAGTACAGATTGGGAAGGGCTCCCTGGACGCTTGAAGCCAGTCATAGAATCATAGAATCATCGTGTTATTAGGAAAGAACAGCTAGCTAAAGGTTGACTCCGTACATGAAAAGTCAAACAAGCTCAGAGATTTCAAGTGTGATATATGCATTATGTATATTCCTCTGTCATAAATGTCATGTCTTCATTTAAATATCTTACAATTTCAATCCTCATACTTGACAAATTTTGAGTGGCTGCTGCTGCACAACGATTTTTCCAGAAAGAAATTAATGACAGTCCTATACAATCCCTAATTATACACTAATTATTCTTCATGACATCTGTTTTTCCCCCCCTTCTGATTTACAATGAGTATCTATGGAAACCCAGGGTACATATCTCAGTACTTCACAAGTGAGTAAGCATCAGGATTTATTCATTTCCTCAGGATCTATTTTGCTTACTCAGTATTAGGGTCAATGTGACTACAAAAACCATTGAAGAATGGTGAAATGACCTTTCTCAACTGCATTACAAAGCAAGTACTTCTGAAAAAGGCTTGCTAAAAACGACTCTAAACAAAAAGCAGTTACTCAGCCTCCTCCGTGTTCTTAGTGGAAACTTCTGCACCAAATCTCTACTCAATACACTGTAAGAATGCTGTCTTCACCCACTACAGAAGAGTTCGTTCCTCATGAGAGCTTATTACAGAAGTTCACACTGCTCACCACCTCATAAAAACAACCACAGAATCATTTAGGTTGGAAGACTTCTGAGATTGTCAGGTCATAGGCTGAACCTGACATCACCACATCGGCTAGATCAGGGCACTAAGTGCCACACCTAGGGATTTCTTAAACGTTTCCAGCTATGGGGATTCTACCATCTCCCTGGGCATTCCATTCCAGCCCTTTCCATGAGGAAGGGCTACCTAACATCCAACCTAAACTAGTTGTCTGGGAGAAGAGCACACTCCCCAACTCTCTACACTTTCCCTTCAGGCAGTTACAGAGTGAAAAGGTCTCCCTGAGTCTCCTCCAGGCTAAACAACCCCAGCTCCCTCAACCTCACCTCATCAGACTTTCCTTCCAGTCCCTTCCCCAGCCTCACTGCTCTCTTCTAGACCTGCTCCAGCACTTCAATCTCATTCTTGAAATGAGAACTGCCCGCAGTACTCAAAGTGAGGCCTCACCAGTGCCCAGTACAGGGGAAGAATTATGTCTCTAGTCCTGCTGGCCATGCTATTCCTGAATACAAGCCAGGATGCCGTTGGCTTTTCATGCTACCTGGGCACACTGCTGGCTCCTGTTCAGCCAGTCCTCCCAGACCCCTCTCCTCTCTGCCAGGCTCTCTCCAGCCACTCTTCCCCCAGTCTGTAGCTCTGCTGGGGATTATTGTGGCCAAAATGTAGGATCCTGCACTTGGCCCTGTTCAACCTCATCCCGTTGGCCTCTGCCCATTGCAGTGTACATTTGAGGCCCTATTCTTTACAGAAGGCAGCTGGGGATGCATAGCTCTATTGCAAAGAACCATGTAATCCATGTATACCCCATGCAAGATCAGGCCACTAAAAGGAAAATCACACTAGGAGGCAGTGTACCCATACCCAGCAAACTCAACACCCTGCCACACTGCTACAGGTTTTGTTTGCCTTGAGACTTTCCAACCTGCCTGACAGTTAAGACATTATGAATATACTGACAACTTTAGTGAAAACATTGAGGGTCATCAAAGATCTGCCTAACTATTCTGGAGATAGTTGTCCAACATCCATGCTTCGATTAAAGCGACCTTGAGCTTCCTTAAATAAAAGGTAATAAAAAATAAATCAATGCACTAATTCCACATATATTGCTGCACAACATTCTCTACCTTCCTCTATGCTGAAAGGAGGTTGGAGAGAGGTGGGTGTTGGTCTCTTCTCACAAAGAGTAGTACAGAATCTATTGTGGGTTGTGTACGTTAACTGGGAGTAAAACATGCAGGTTTTTCCATATCAGTGGTAAAACTAGTATTGAATATTGTGGTGAGCAATTTCACCTGAGGGTTTTGCTTCTTGTAAACGAGGTCTAACAATTGATGTTAATATGGCAGGCATGACCTAATCAGGTATATTTAAGATCTACATTTCTTAGTTTACTCAGTCGAGGAGAAAAGGCTGATTTTCTTAGCAGTGAATCCATAACAAGAGTCAATAGCAGAAGCACTGCTTGGTCTTGCTGTCCTAAGCTGGACTTTGTGGCTCATTAGATTTGTACCATGCTTCTCACACATGTGAGTTTAACCCTACCTATGTATCACATCGTGACTACCAGGTCTTAATTCTGTCACCTTTTCACAGCTCACAGCATTTTACTTGCTAACAAGATTTTCCAAAATAATACAAAGCCAAACAAACCCAAAAAGCAGTTCTGACTACAAGCACTACAGGCTAGGCAAAGCACAACAACCAGTCACTTACCTGCAGAAGAGTTGACAAAAATAACAGTTACAGTGGCATTCTGAGGGTTAGGGAGTGCTTCTATCTCAGCTAAACAAGTCAAGAGCTCAGTGTCTGTCGGAGTCAGAGTTAGGATGCTCAGGGCATTGCGGAGGCCATTAGATCCTTGACTTTGCTGGGTAACATAACTCGACTTATCAATGAAAGAATCATTTGTCATCCAGGTAATGCTTGGAGCTGGAGCCCATTCTAAGGCTTCACAAACAATTTCAATTGTTTTGTTCTCTTTTACCATTAAGGTGTTATTTTTGATGAATAAAGATCCATTAACTGTAAGAGGGAAAAGATGGTTTGTTCCTTCATAACATTTGGCTGCATTGCTTTCCTGCTGATAGTCTGACATCTTACCTTGCTACTCAGAAATAGCTATGTCTTGAGAGATAAATAAAACCCAATCATTATTAACACAGATACACTATACACATGACATAAACAGGCAGACATTGCAACCTCAGAGACACCTCGTCCAGTACATCCAAAGCACAAGGGTCAGTTTTCAGTACTTTTCCAATAAAAAGCAGGAAATTGTACTTTTTAGCTGTCCTGATAGATTTCCAGCTAAAGGACAACATAATTAAGTGACAATGTTTCCCAGTTTTAAGTAAGCTTGTGTTTTCTCGAGAAAGGTTCACAGGTAGATGATAATATGTTCTCACCGCATGAAGCACCTCTTTGACAAATGCGTGGTGTCTGGCGGTGAGATTTTGCCTTACCAGCTGCACTCCATCATTACTGATGCTTCAGGGAGAAGGAATAAGTGTCATATATAGACACTTGGTAAGGAGGAACTTCTTGTTCCTTGAAAATGGTAATTTGCAGCAGCAATCGTGTAGAGCATCACCTTGTGTTTCAAGGTCTTTACTTCTACACACCATTAAATCCAACTCAATCTAGACACAGTCTGATTCCTGAGGCCAAAATCAGGAGGGAGATCTGCCCTAAAGACTACAGAAAATTCATGTCCAGAGATATGCTTACACGTAATCCATACTTTTTCCAGCCAAATGATAAGTTCTGACTGATTGCTGGCCACCAGGCATTTTCACGTAACCCAGTAGAGAACTAAAGGCATAACAGTAAAAAAACAGAGGGGGAGGTATAACCTTTGTTAATGGCATTTTGAATGTGACTCTGAAACCTTCTTTGACAATAAAAGTAAAACAAGGAGGACAAGAGGCAAAGGATGGTAAATGAGAGCACATACTCCTTCACTGAGAGAATCTGGACAATTCAGAGGATTCCTTTAAGCACAGTATAATAGAATAGTTTTCTAGTGGTGGCTATACACACCTTGAACAGTAAGAAATGCAAATCTGCCCTCGCTAGGTTGTTGGCTGCTGCATTCAATTTTTCCAGAGTCATTCAGCTGGGTGTTGTGAATGATCAGCTCCGAGGTAAACCCATTGCTACCGGTATAATTTTGAGAGGTGAAGCGGTCTGATGTTTCAACAGCTCCTTGAGAATTGATGACAGTGAGAACAGGATTGCCTTTGGACAGCCAAATGAGAATTACCCATCCTTCTGACACGGTGCAATTGAACCGGGCTTCTGAACCAGCCAGGACTGTCGCATTAGTGGGGCCCTTTATAATAGAGTAACAAAAGCTAAGACCTGGAAGGAAGAAAAAACAAACAACCATGGTATGTAAATACTTACACAACTCCACCATTAAAGGCTTTCGACTTAACTTTTACTGTCAGCAAATTAAGGCTAAAAAGCCAGGTGCCCTGCTTCAAGTAGTATTATTCACTAGGAGCACTGGGCTGTTAAGCACTTAGTCAGGTGCCAGGAAAGGCTGCTGATTCAGCTGAGCTGGCACTGCCCCTCTGACAGTTGTCAGTGCCTGATTCTTGTAAGAAAGCACTTCTGTCTAATTTTCTGCAATGCCTGCCAGTAAGTAGTTAAAGAAATATGTTGAATTGAAATTGCAGCTAGCTGAGTAGTGTCGGTCCCACCGCAGTAAGCAGTGGTCAAATGCTGCACTGTTATAACGGATCCCCATGCCAACCATTAGAAACCCAAGAAGAGCATGTTTATGTAATTTAAAAGCTCTTAACCACTTCAGAAATTGAGAGGTGCCATCTAATCCTTCAGCTCCATCCTAGATTGAATGATTTTCTTTAAAGATGCATTTGATTTGTTGTCTCTCCTCCTGTAGCTCCAGAACCACCTGTCTCTCTTTCAGTGATTTGCTAAAAAAAAAGCTGACTTATTTTGGTGAAAGAAGGAAGTTCCACTTTAAAATAGGCAAATACATGAGTTGTCTAGATTTTAAATAAATAAAGGAGTATGTAGCTGGTCTCTTCTCCATACCTTAGATTGACACAGATCTTTTGCAGCCCCAGCATACATCCTTCTATCTTTCTCTTTCCCATTCACCTGCCTCTTCCCTTATTTCTCATGCAGGCATCACACACCTACTCAGCCACCTTCTCAGGCTTGAGACTGAAAGGCTGTGATAGCAAGGGACCTCAGGAGATCTTTGACCCAATCCTCTGCTCCAAGCAGAGGTAATGCACAGGTGGCCTGCTTGCACAAGACCTCGTCAATTGGTAAAATTTTGAGTATCTCCAAGGATGGAGATTTTTCAAGATCCCTGCAGACCAAGCAGTGCTGCCAGTGGGATCAACCTCACCAGTGAGTTTTTCGTGACTTACTGGGAAATGTTTATGCTGAGGAGCCAGTGCTAACGATTCAGGCTGTAGCCTGCATAATTACAGCAATTAGATACTACATCCCACAGCAGTCTAATTAAAACCCCATGCCTGCAAGTCTGGCCTAAGAATAAATGTTTATTCTCCAGGAAAGAAGAGTTTGCAGAGGCCATTATTCTCTCGCTAAGTGCATTCAGGAAAATGAAAAGATTTTTAAAGGTTTCATTCAGCCCAGGTTTCATAGATTTTAGGTAGTTTATTCATTAATGGATTAATTATACATTATTGAAAATTCATTTTTCTTTTAGTCAATAGCTGGTGTGAGTAGAGGAGAACATGCTGTGTTGTTTCACACACAAGAGATGTTTGATAGTTGGACAAATGGAAGCAGAGCCAAATTTCTTTATACTGTTACAGCCAGAGTCTGGATGAATGCATCCAGGTCATGGGGAGAGCCTGTAATCTCTCTGCTCCAATGTCAACATGATTTTCTCATTCCCAGCTCACATTTAATCCTAGGCAGGGTGCATCTTGCTGGGTTGGTGCCAAGAATTGTATCTTAATATAAATAGCTCCTCTCTTTCCTCCCACTCACTGCATGTATTTACAGACAAGAGCTCTTTCATTCTTTGTTTTGCAGGATTACACAAACCCGGCTCTGCTCTGTTCTCTGTATGATTAACTCTGGGCTCTCTCGTGTTTACTAAAACCTTTACAAAAATTTTCCACCTTCAGAGGTTGTGTCACCTCTACCATGCACCTCATTCTCCAAATTATATCTGTGTGGGAGCAATGATCCTTCAAATGAAAAGTAAACTTTGCTTCCGCTGATAAAGCCAGATAAGATAAGAGTAAAACTTATTTCTGTTCAACTTACATGTCTCTCTTTTTTCCAGCAGCGTTTATTTAAAGCTCTCTTCAGACTTGTAAAGCTGAACTGAACTGCTTTAAAAAACGAAACAGCCTGAAGACAAACTCAGCAATCAAATCCGTCTGCACTCCTCAATATATTGCTTTGCAAAGTTAACCCAACTAAATCACAGAGTATCTTTGGTTGGAAGAGAACTTTATGATCATCAACCACCAAAATGCCCAAAAGCATTTTCTAACAGTCACTTTGTGACTGTTTGGGATGGATGGACACTCACCTGTGAACAGCATCATTTGCAGAGCTACAGGGTTTCTAATGAACATGCTCTAATGAAGTACATTCCAGCCAGTCCATTTGGCCCTCTTCCCTGATATTCAGCATCCAGTTGTCATGATTTCTATTCATAACTTCATATTACCAGGGCTCACACTGTCTGAACTTCAAATCCCTCTTCAAATGATCTATCTTCTCTTGACTCATATTGTAGCCAGCCTTTACAGTACTACTCCCTCTACCCCTATAAAATCAACAATATGTTCATTTGCTGAGGTATCTGTGTTTTTACACTTGGTTTGAAGACTTCCTGACTGTCTGAAGTGGACATAAACAGCTACCATGGTATCTTTGGTTGCAATGAACAGATACATCTGGAATACTGTGTCCAGTTCTGGGTCCTCTGGGTCCTTCAGTTCCAGGAGGACACAGAACTGCTTGAGAGTCCAGCACAGAGCCACAGGGATGATGAAGGGAGTGGAGCATCTCCCTGATGAGGAAAGGCTGAGGGAGCTGGGTCTCTTTAGCTTGGAAAAAAGAGACTAAGGGGTGAGCTCATTAATGTTTATAAATATGGAAAGGACAGGTGTCGGGAAGAAGGAGCCAGGCTCTGCCCAGTGTGATCCAATTATAGGACAAGGGGCAGTGGGTGTCAGCTGGAACATACAAGGTTCCACATAAAAATGAGAAGAAACTTTTTCATGGTGAAGGTGAACAGACTGCCCAGGGAGGTTGTGGATTCTCCTTCTCTGGGGATGTTTAAACCCTGGTCCCTTTCAATCCCCAACATTCTGTGATGTCCTGAGAGCTGATACCACAGTGCATTCAGCTGCTTATAGAGCAGGAGCTGCGGTACTTACCACAGAATCATTTAGGGTGGAAAAGACCTTTAAGATCATGAAGTCCAACCACTAACCTAATTCTACCAAGACCACAATCCATGCCCTCGAGCACTATATCTACATGGCTTCCAAACACTTCAAGGGATGCAAATCCAAACTGCACCCTGCTCTTCTTAACGCAAACTGATCTCTGAGCATCAGCCATTTATTTCTATGCCTCTGCAAACACTTTTTTGAGGAGCCCTGGTCTGCCACCATTCTCAATGAATGATGCAAATTTCAGTACACTGCTAGCTCTTAATAATTTGCTATGAGGTCATGACTGCGGGTTCCATTATAGTCTTGAAAATTCTCCCTAAACATAAATAATCAGCCATCGTTGTTCTACAATACATAGTTAATATTGCTTTTATTTTCTTCAGAGAGTCAGGACAGTATAGGGGGTAGATGAGAGTTATTTATTAATTTATCTAATATAACAGTCTGTCAGCCCATAGGTATGGTAGGCTCTACATCTTCTTCCACCAAATATCTCTGCTGGAGCAACTGTCTTTCACTGACTTCAGCAAAACAGGGAACAGGTCTGTAATGGGGATCCTATGGATGGCAGGAGGATTGAGGAATAAGACATAGCTCAACCTTGTCTCCTTTTGGATCTCAGAAAAGCCTCAGCACAACCAAGAAAGATGTTTCATAAGCCTTCTCAACCAAAACATTTTGGTGGTTTTAATTTTGCCTCTTTATCTTATTGCTTTTATCTTTTTTTATCCTGCAATAGCACATGGAGTGCTGAACCAACAGCACGTTCCATTGTCCAGCCTACGTACAAACACTGATAAAGCCACTTGTGTAAGGTCAAAGAGGACATTAATGACACGAAGGGGATCTCAACCCAGTTACCAGTGCTTTAAACCAGAGCTACAAGTCCTTTTGCTGAACCTTGGTTCTTGCACTAAGGAGAAAATTCTAGTGCTAGCTTCATTTCCACGCTGCTTAAGAAATACTTTGCAGATGGCTGCTTTTAGACAAATTAAGGCCCCAGGCTAGATCGTCGATGCACTTTACAGAAATTACGCGTTCATCTCTTTAACAGCTGTTTTATCAGCTGCTTCCCCCCACACAGCCAATACCAAATCCCACCCAGGCAAATATCATCTTTGCAACAGGGAAATATCTTCATCTGCATTCCCCCTTAGCTTTTGAATAACAAAGCTGAGTGAGGACACATTCTTCAAGGTACATCAGTAAATGCTTATAAAGTAGTTGGCAGTGGTTAAAGTTTGCTCCAACTGACAAGTATTTATGGTATTTCAGTTTCTCAGTCCTTCCCAACAGGATGCAAAGCAAACAGCACTCTGCTACTAGGTGTTTATTCCTCTTCTGTCGCTGCGCTTCATTGTTACAGCACTGCGAGTGTTGAAGAAACAAAACTGCTTTTCATTCCCTGGGTGACACCTGTGCTGGGGGAAATTAAGGTGCAAAGACTCACCCTTGTTCCTCATCATCAATGGTTTTTCTTCTGTGTTTAACCAAATGCTGCATGCTGAGGGTTTCAGTCACAGCACTGGGACATAGCTACCTTCTTCTCCTTTCCTACTCTCCTCTTGTCCTTTCTCTTTTATAAGGGACCCGTTTCGACACAGTGCAATGAACGACAGGGTGGCCTTGTTCTTTTGCCATAATGATTCCTGTTTTATCCCTCTACATCCATATCACCCTTCCATAAATATTGCATTTTATCCTTCATTTCTTATGTTTAGTCTCTCTCTTCCTTCTTTGCCATTTAATTCCTAAAGGCTGGGTTTTTTCCTTCCAGTCTGTTGTCATTTTCTTTTCACTTCTCTCTTTCATCCTACCTTGTCTTCTGCTTCCCTGCTTCAGCACTGGCTCCAGCAACAGTTTTGCAATAATTCTGTATTTGGTAAAATTATTTGGTGTGCTTATTTCAAAAACCAACAGCCCTGCAGCTGAGCTTTCTGAAAATCAAAATAGGGCAGAGATTTTCAAAGCCTCCAGAGAAAGGCTAAGCTAGTTTGCTTATGTTAACAAGGCTTTTTAAATTATTATAGGTTGCTTCCACCAAGTAATATTAGTGCACTGATACTCAGCAACATTTATTTCCACCCACACATACACAAACCTCTCCACAGCATCCACGTTTGTCTTCTCTTACTGTTCAACAGTTGCCTCTTGCAACTTCCCCTGGTTCTTCTGTTAGACTACTCCCCTCCTCTTGCACCCTTCTCTTGACCCCAATAATGAGGGTCACCCGGCTGGAAGTACTTTAGTACCCTCACTAGCATCTCAGCAGCAGGCTGAGACCCCACACTGCACAGTGGCCCCACAGTCTGCAGTGCTGTTCCTACCAAAGGACACACCATGCCAGCCCACAAGGCTGCTCAAGCCAGCTGTGCTATGCAGCCACCTCAGCAGCCCAGCCACACCATCCAGTCTTGTGACTCCTGACAAGCTAAGAGAACAGGAGCAAGGCTTGTCTTACCACAACATATTTCCTGTCTCTGCTTTGGAGTGAGCATTGTGGCTGCACCGTGTAGCACGTGCAATGCTATCTGCAAACGTCTTGCAGGTGGGGCAATGAAACACGTACACATTGAAGGAAGGCATGCTTGAGTGAAAGCACTAGCTAAGGATAACAAATACTCTAAAACATGTAGTTCTTAGCTCTAGATGCTTAGGAAGATAGTGCAAAAACCAGAATAATAAATGAATTGATGCTTCCGTGTTACAGCTTCTCAGGGATCTAGGACTAGATCTAGGGACTTCCAGAGCTAATGATTCCATCTGCATCTATGGATCTACCCTTCATAATATTTGGTTCTAGCTAGTTTCAGCTTGTTTAGCATTTGCTATCCACCTCCCTGAGATCTTTCTGAGAGCTTTACTGGGTGCCACTAGTTCCTTTTGTTATGAGAAACTATGAGTAACAATTTCACCATTCTGCTCCATATTATTGATTTTTAAAATGTTTCATAGCTCTTTATCACAAGCAAAAATATCCCTTTCTAATGAATAACCTTGTAACTTTGGTTACCTCTGTCATACTTTATACCTTTCTTGGACTTATGTCTGCTTGCAATGAAAGGGCTAACAAAATATCCAGTGCTCAAGACAGATTTCTGCAGATTTATATAACGCTTGATGTCTTCATATTTCCCTGGCTAAAGACACTACGCAGTGACATTTTCTCTCTTTTCCAGTAATTTAGCCTCTTTCCAACTCTTCTCACCCACTAGACAACTGCAGTTAAGTAATTCTTTGCGTTGAATGTTTTCTGCTCCTTTATTACTTACTCACTTGGCATCATGACATTCTCTGGCAAATCTTCCTTGTCTCTTTTAGGATTTGGCTGCCCTAAAGTAATTCGGCACCACCTGCAACGTCTGCCACCTCACAGTTCACTCCTCTTCACCGGGTTGTTTAAGAGCTTGTTGAATACCACACATCCTTGTGCAACTCCACTGGGAACACCACTCTGCTTCAGAAAACTCAGTGTTGATTTCTGCATCGTGCTTCCTTCCACCACTTATTACACCATGACAACACCTTCCTTCTCATCCCACTGAGGCTCCCTCCTCTCGGAGTCTGTTACAACCCTATCTACACTACAACAGAAAAGTCAGTCTTGCCTCTGCTACCCAACCAGTGTCTTTGAAATTAACATTTTCATTAAAGCTCTGCCACCAAGGTACCTTTTATCTGAATTCATTTTGAAACTGGGGCATACAAAATGTAAAGCGTAGGCAAACTAGGAAAATTATCATTTCCACACTTCTGGAAGCAAAATCAGCTGCTGGTACTGAGTTCTCTAGAGATGCTCCCTCAAAAGCAGCCCCAGATAGGAGGAAGATGAATGCAAAGAAAAGGAGATGTGTGGGACATCTTTGCTCACTGGAAGCAAGAGGCCAGCAGCTCCACCTCATCTCTACCCCACCCACTGCTCACTTCTGCATATTAAAGCCATCAGATCGTTCAGACTTAAAATACAAACTTAACCATTTCAAACAGTTTAAATAATCCTCTAAGGCCGACTGTGTAAACCCCAGTAGCTGCCATTTACACCGCTGTGAAATGAGTTCCCATGTTCTGAGCACAGTGGCTCAATTGACAAGTACATCCTACCTGGTAGGGAGGCAGTTAAGATGAGAAGCAGCAAAATAAATTCCTCGAACTTCTCCATTGGAGCATTCTCTCTGGGTTCCTAGGGCAGAAAGCCACCAGCAGTCACTGCATGCTTGAGAAGAAGCTGAAGGACAGACCTTATCGAGTAACTCAGTAATGAGCTGCTGCTTTGCGTCCTGTGATAAAGCGTGACTTTATGTGACCTGTATTACCCACAAAGGGAAGAAGATTAAATAAGGGGGGGTTAGAAGGAGAGCAGCATCTTTGCTCAAAACAATAGTTTTAAAAGAAGTAGAGGGGCTTTCTTCAACAAACCTCCCCCAATTGCCCTTGCATTTTTCTCTCCCTTAGTCTCTCCTACCTATTACAACACTACTGCTTCAGGATTGACTGTGTCCATCTGTATCACTCAAGTTAATCTTGCCCAGCTGGGAAACAATTCTCTAAGCTGCCTGCAATTGAGTGTGTATTTCGGGTGCTCTAGCTGTGCTGCCACCAGCATCCTGACAGATTAATGAACCCTGTGCTCCATCACTTACTGTCACACAGCACAACTGTGCAGGGTGGCAGCTGCTCCCCTGGGACTGCAGCAACACAGACCTTCATTCAGAGTTGTTAGTCTCCCTCGGGAAACTGGTGCTTCCTGTGCCAGGCAGCCTTTGGGAGAGGAAAGGGGGAATATATTTCAATGCACCACCATGCCCAAAAAACTGGTGGTGTTTTTCTGTGTGCTTCACTCCAAAACTAGAATTCCTATCCATACATTTTGAGGGAGAGCCTCGCACCACCACTGCTCTGTCAATCGATCAGGTTCATCCAAGCTGCATTGGTGCTACCCTGGCCTGGAGTTCAAAACAGCTACTCCCATCCCAGGTTGTCCCCTCCAAACTGTGTTTGGGCGAGGATGAGAAATAATCAGATCTCCTCCCAGCTCCCCAGACTTAGCACTCAGAAAGAGTGTTAGCACAAAGAGGGTCCCCAGAATTGCTTCTCTGAAACTCAAAACAAAACATCACCAGCTTTCTACCACGTTCAGAAAGAAGGTACAGAGCTGGGGTGTTAGCCATCACCTTACTTCTGTGTTTTCTGCTCTTCCAGAGTTTATGATTCACTTCCGTGATACTATTCTCCTCCCCCTCAAAATATGTGGGAGAGTTCCACCGTGCTGCTTGGTTTACAAACTTATCAGCTGGGAAACTGAAGCTTGCCTTTGTGAAAGAGACTTAGGCCAGAGGATGTGATTTTGTTGCAACCTGAACTTCTTGTCAGGCAAGTGGTTTTTAGTTTAGGGATGTTCTTCGTGGCAGCTCTGTGCAAGGCATTAAGTATTAGTATCACCACAGAGACACCTTGACCTTCCTGTAACAATCATACCTGTTAATCATCCTTTTGCTAAACCAAACCCTTATCAAAGCACAAAACCACAAGAAGACCTGGCCCAGCTGTTTTCTGCCCTTAAACAAGCAGTTGATTTCAGTTTTGAGTGAAGACCCTGCATTAATTCCTAGGAGGGCTTTTGTAAAAGCAGAGATGGTTGGATGGCACAGGGGTGGGTGGCCAGTGGCTGTCACGGAGTGTGAAGTGTGGGAGGAATGCCCTTTGCCCAGACCTTCCCTTCCCACTGTACTACTGCAAACAACAGAAGACATTTTTGCCCCCTTACCAAACACATTCAGCTGAAGCATCAAACTGTACCAGAATTCTTGCTTTAAGCAAGGTGTGTCACTGAGTTTACTGCAACAGCTCGACCTGACCAGCTTGGCTAGCAGCCTTCTCTGTGCTCCCCCATTTTTTGAGGTTTTGGTTTAAACTTGAGAACCTGTGGGACAACCTGTCAACCAGTCAACACTACAAACCAAAGCTGTGGACTGATTTCTTCCCCTGCACGTTAGGAGGGGACTCATCTGTAGGCTGGTTTGTGTTTGCCCAGTGCGTTTGGAAAGGTTTTGGATTCTTCTCACTTCCCTGTCTCTTGTGTGGAGGAGTCCCCAGGGCACAGCTGGGGCTAAGGCATCACCATGTGTGGCTTGGAGGGTATCTCCTCGCTATAGCAACCAGCATGAACACAAACCAACCAGTACTTTTAAAGAGTTAGTGTCACCTGTCATACGAAGTGAAACCACCCAAGTAAAGCAACAGGAAACAAACCCACAAATCAGTGTCACGATCCTTTCCAGGAAGCCATAATCCCACGCAGGATCCACGGGTCTGAAGAGGAACCTGCCCACCCCAAGAGCAGCCTTAATTCCTCCCTTACAAACCCTGCTGCACCAACACAAGGGGAGCTGAGCTAAGTTTTATAGGGGAGAATAAACTTACTAGAATCTCATGCCCGAATGAGACCTGAATCGTCAAACAACTTGGAGCAAAGTAAAGCAAGAAGGGAGCTGCAGGGTTTGTTCTCCGTCGTTTCAAAGTGGACTTTCAAAGGGACGGGAAATATTACCCAACCCCGTGACGAAACAGGATCTTTTGGCTGATGATAAATTAAATACCGGGAGGGTAACCTCAGCTGCTCTCTCCCCCCTCTGGGCGAGGGTGGGGCAGCCTCCAAAAGGCTCCGAGCCTGCTCCCTCCCGCACCGTGCCGGGGGCGAGCAGTAACGTCGGTGATTACCACCGTGGAAGAACAGCACAAAGCGGGGCTCGGATGCTCCGGGCAACGGTGTCACCTAAAGATCGGGGAGCACAGCAGGAGATAGGGGACACAGCCCACCCCAACCCCTACCCCGGGGGCTGCTTGCTGGGTGCAGCAGGAGCGGGGCTGCGGGTTCGGTTCTCTTCCAGCCGCCAGCTCCTTCAGCTGAGCAGCAGCAATGGCTCCGCAGGTTACCTGGGTCGCTTCCCCGGAGCGACTAGAGCTCGTCTCCAGGCGCTCGCTCTCCCTGTGGTGGCGGCCCCCAGCCCGGGGCGGCCGCCTGAGGTGCCGAGGAGGGGGACGGCCGAGGCGTGAGGCCTTTCCCCTGCTGTGACACCGTCCCCAGCGAAGGCAGGCGGGGGACTGCCCGCATCGCCCGTGGCTGCCCCCGCCCCAGCGAGTTAAAGTTTAACTGCGGGAGGGTGACACAGGGCGACGAAACGAGCGACTCCGTGGCCTCCAGCCCCAGGGACGGGGTGCGAGCTCCGCCCGTGTCTCGCCAGCCGACGATGCTGGAGCTCGGTGCGGAACAAGGAAGGAGACCGGGGATTTATCCTCCCCGATTCGTAAGGCTGCAGCTCGTCCGGCTGTTGTGGAGCAGCAGGTGACGCTGCCCAGAGCACAGGTGCCACTGGGCCCTGCACCAGCCGTGCCCTCCCCAGCCGACGCTGTAGCCCACTGCCAGAGATGCCCAGGTCCTTCGGCAGCCCCTTCAGGGAGGAACTGACAGGGGGAGCGTGGGGCTGGAGAGAAGGCTATGATAGACAACACCAAGTTGAGGGTAGCAAGGCTCTACGGAGGGACCTGGACAGGCTGAATCGATGGATCAGGGCCAGTTGCTGTGAGATGCAACACTGCCAAGTGCCAGGACCTGCACTCGGGTCACAACAACCTACTGCAGTGTTACAGGATTTGGGGAGACTGGTTGTAAAGACTGGCCTCAACAGAAACAGACCTGGGGGTATTGATTGAACATCAGCTAAATGTGAGCCAGGGGTGTGCTCAGGTGGACAAAGCAGGCTGGTGGCATCCTGGCTTGCATCAGAAATAGCATAGCTAGCAGGAGCAACAGAGTGATTGTCCCCCTGTCCTTTGTCCTGGTGATGCCTCACTGGGTTCAGTTCTGAGCACCTCAATACATGAAAGACACTGAGGAGGCTGACAGGAGACCTTATTGCTGTCTACAACCACCTGAAAGGAGGTTGGACAGAGGTGGGAGTTGGTGTTTTCTCACAACAAGTGATAGTACAAGAGGGAATGGCCTCAAGTTGTGCCAGGAGAGGTTTAGGTTGGAAATTAGGAAACACTTTTTCATTGAAAGGGTTATTAGACATGGGAACAGACTTCCCAGGGAGGTGGTTGAATCAGTAACACTGAATGCATTCAAAACCCATGAAGAAAGGGAGCTTAAGGACATGCTTTAGCAGTGGGCTATGTTGATCATTGGATTTGATGATATTAAAGGTCTTTTTCAACTTAAACAATTGTGTGATTCCATGGCATGGTGTTGAGACCCATCTAGAAAACAGGACCAGACGTATGGATGGCACAGTGACAGTTAACCCCTAAGGTCCTATCAAGGCAGAGTCAAGCCCACTGATGCCCTCAGTACCTCAGCAAAAAAAACTTCCCTGTGAAGTGCAACTTTATAAGAAGCTGATGAGAAAACTGCACTGGTTTTCTGTCTTTTAGTGGAAAATACAGGCTCCAAGTGATATTTGGTTTTCTTCCTTTTTTATTTTCATATTCTCTTCTTCTTTTCCGTTTTTGGGGGGGAACCTTTGGAGCTATGTCAAGAAAATGTTGGTTAAAACAGGTCATTCCAAAATATTTTTGATTGTGTGTTCAGTTAAATCGCATCTTTTCCTGCCACTTTGACAGCCATGCTGCCTCACGAGAGATGTTCTTTCAATGGATGCAGCTTTCATCTTCCTCGTAGAGTTGACTGGCATCCTTCACATGATGCCATCATTGGTCAGTGAGTTGAACCAAAGTCACACATCGGGACATTCTTATGATGAATCCATCTGCTGGGAAGCTTAAATCATAGAGAAAGGTTATATGACTTTCCTGAGTCATATATCATGGCTTTCCTGAGCTAGATTTCCTACTGAGCATGGCAGAAGTTCTAGCAAGTAGAAATTAATGCCACACTGATTCAAAACGTTCAGCTCAGCAAAGGGTAAAGATACAGTCTGTTTTGGGGGATTCTGATCAATTGCCAACATTAATTTTCAAAGCCTTTTTGTTATTAGAAAACAATCACTAGATTTGTTAATAAAAGTTTTATAAACTTTGTTCAGCAGTCATAATTTTTTCTTTTTGACTCCTTTCTTTTCCAAACACGTATTTTTAATGTTTTAATGTTTTAAAATCTCAAATCTCACACTCTTGTTCAACCAACAGCCCTATTATCATAACACTATTCTTGAAATGCCTTCTACATATGGCTTGATTTCCATCCAAGAAAAGCTAGAGGAAGAAAAGGGATAATGTCTAATAAGCAGAATTAGTTTCTGGTTGTCCAAGCAGGAAAAGTGTAGACAGTTAAAATGAATTGATTGGATCTCAGGGTGACTTAATAAAGACAACTCCTCATAAAAATGCTTTGGAAAGGATAATAGTTGTTTTTAAAACTCTCACAGAACTATCATGTGGCACTACCAAGAAGAGAGTAGTTTTAAGCTGTTACTATATCACACCTTAACCTCTTCTCTGCCTGACTAAAGCCATGCTCCCTCAGCAACTCCTTGCCAGTGTGTGCTTTAGACCTCTGTCCACTTGATGTCCTGCCACTGGACCATCTCTAGCTTCTTTACATCCTGCTTGGACCGAGGGGCACAAAACCACACACAGGTTTCCAGCTGTGTCTAGTAGAAGAGAATAAGAGTTTCTCTGGGTTTTCTGGCATCATTTCTCTGTATATAACCTGGTGTGTGGTTTGCCATATTTGTGGTGAGAGGGCATTGTTGGCTTGTATTTACCCTGGTATTCATTTCACCCAGGTCTCTTCATCAGGATTTCTACCCTCTGTCACTTAGCCACTACCACTGCAGCCTGTACCTCCAGGCTGTCGCACGTGATGTATAGAACATCATGCTTCTGCACACCGAATGTTATGATGTTCCTGCTGCCCTCTTCCTCAAGCCTATCAAGATCCCTTGAGCTGTTATATTGCTGCACCTGTGATACAGCTGCTGTAACACTAGCTAATCACAGGCTGATCAGCTCTTTTTACCACACTGAGGTTTGTCACGGTTGGGCGATTAGCCACGACCTTAACACGTACACATAGAGATGCGTACAGCACTCTGCTGGCCTGCATCACAGTCATTTCAGTCCCATCCCCGCAACACAGAGAGGACTGGTTGAAGCCCATGGCAGGAACTGAGGGCATTGTGGCCTAGAACATCCACAGTGTTTATGTCCTACTCTGGATATGACCCCAGTGGGAGTCATCAGGAGAGCACCTGTCACCTTCACCCACACATTTGCTGGCTTGGCTTCATCAGCTGAAATCCTCCTGCTGGAATCTGGTGTATTGTGACTGGATTCAAATGCCCTTTGTTTTTCCTGGGGCTGCTTGGCAACTAACACATGTATTAACATTTCATTAACTATTTCTCACTGCCTTTGTTGCTTCCTTCCGTACTCTGACTTTCCTAATGAACCGTGATATCATAATGAATTGAACCATTGGCATCGTTTAGGATGTGTGTGGGTAAGCATGGCAAAGCGTCCGAATCCTAAATTACTGAGAACATTGTGCCCATACAAGATTATCCATGCTCATGAGTGTCTGAAAAACCAGAGCCTGATGTTTGCCAGCCTGATGCAAATGGAAAAATCATTTCATGAATCATCAGCCTGTGTACCAGGCAGATTCCTACCTCCCACTCCAGTTTCTCTAGACACTTCTTTCCAATTCTTCCTTTATCTTCTACATATATGTAGGAGACTTTTTGCCCATTTTTTCTCCCTCAACCCTTCCAAACTCTTTTTTGCACAACATATCATCTCTTCTGAATGGGGTGTCACCTCCTGGAGCAACCCTCAATGGTCTTTGTTCTGAGCGTATGCCTGTACAGCTTGATGTGCAAACCCAGGCAGGAGGCTGCAGATGGACTTGCTGTGAGTTGCTTAATGAAGCCTCTGACATTGTCATTGTGGTTGTAAGAGTCATTTTATTCCTCTTTCTCACAGGAGAACTGGACAAATTGCCATTATGGAAAATGAAGAGCATTTAGGCACCTTCATTTGTAAATTACTTCTAATGAGTGAGAATGCAGCAGAGGAAATGAGCAGTCCCTGCACTTTCTGAATGGGGTGTGTTGTAAAAAATGTTCATTTGTAAGAAATGTTTTACTGACTGAACAATAAAGAATTACTGGACAGATATATTGATTACCTGAAAGGTATTGATAGAATCATCTAACATCCCCACTGAATAGCTGTGATGCAAAGTAAGGCTGTGGGAGCACTTCCAGAGGAGCTGCAATCCTTGTGCATACCAGTACCCATACACAGTATAGAGGACCCACTCCACAGCTACTGCTAGACTACTAAGACAGGCATCCATCCTAAACTATTTATCAAGGATTTTTCTGTAGTCATTACAGATATGAAAGCATTAGCAGATGGTGATTCATCTATCCTGATATAAGGGCCCAAGGGTAAGATATGTTACCCTTTGGTTAGGCCTGCATCATTAAGTGTGAAAGACTGGGTCAGACCAGATGTTAGCTGAGACCAATTCCACCAACAGAAGGTATTTCATATTGATCTGAGGAATCCCACTTTATTTCCTTCCTAAGAAGGCAGGTCATCTTTGCCTTGACCTAAAGATGATGAAGTGATGCTACCATGAATCGAGGACTGGGTAAGTCCCCACAAACCTCATAACACCAACGTAGCTCATATGAATTTCTTTGTGCAAACATTTTTATTCAGTCTTCTCTGCCTGGTTATTTTAAAGCTGTAACTATATGCAGTTGCTGTGGGCCCTTAATGAGGAAAGCTTTGGATCTATTCTTTCAGACTTTCACACACAGGAGACCACAGGATTAAACTCTTTATTTGCATTAATATCCCTGCTGGTTTTACTTAGCATTAATAAATCTGCACAACTGGAATGCAGTTCTCCAGTACTTTCCTGCCAGTACTCCTTCTGAACTGCATTTTGATTTTCCCCATTGGCAGGTGCATTTCTCCTCTCTAGTGCGGAGTAGTAGCTGGTAAAATGAAAATGTCATAATTCAGGGAACAGAGATGCAGACATTCATCATGGAGCCCAGACAACACCACTAAGTGAGTAAGTCACAGAACAAAAGAAGCACCAAAGTGCTCTTAGGAGGAGTGTACATCGGAGAAGGAAATTTTTAGTGCTCTCTAATGGATCAGTTCCCTTGGCAACATTTTCTTTAGCTTTAGAAATGTTTTGTCTCTGGTCCAAACAGTTAGCTGCATTGCTCTGGTTATCATTCAGTTTATTCTTAGGAACTTTAAAATGTACAATTATGTGCCAAGAAAATGTAAACATCTTTCTCTACAGCCATTACCATCTCTATTACATTTTTCATTATTGCTTAGGGATATGATTTTAGACTCCCTCTGAGCTTTGTATTCTTCAAGGAGATTGGCAAAGTGCTAATCTGTCCAGAACTCCTTTAAAATGGGTGTGCTCAACACCCATCAGTGAGTGAGTGCACGGTCAGTCCAGCTCTGAACATGCCAGTGCAAGTTTCACTGTCCCCGAGGCTTCAAATCCCATGAGACTTCCCTGATAATGCCAGGAAAACTACCATGGGAGTATGAAATTATACCCCTTTTCTTTCTTTCCTGGTGATTTTATAAGATTGCCTTACACCTCTGGAAACAGAATAGTAATGAGCATTCCCTAGATGACCTGCAGGCATGATCCAAACTGACACTGCAATGACGAGAGAGCAGACTGTCACCATAAAACATAGTCATTATATTGGAAAAGCGATCTGCTTTTGCATTTTCATGAAATACATTCTGAGGACTGACATCGTACTGCTCCCTTTGGGCATGCAGTTAATATCACCAAGAGGAACTGGCAAGGTAATATTTCCTTAGAAATACATGTACCCTATGCACTTTGTGATACCGAGGCTGTGACTGAAAGCTGTCCTTTTGCAGTAAGAGAGCTTAAGTCCCCAACAGAAATGGTTTCAGATACTCAACTTCTCTTTAAATAGCAGCGTAATGGAAGTGCTCATGATTGCTGCTTTGGTTTGGTTTTCTCTTATAGGGGAGCAGTAAACTTTCTTGTGATATTCAACCATCTCCTTTCCAACACTTCTGTGCAATATAAGGTTCCCTAAAAGCTTAAGTAACTCTTGAGAAAGATCTCAAGAATATGGTAAGGATTGCTGAGTTTACAGGGTAAAGTTTATGGTCGCCTCCCCTATTCAATGCAGCAATTTCTTCAGGCTCAGTTAGAGTAGTGTCTGGCAGCACACCTCCTGCCTCTTGAGCTACACCAAGGCTTGCAAGGTTTGGCCTCAGCGTAAGTGTCTTAGGTTTCCCAAAATGGGCTAGAGGGTGGGGGTATGAGCATAGGGGTGCATTGCATTCCCTCACCCTCAAGCACGAAGCTCTCCCTGCCAGCAACAAATGCAGCTATTCTCCCACCTCCTCACCCACGGCAGGAGCAAACTGCACTCATGCATGCACACCGCAGCCCACTCTCACCTCACAGCTCAGCTCACTCTTCTTTTTGATTCCTTCACTGAACCTGTACCAGCAGAAGTACACGTAAGAGCTACAGGTCTCTTTATGTACTGGAGTCAAACATTTACTTAAAACTGCTGTTCCGGCAATGACATTAAACATGAAGAGAACAGAGCTGCCTGGAAGATCTACAAGCTGGAGGTGTAAATCACACCACATAACTAATGTATGACATTCTGTGCCTACAGCTGTGCACTGCCAGTTTGTAAGTGTAAGGGCGGCTGTGATTTCAAAGTGCTTCTGGTGACAGAATAATAGGAAGCTGATGACGCAGGCCTCTCCATCCCTGCACCCAAAGCCAAGAGTTAAATGAGGTCAGGTTAGGTCAGTAGCTGAACACAAGTGATGTTGTACACATGGGTAAAAGGACTTGGATTCTTGTTTTCCCCCCTCGTAAGTAATGCCTTTTTGATAAGTTAAATGTAAGGCAGCATGGTTCTTTCTCAGCCACTGAAATGGCCCAGTTATTTTTTCAGTGACAATCATGTACTTGAGTGAACTTTTTCAACTGATGTCCTTAAAGCCACTGTAGTGTCTAAGCTTTGGAAAAAAACCTCTATTTGCTCCGCCAGAACATGTGCAAATTCAAGTCTGGTTTTTTCAGGCTAGGTCTCCTAGGTACTGCATATATCCAAGTCCTGTGACTCAGATGCTCTCCTTGGCCAGCGTGATAGTATTTGTAGATACTTTTGGAATGATGTTGGTGTCATGAACTAATGAATTTCAGTGCAGATGTAAACAAAGTACAGCAGAAAAGTAACTGAGGAAAAGAGATAAAAGATAAAGGTAGTAAGAGGAGATACTTTCTAGTTATGGCCTTCAGTTCGTAACGACATGCCTTTGACAACAATCTGATAGCCTTCAGTAGCTGATGTTTCCCCTTTAGGTGGTAGGAGAACAGCATGTCCAGGTCTTAAGGAGCATGCCACTGAGCTACAGTCAAACAGCTGGCTATAGTGACTGCAAAACCATTTCAGGTTGGATCTTCATCTTCCAAAAGGCTTAAACAGCTGTGATTAAAATAGTCTTTTATCAGCTTCCTTGCAATGATGTTAACAGTCTTGCACTTGACACTCATTTGGAAAAAAAAGCGTTCTGAATTCAGATGACAGCCTGTTCGTAAGGTTTTGCTTTAAGGAGTCTTTCACTTAAAGTCGCACCATGTGTAGACCACTAATGGCAAGAATGTGATAGGATTGCACGCTTAACTCTTGGGAAAGCAAAAAGAACCAACTAGTCATCTCAGAATGTCGGCCTAGGGCGTTTTAGAGAACTCTTCAACAGTTCTGGATTCAACAAGACATGTGCCAGGTCCTGCTCTTGGTTCACAACAACCCAATGCGACACTGCAGACTGGCTAGAGAGCAGCTCATGAGTAAAAGCCCTGTGGGTGCTGGTTGACAATTAGCTGAATATGAGCCAGCCAAGTGTCCAAGAAGGCCACTAGCATCATGGCTTGTATCAGAAATAGTGTAGTCAGCAGGAGCAGTGATCATTCCCCTGTACTGAGCACTGCTGAGGCTGCACCTTAAATTCCATGTTAAGTTTCGGGTCCCTCGTGGTTTGTGACAAAATCATTGAGGTGCTGTAGCAGGTCCAAAGAAGGGCAACAAGGCTGGTGAAGGGTCTGGAGAACAGGCCTTAGGAGTTGCAGCTGAGGGAAGTGGGGTTGTTTAGTCTGAAGAAAAGGGTGCTGACAGGAGACCTTATTGCTCTCTACAACCACTTGAAGGAGATTGTAGAGAAGTGGATGATTGGTTTACCTCTCACAAGTAACAAGTGATGGGACAAGAGGAAATAGTTTCAGGCTGTGCCAGGGGAGGTTTAGGCTTGGTAGTAGAAAACAGTTTTTCACAGAAAGGTTGTTAAAGCACCAGAACAGGCTGCCCAGGGAAGTGGTGGAGTTAGCATACTTGGAAGGAAGTATTTAAAAGACATATAGATGCGATGCTTAGGGATGTGATTCACTAGTGGACTTGTCACTGTTATGTTTACAGTTGGATTCCAAGATCCTAAAGATCTTTTCCCACCTAAATAATTCTATGATGCTGTTCATTTTAACAGGAAAAAAAGCAAGCCCCCTAACTTGAACACATCCCAAAATGTTAATGCATGCATAACCAAACCAGTAAATGAACAAACACAACTACAGTAACAAAATACTTTACTAAAAGATCATACACTCAACAGTTAGCTCAACATTCTCATGTTCTATGCAAATAATGCAAACACTGTACTGCAATCGATGTTAACATCATAGAATAACGTGCATAAATCTGAGAGCAGCATCCCTGTCAGATCCCTTACAGATGGTTAGCCCTTGTGTTCTGCTCAGCTTTTACTTAAGGCAAATGTTTCATTACAGAATTCCACCCTGTATTCTCAAAAGTGCCTAATAGGGTTCTACCTCCTTAGTAATACTGATTCAGATGAGGATTCCTCCATAAACATTTTGAATAAGAGTATGTAAATGCACTAGAGTTGTGAAAAATGCCCTCGTTTTTCCGTATTCAAAACCTGATCTTATGTTAGAAGGAATGGAGAAAGCTGAAATGCACAGCTCTAACCAATTCCGACACACACGCGTTGATTTTTACACTTCCTACTAAACGAGAGGTGATGGATTAACTTTTCAGTGTAACTTTTCAAAGCCATTAATAAGAAACTGATATAATGAGCGTCTGACCCTGAAAGCATAAAGATGGTAGCATAGTGCACTACTTTGACAGATAAACTGTGCCAAAATTGCCTGCATTATTTTATTATCCTAAACAGAATTATAAAAGTAAGTGTACGTCCACTGCAGTGTCATGTTTGCAGTTCTAGTTAAGGTTCTGATTCTTTATGATGGTTTTTCATAGAAAAATATACCTAGTTTGCCCAAAGACCACTGATACTGCTTTGATCATGTTAGAGGTCACTATCTAAGGCCTAACTGCAAAAGCTGATTTAGCTGATACATATGAACTGAGTAGCACAGTGGCTTTGTTTAAACAAATGAGTTGTTCTTACATGCAGTCATCTACCTTAAATCGCCTTTTCCAGGAGGATAATCTTATATTTTAAGTAATGCATTAACTGTAATTTTATTCACATCAGCCTACTGGATAGAAATAATTATCCAATCAATTTCTACTTTCTGCAAGCCCAAAGAAAATTGTATGTGGAGAAAAACAATGTGCAGCAGCCTAAAGCGTTCACTTGGGAAGCTAATTTGCAAAAAGGAACAAGCTACCTGTATCCATAAAACTTCAGTCTGTATTTATGTTCTCCTTACTGGAGGTGTAGCAGTGTTAAGACAAATAGGAAGGCCATCAGACCCTTAAAAACATATATTCAGTGGGGTCACTATATTTCAAGTGTAATAATAAAGAGAAGGCATCTTGCATGGGTCTCTTGGACATACAAATAGACTGCCTGGAAACAGTGTCCATAATGGGATGGTTCGTTAAAACCTGCAAGACACTGTAGCTATGAATTTAGCCCCCAAAATATAGTGGTAGTGTTTGTTAATGTAGTTAACAGCTAATAGCACCACCTTCCCAGTCAGCAGCTATATTCAAGTAAGAAGGGTCACTCCTGAGCTGAAATAGAAGCTGTTGTCAAAAAGTCTAGCAGAACTTAGCCTAGTATCTAATACTGATACAAAACTATGAGCTCGGGTAAGTCATGTTTTAATGCTGTTCAGAAGCAGCCATCATTCAGAAGAGCAACCCAAATTACTGTCTTCTAATGGGAGACTTTATCCTTTGGCCATAAACTCAGCCTGACAGAAGACCAGCAGATGCACCACCCCATGAGACAGGTGCCACCATGCTTCTGGGCTCTCAAGACCTAGTGGAAGTGAACAAGTCAACACACTCAAATAAATAGCTGTTCTGCAGATATGCAGGCTCCCTGGGACTGCAGAGCTGGAGTGGTCATGCCCGTTGGGATAAGGTTGGCACCAGGCATAAGGTGAGAGCCAAAATGGACTGCAGGATTATTTCTGAAGAAAACAAGAGGCTAGGGTAAACATTATGGGCCATCTAGTGTCTGAATGGGGCCTACAAGAAAGATGGGGAGCGACTTTTTACAGAGGCTTGCAGTAATACGACAAGGGGTAATGGCTTTACACTAAAGGAGGGTAGATTTAGATTAGAAATGAGGAAGTTCTTCACTGTGAAGGAGGTGAGACATTGGCACAAGTTGCCCAGGGTGAGTGCATCCTCCCCGCAAGTGTTCAAGGACAGGCTGGATGAGGCTTTGAGCAACCTGGTCTAGTGGGAGGCGTCCTTGCCCATGGCACATGTTTGGAGTTAGATCTGTAAGGTAACCTCCAACCCAAGCCATTCTGTGATTATGTAATTTTATACTGCCCCAGCTAATAGACCTTCTGCCCCACAAGAGAGGGAGCTACAAGAGGCAGGGAAGCATTTCTTTGTTCTCAACATTTTGCCATAAATTGAAGCAATAGCCAGCTTGCACCTTGGGTACAATAGGGATGAAAAGCAAAAGACGTTTCTGCTGGTTACGTGGAAAGAATAGTGATTAAAATGCTGTTGCTAGGCTTTAGCAGTGTGATTCATCACACCTACTGAAAGCAGCAGCAAAAGTAGATGTGCTACAGCGGGGCTTTGAGTTCAAGGGTAGATACACCTGCAGAGATAGGATGGATGGGAGTTCAAGAGACGTTCAGCCCAGAGCTGGGCTGCCCACCCCCTGGCACAGAGTATGCACTAGGAAAAGGCAAGCACCTCCTTGGTGACCTACCCAACCTGGATAGCTGTATCCCTGCAAAATCCACGTTCTTAATGGGAAAGGGAAATCAAAACATTCTACCGAACAAATACGCAGGATTTCTTTCATCATCAGTTATCAAAAAGAAGTGCATGAGCTCAGGTTACTCTACATCACAAGAAAATAAATCATGTGTAATTACTGTTATTAAACATGTCTAAGGATGGGGCATATTCCTGCTGAAAAGATTTATCCTGCTCTTCAGACACAAGCAAGTAAAAAGAGACACGAGGACTGTCCTCGCAGACTTCAGTGAAAAGAAAGTATACAAATCAAGAACTCCAAAGTAATAACATATCTTTCCCTGTCTTTACACCAGGCTTTCTAACACATTTGGTACAAGCCCCATCCCCAAGGGCTGTCCCTGACATCCTGGATCAATCTCTGGATCCCCTCATTGGGTCTGACCATCACCTGTCATCACCAGGGCCTGGCTTGGTCTCTGGCTTGGTCTCAGACCTAAACCATCACCATTGGAGCAATTTATGATCAGGAGTCCTGGTTGGACCTGGCCACCATCTGTGAGTCCGTCCTGCTCCATCCTGTGGAGGGACTAGGCTAAGCCCTGCCAGCTGTCAAATCCCCTCAACTGCTGGCTCATCCTCCCCTAGAGAGCCGCCCCACTTTTTCTGCTCTCTGAAAACAAACATTTCACACTCTGTGCAGGCATTCGACACTTTGCTGGTAAAGCTGACCTTGGTGTGCAAGGAAATCAACCAGATGCATTGCACAGGACGTGGATTTATGACTTCCTTTCTCCCTTCCCATAGCCCCAACGTATTTTTCACCGGATCTATTGTAAAGACTCAGACTTCTGTCTCTGAAAACTACAAATATCCTGGTGATTTCACAAGCCTTTTCTTGGTAATGAGATAAGAAATGAGGCTCCCAGCTTGAATGATTACTTGAGCACATTTTCCCACTAGGTCTTGCTTCAAAGATGAAAATGCTCCTGCCTTCTCTCTTACACACCCAGTTCCTCACATGGAAAAGTGTCTAAATCAGATCTACTAAATTAGATGCTTCACTCTCTGTAAATTACTTCGGTTTAGCCTTGGCAAACCATTTACAGTAGATTTCAGGCAAGCAAAGTGAAACACAAATGTAAGAAATGTCTCTGGGGTCTATTTTATTAGAAAGACCAGGACACTCTCCACTGAGCATGGATCCAGCTCTATCATTTTCAGCAGAAGGCACATACAGGGAAAGAGAGGCAGCAGCCACATCGCCTGCATTATCTAAGGTTGTCCCCAGAGCACTGCATGGGCGAACTCTTCCATCTCTGCAATAAAAATGGTGTGGATGGAAGGAGAGTTCTGTGCCCATATGCAGTTCTACCCACACAGAGCAGGCTGCGAGGGCAGGACTGCAGCTCGCTGTGCTAGGAGGGGAAGATCCTGACAGCTTTTCTTAAATGGCTGCACAGGCGAGGGCAAATCTATTGCAGGGGACCAGGAAGAAGGTGCACATTTTCCTCTCTGGGCATAAGAAATGTAGTTTCTTTGTCTTGTAGCAGCAAGAAATCGGGGTGGGGGGGGAGATTTGCAGGCCTTCATCTTTCAGAAAAAACATAAATTCATAATTTGTGTTGGGAAGGGATGCAATGGGATGGGAATGAATGGGGGAGAAAGAGGTTTGCAAGTTTCTGGGCAGAAATGGGGATTGAAAGTAACCATAAAAACCATCTTTAATGTGATGGATCTAGAGTTAATCAGGACTTTCGCTGGGGTCAAGAGCAACCCCGAAAACGCAGTGCATTTCAGCTTCATTCAAGAAAGGAAGGTGCTAGAGCACTCCTGTTGTTTTCTGTTACTAAGTGATTCCAGTAGCTCAGCTGCTCCGATGGTCCTACTCCATGGCACATCACAATCTTCTGAAAGCGAGAAACAGAGAACCCAATCTTCTCTGGAAAAAATGTCTGCTCTGAATGAAGCTCCTCCAGATGAATTTTTAATTTGGCAAGGCACAGTCCTATGAATACATCCTCCAGTTTGATGAATGAAATGCTTTCTGAAACGTTATAGATCTCACTAGCCACGTCAGTGGATAAAACGTAGCCGGTCCCAGAACAAAAGGGTGGGTAGGTCTTTCCCGGATACTCTTCTCTACTCACGTACCACTTACTCTCTCTTTTCCGTATAGGGAACTCATGCAGCTTTAAGAAGCCTGTGAAGAATCTAGTTGTCCTCTTTTTCCTTAGAAGCAGCTCAGTGAGGTAAAAAACATTGACAAACACATCTGTATCAGTTTTCATCACAAAGCTGGACTGGTAACAAAACCTGTGGATCCATTCAATTCCCATCATGGTCTTCAAAGTCAAATTGTAGTAAGTGTCAGTAAAATTCTTTTGAATTATGTCCTTGTACTGTTGGCTTTCAGCAGTGATATTGGCCTGCTGGCTGGGATTCACAGTGCTTCCCAGGAGGAAATACGTCACCAGGCGCTTGCCGGCAACTGTTCTCTCCTTCCCCCAGGTTTGCCGGATGGCCATCCTGGCATCAGCATGGTGGTACGCTGATGTCACAAGCAGGATGAGGAAAGGTGGGTTCTTATGGCAGTCTACATCCGGGAGATGCAAGAAGTCTCCTCCAATTCTCCTGAAAGTCTCTAAGGGGAATATGTAATCTTGGCTATTCGCACAGAATATACAGACTTCAGTCAAGCTGCTGTAAAAAAAACAGAAGCTAGCACAGCTGAATCCTAAAAGGCAAACAAACAGCCTGAACTTTCCGGAATCCATCTGAAAGAAACAAGAAAGAACAGCACATTAAAAAATCTCAACGATCTAGTTCCTTTCAGTGCCGTACAACAAGCTCCCTGCACAGAGGTTTAAAGCCAAGTCAGCTCCAGTTCAGAGCTCTCTATTTCGGGGTGCTCACCCACATGCATTTTGCTTACTCCCATTCCCACAGGATGTTCAGCTGGCAATCAGATTCACACCGGTGCTTACTTGAATGCGCCCCCCAAGCCAAGCCAGCACATCCTCACAAGTCCACACAAGCACATCCACAGATACCAGCTTACTCTGGCTGATGCCTCAGGCATCCTCCCCATTTTCTGCACGTTACAAAGCATGACCTATGTCCACCGGGGCTCTCACAAGCCAGAGGGTGGAGAAGCAGCAGACATGTGCCCGTGCAGATGAGAGAGAATAACAGCAATAGGGGCTTTTTTTTAAATACCATGATTCTTCATTTGTTTGAAAAGTGCCTGCGTCCCAGAGCCCGCAAGTGCTGTCCAACTGGCAGACACAGCCAGGTTCCTCCCATCTTCATCACCTTTTCATCCTGTGGGGCTCTTGCACTGACCCAGAATCTGCTCCCACTCTTTTTGCTGGAGGATCCATGAGTCACATATTTGCCATTGGGTCAGCTGCTCAGACAGAAAACCAGCAGTGGGTCAGCTTATCGGGGTATTTCACGTTTCGCAGAGTCTAGGTGACTCACTGGGGCATGCTGAGGTGAGAAAGAGGTTGTCTGTGCCCACCTCTCCTACCTAGGTGAAAGAGAGCCGAACAGTAACGATAATGCTCATTCCTCATTTTCACCCTTTTAACAGACTAACATGTTGCATACCTGGTTACCAATCTCATCTAAATTTAGAGAGAGAGGATCAAACCCAAAAAGGTCACAGTGCAGAGAAATTACACAACTCCATGAATCTCCCTGGTAAGAGGAATACAACACTTGTGTTACTCGTTCCATTAACCCGTGGGCCCACCAATGACTATTTTAGAGCACTAGGATGGGGCAATTTTTACCAGAGGAAGGACATTCCTTCTGTTTTTCCATTTCTTAATGAATAATTGGATCTGTCTTTCCATCTAGAAGTACAGAAAACCAAGTTTGCAATCCCCAGAGCTGTAAATTTCACAGCAATTTCATCTCTGCTTTCCAAACAGGACTGTTCTACCTCATGCTCATGCCCTCCATTTGATCAAATTCCCCTTTTCAAGCAACGAAAAGGTTTTGCACTGCAGGCATAAGTGAATCTCTAAGTCCAGCCAGGTGCTCATGGGACCAGCTCATTTTACCCAGAAGAATAGCCCCATTCACTTATGTCCATATTCTCCACAGCATGAAGTAAGTAGGACTGGAGTTCAGCTCGACTGAAACGCCTCCCACAGCAAGATGGGGTTTTGCAGTGATTCACTGATGGATTTTGAAAACATTTCAAATGTTCCCATTTCTTCTGCCAGTTATCTTTAAACAGACTGTTCCTCGGAGCTGTCTTTTCACGTGTGTACAGCTCAAGGAGTCTTGTGATTAACTCGTGAGTTGTTTTAATGAAATACATATGTACAGTTGTGGGAGAGTAGACATATGTGTACGTCTACATATACATACATGTACATCTGTGTATCACACATGCATGTGGGGATTATAGGCAAATCTGCTCTGTTCTCATGGTCTTTGGAGGCATGGGAGGAAGCACCTGAATATCCCAAAAATAGTGTTTTCAGGAAAGGATGTTCTTCTGAGGTTGACAACAGAGCTGCAGAAGAGGTTTGCTCCCATCACTGGCTCTCACGAGATTGGGAGTCTGACATTTCTCTGCACAGGAATTCCAGAACATGTACATCTACAAGTCCTTCAGATGGTGAAGAGAATCGAGAGCCATTTTCTATTCACACCCATTAAAACCTTTTCAGAAATACTCAAGAGCAAGGAACCATCATATGGTCCTTTCAGCACATTTCAGTAGAATCAGGCTACTGCAATTTGACCAGATGCAGTTCTCAGCAGCTTCCAGGCTTGGGCACTTGTAGCAGATCTATAAAAAATAAATTAAAAGGTCCCTACAATAATAAATTAAAAAAAAATTGTAAAAAGTAATCTTAAATATTAAATTTTAATAATTCAAATTTGTTCTGGACAGCTAGGAGAGCAGACTCCCACTGTCGTTACCACGCTGCCTCTGCAGAGCCAGGCTGTCTTCCTCGTTCAGTTCCTGTATGAAGCAGCGTTCCTTCTACAGCCCTATAAAAACAGCCATGCCCAGGCTATGCAAACATTTGTAAATGGATGTAAATGGCAAATCACACGTATGCGTGTGTCTCCTCTCACAGCAGGTCCCTGCCCACCACCACCACGTTGGCAGTGGCCTTGATAAGAACCACACGCTTCCTGCGGCAGGCATCTCTACACCTGATTGTGTAGAAGCTGTCACTGGCGAGTTTGGTCTTCTCTGAACTGAAAAATAATGTTCCTTTGTCCTCAAAACATATGTAATTACCCACAGAGGTGTCTGGGGATGGGGCTGAGGAGCGGGCTTGCAAGGACCTGTGTTGAACCAACAGTTCTTTGGGCATTAGGAGGCTCAGCATTCTTTGCCTCTCCGGTTGCTGCACTGTGCACTGGGGACTTGACCCATCTGTAGTTCCTCGCCTCGATCTGCTAACCACCCNGCTGGGCTGCAAGCAACACCACCCAGCTTGGTGTCATCAGCAAACTTGCTGACAGTGCCCCCTGATCCCTCATCCAAGTCAGTAATGAATAGATTGAAGAGGACTGGTCCCAGCACTGATCCTTGGGGGACGCCACTAGATCCAGGTCTCCAACCAGACTGTCCCATTAACCACTACTCTCTGGCTTCTATCCTGCAGCCAGTCCACAATCCACCTCACTACCCAATCATGCAGTGCACACTGCCTCAGTCTGGCTGTGAGGATGCTCTGTGAGACTGTGTCAAATGCCTTCCTGAAGTCAAGACAGACCACATCCACTGCTCTGCCATCATCTCTCCACCTGGTTATGCCCTCATAAAAGGCTCTCAGGTTGGTCAAGCATGACCTACCCTTGGTGAAGCCATGCTGACTGTCCCTAGTGACCCTCTTGTCCCTGATGTGCCATCCAGGACAAACTGTTCCACCACCTTTCCTGGGATGGAGGTGAGGCTGACTGGTCTATAGTTACCTGAGTCCTCCTTCTTACCCTTTTGGAAGATTGGAGTGACATTTGCTAACCTCCAGTCTCTGGGCACCTCTCCTGATCCCCATGACTTAGAAAAGATGACAGAGAGTGGCTTAGCAATGACTTCCGTCGTCTCCCTTAGCACATGCAGGTGCATCCTATCAGGGCCCATGGATTTATGTCCATTCAGTTTGCTCAACACATCCCTAACCCAGTCCTCATCAACCAAGGCAGGCTCCTCTCTTGCCTCAACTTCCTCTGGAGCCTCAGCAGTGATATCAGGACAGCTTCCTTACCCCTGCGATGCTGGGTCTGTGACCCATCCCTCACCCCACCTGTGAAGAGCAGGTTTAGATTCCTGGGTGAAGGAAATGCTTTCTCTCCCCCACTGCCTGGGAGAAGTGCTGTATATGAAGAACATCTGGAAAACAACAGCTGCTTTTATGTTTCAACAGGACAGCACAGTTGTGAGCACATTTAGCATCGCCATCACTGTCCAGCATAAAGTATCTTGCTCTACAGCAGAGCTAAGAGCACAGCTTAGGTGTGACAAGGCATGTACCTTCAAAATTATCACTCTATCTTTCCTCCTTTACCTGCATCTGACAAACAACTGTCTGTAACTCAAGACTTACAGCCTGCATGCACATGTCTCCACCGAACAGCCCTGGAGATGTTTCTATGACGGGAAAAATAAGTCAACAGGAGGTGATCCAGAAAGCAACTTACTTGCAGCCAACCTCTTTTCTACGGGTCGTTCTGAACAGCATCCAGTGACTGTGCAGCTAAACAAATCCTTCCAGTTCTATGTAAAATCATTTCGCATGCCGTTNGAGGTGATCCAGAAAGCAACTTACTTGCAGCCAACCTCTTTTCTACGGGTCGTTCTGAACAGCATCCAGTGACTGTGCAGCTAAAAAATCCTTCCAGTTCTATATAAAATCATTTCGCATGCCGTTGTAGTCGGTTCTTCTCAGATATCTCAGGCAGATAGTGCAGTTTGTAGTTACATTACAGCTTTGCCCATCTTCTGTTGTTCCAACTGCAAGGTATTTTATCTAGTGCATTGCCCACATTTACCTCTTAGTGTCCTAGAGAGCAGCTGGTTTAAGGTGCCTGCTGTGGAGTCTCATGGCTCTGTGCACATCCAGACAAGCTCTGCGTAATGTCTGTGGACCAAACTACAGGAGCTGCAGCCCGGCACTCCTCTCAAACACTCCTGAAAAAACAAAGAAGATAGTTAAGGCCTGTGANACTCCTGAAGAGCCTGAAAACTAAATAAGTTAAACCGAAGCTCTCGAAGCTCTCTACAAGTATTGGTTTCCACCAGTGTAAGGAACTTCCTCCTTTGTTCTGCTGTGTTTAGCAGATTGGCTCTAGGCTGTCTCTATTCCCACTGCTGACCCTCGTGTTTAACTCCTCCATGTAGCACAGTCACAGGGCCATGGCAACTTCTGTGCTCAAGTCTAGTTATTCCATCAAAATTAATCTGACACCTCTTTTAGGTTTATTAATGAGTATAATTATCTAAATGGCACCAAGAGATCAAGACAATGTGTTACAGAGATCAGGAAAAGCAATCTGGCCTGAGGCAGAGAGAAGGAAGTAGGTCTAGAGTCCCCCCGGGAAACAGATTCAAAAGATCAATTTAAAGAACAAAGTTTCTTCACTTTTCTGGGGCAGAGCTACGGTCACGTCAGGGAGTTCAGCCGACTATCGGCGTTAGCTTTGCGTTGAGGTCACACACACCAGCCGGGGAATGGCCTGAACCCCAACCGACCCAAGGTCTTTTGACCACTTGCAGGTGTCCTCACTTTGTAAACAAGAGACAGAGCAGCTGCAACAAGGCAGACCCAAGATCAGCAGCCTGATGCAAGTTCATGGACAGGAGGTTCGAATACTGCACGGCTGAAGATGGCGCTGATATTCCCCTCCTAAGAATTGACAGTCACTCATACCTTGGTGTACATCTGAATACTATCTGCTAGCTTTTGCTTTTCTGCAGAAGAAAGCCTCTAAATTCTTTCCTCAGAAACTCAGCAGGACACGACGAGTGATTAAACACGCACAGACAAGAAGAAGATGTCAAGTACAGCAGGAAGCATTCCTTTTTTCCTGAATGCAAACATTACAGATAAGCAGGGGCCAGCTCAGAGCTCTCACAAATGACACCTCTGCTGAGACAGTGGGTTCAGCAATTGCCAGGCCACCCTTTTAATCTGGAGACACTTGGGCAGCTGTGTTTTCCCCTTAGCCCAAGCTCAGAAGCCAGAGAGGGATGACTAGGTGCCACTGACCCAGCAGATTTTGGCTTTCCTCCCACTCCTAGAGCAGGACACTGCCCGGTAGCTACCAGAACTTGAGGGGAACAGCAGCACTCACTCAGGTTCCACACAGGACCAAAACCAGCAGTGGTGAACCTCTTCTCAAAAGAAAAGGTCACATGGGACGGACCACCCTGTCCCCTGAGCTCAGTGGCAGCATCCTTTGGAGTCCCCCAGCCAAACAAAAGCACTGCACATCAGCAACCACCCAGGTAACGCGGCTGAAGGTCCCCTTCCTGGCACTTCACCACTTTTCAGAGGGAGGCTTTTATGGCAACATGTCTTAACAACATCCTCACCAAAACCAAGTGTCTGGCAGGCAAGGATGAAAACCCAAAAATGGCCTGGCATGAGGAAAATCTTTATCTGCCACCCACAGTGAACCTTCTGATCCTCTGCTTCCACTCAGCAGCCTCAGCTATCAGGACTGCCTCTCCCTGTCCACCCGTCAGCAAGTCAAAGCAAGACACTGTTTATCTGCTTCATACCTGCCAGTGTCTGTCAGCTAAGCACTGAGCTGCTCAGCACCTTCTTTGCAGCCAAGTCTCCTCTTTTTTTGTTTCCTGCTGGGCTTTCTCTGCCCTATCCCAAGCATTTCTGCTCTACCCCTGGCCTGGCAGGATGGGGTGCACACAGGGAAAGGGGCTCCAAGGGGTGGGTGGGTTTGGTACTTAAAATAAGCCTTTGGCTCTCCAGAAAGATGTTTTATGGCTGGGGAGTGGGTGAGACGTTCACCTGTGGTCGCTGACCTATGGCAGGAGCCCCCATCTACAAAGCCTAAGCAATTAATTAGACAGCAGAGAGAAAAGGAGCATTGCTGTCGCTGAGTTGCAGATCCCCTTAGGTAGCCTGGTGGACGCCTGTCGTTACGTTACTAACACCCATTTCGCTGACTGACCCTGCAATTTCACGAGCAGATTGAGTCTATGATAGGAGGCTGAGCTCATATTATTCACCATTTCAGATTATAATAAGAAAGGAGGAAGAAGAAAAAGTATGAAGTGGGAAAACAAGTCAAGCTTTGATTTTAATAGTTGTAGGGGGGAAGGAAAGACAGAGAGCTACGTCAGATTCTACATTCATATCAATCCCAATGACATGCCATGCGTGATGCATACAGATACATGAATACAACTGTGTTGCTCTTAGTGCCACGACCAACAGAGCCTGCTATATAGCTGGTATAGTTCTAACCAGTAAAAAAAGTCTTCCCATCAAAAACACAATGACCCCCCCAAAAAAACAGACTTTAAAATGTAAATTGTTTAGAATTCAGTAAGGAAGAGTCCAGCAAGTTTCACCAACACCCCCCTATCTCCCCCCTCACTGTACTATGACAGAAAGCGTTTCAGAAGAGCCACCTGACCATCTCTAACTGCTTAACCTTGTCTCTTCAAAGAGAAGCTTCCACCATCTCTTCCTCCGAGTGACGTTTTCTGTACTACAGAGGGTAATGTACTGGTGGTTAACCACAGTGCCAGTGTGTGGATATAAACATAACCCAGCAACAAGAGGGCACAGGAAAAGTGTTGCATGCAACGGTCACCCATCAAAAAGGAGCAGCTTTATTTTTACAAAGGAAAGAACAAACATTTGTGAGTCTCATCCACTCAAAAACACTCTTTCCAGCTCAGATACACAACTGTTGCCTCAGGTACCGAGATTTCCACTACTGATTATAGTAATTGCAGCAGACCAGAGCCCAGGTTCTTGAGGCCTCTGGATTCTCTCTCTGATACTACCCAAGGACAGTAGAGGAGCAGAGGTGTTTGTGGCATAAGGATCTTCTGCATCAGAGGCTGTGTTCCCCTTTCCTAAAAGAATATGGAGAGCCATTAGCTCTTGATGCGCCTTGATCTCACCCACCCAAGCGTGTGTTGTTGCTCATCACATTCACTTGGAAAAACCTCAGACCAAAAGGCAGGTTTTTTTGCTCTCAAAACCAGCAAAAAGGTTGGCAGGAAGCGGAGCTGCTCCTGTAATGTCACAGGAACAAAGTGCTGCATATGAAGAGGCAAAAAGGAATGCATTTCCAGGGACTTCCGCCAAGTCAAGAAATCTGGGTTCTATTTTAAAATGTCGTTTTGCTTTCCCAAGCCACCTGCAAAAATTCTCTTGATGAATGCCAACCCTAAAAAACCCTCCAAAATGCCAGCTTGAATGCTGAGCAAGGCCAGATCCCTTTTGCAGGAAGGGAAAAGATGTTGCAGTGGAGGCTGCGGTACAACTGTTAGGCACTCTGTTGCACAGTTCAGACTGCCAACACAGAGAAGCTGTACAGGACAGCCCTTAAGAGTCCATCCCCTGATACAGTGGCTTTTTGTCATTTTTAAGAGCACATCCAAAGAGTTTTGCTTTAATCCGCTTCCACAGGAGCTCCAAACACATCTGGAAGGCAACAGCAACCAGGAATCCTCTCTCACAGGCAGAGGAAGCATCAGTGCCTCTGGGTTGCCACCTCTTTGTTCTCACAGAAGGACCTTTTCTCTTCATTTACAAACACGTGGCCCAAAAGTCTTCTTCTTCTGTCTCTGTTCCCATCCCTGCATACCAAAAACCCCCTTCCACATTTCTCCTCAAAGCTTCTTCTAAAGCTGTCTCTAGTCCTCCAATTCCCCTTATCTTCCAGTTATTGCTGATACTAGCAGGCATATTTAACTTCCTTTTTAAAGAGTTGCCTCCTGAATCAGTGATTTCACTACTGCTTGCTGTATTGCAAACTGCAGAGCTCACCAAAGATAAGCGATTGTCCACAATGGGGTGACTCAGAGGAACCATAAAGCCATATAACGATAAAGCCATGTGGTTCTTCTTTGTGCAGAAGAGGAATCAATCCAACCCACTGGCACTTTCTTACGCTCATGGAGAACTAAAGCAACGAGAAAAAAGTGTGCCTTAACTCTTGCTGCCAACGTCAGCACTCGGAGCTCTAGAAGCACCACTCCTCAGAAGTTGTGTGTGTGTGTCTGTGTCCCCCAGAACAGTTTATTCCACCCTCACTTACAGGCAGTGCTGCACGTTGGAGCTCTCATGTTAACGAAAAATCAAAATAAACCTGAGAACACTACTTCAGACAGAATGAGGGTCTGGCTCTTCTTCCTCGGAAGCAATCTCAAGATGAACGATGTGAGAAGGAAAGGAGCGGCGTAGAGGATAGATGGCTATGCAGATGGTACAAACAATGCTCAAAGCAGGAAAAATTGCCAAGAAAGACTTTGTAAAGCCTCTCTTGAAGCTCACTTTAAAACACCGGTGCTCAGCAGCCTGGACAGTATCACTGGAGGGTGCTGCCTTTCAGATGGCTTTTTCCCCCCAGCTTTAAGATGGGACAGCACAAGCACCAAGTCAGGTGAGCCCAGCACTTCTGCAAGTCTGTACTAATTGGCACAGCCACTTTTTAGCGTTGGAAGCTTCATTCTTCCCCTACCAATACAACAGTTGAACTGTCTTTGCATTTACACATCTATTAAAGCAGCAACCTGATACTTTTGGAGGGGAACTTTCCTGGTCACCATCATATATATTTTCCACGCAGCCCAGGGACAGCCACTCATGCTCCTCTCAGGACCAGCTCTGTGCCAAGCACTCACCAGGAGGACCTGTGTCCAGCTCCTCTCGTGATCAGCAAGGTGAAGGCAGAAAGCAGAGGTACAGAAATCCCACTGTGGGGCCCTTCTGCTGGCAACCCCCTTGTAAACAGGCTTTAAAAGTACCGATTCTCCCCTGCAGGGTTGGCAGGATCAGGGCCAACGGCTGCTTTGCACATTATTTACCCGCACCATACTGATGCTCTTTTTGAGTGTCTCTTTCCATCCGAGGGCTCTGCCAACAGGCAGGAGGGCAGGGAAACAGCACCCTGCGCTTGTCCGAACCCAGCCGGCTCCTTCGCCGGGCACAGGCTCAGCGGCTGCCTAAGTGCTCCCCCACATCAAAGCACACACACTGAACCTTGTGGCAAAGGAAATCGCTTATTACTAATTAGAAATCACTTATTCCTAATTACTTATTCCTAATGACTTGTTACTTATTACTCCCATCACTCTACCCTTTACCAGCAGGTGGAAGCGGCGCTACGGAACCCTCAGCCCCGACCCCGGCGTCGTGGGGCCGCTCGGGAGACTTCCCTGAACAGGGAGGTCTGAACTTTGATCCTAGACTTCAAAGCGGGGTCGTCCCTGCCTTCCCCCCCTCCCAAACACCACCACCTTCCCCCCCTCTCCATCTTACCGTACCCCATCCACGGCCAGGTGGAGAAAAGTCGGGGCCGCGGACCCACGGGCGATGTCCGCGGGCGACCGGACCCCCCTCTCCCCGCCCACCGACGGCTGGAGTTAGAGACAGGGTCGGGGAGCCCCGCTCCGCTCCGCACCTCACCGCACCTCACCGCACCTCACCTCAGACGCACACAGTCTCTGCCTGAAAAGCAGCGGGACTGCTCTTTCTCCTAGGGGCACCGGCGGCACTCGGGGAAGCCCCTGGCGACCCCTCCGCAGCCCGGACATGCCGAGCCGAGCGGTCCATGGGCGCCGAGGAGGGAGGGAGGGAGGGAAGGAAGGCAACGATGGTGCTGCAGGAACCTGAGCTACTGCCTTCTCTCTCCTCCCTCCCTCCTTCTCTCCCTCCCTCTTTCTCTCTCTCCCTCCCTCCCTCCCTCTCTCCGGCTGTACTGCTGCAGCCTCTTCAAAAGGGAAAGTTAGGAACTGCCTGTAGATGGTTTCCTTTTGGATCCTCTGGATGGAAGCAAGCCGTGAGGCAATGGTTTCCAGGGAACTGGAAATCGAGTCGGGAAGAGGCAGCCTTTCGCAGCGTTGGGAAAGTTTGGCTCCGTGCTCCCAATTAGGAGCGATTCCGCCTTGGTTTGCACAGCGGGAGCGAAACCTCTCTCTGCCGGAAAGGCTGCACCGAGCGACCTTGGAGTCGCGGGATGTTACCCGACGAGGAATAAAATCCCGGTGAGAAGGGCAAAGGGGAGCAACCATCAGCAGGGTGCAGCACCCATCTCTCCGTCCTCAGTCCCTGCTCTTTACTCGATCACCTCACCGCCCCTATCCTTGGATCCCAGTGTTTTCCTGACCCCCCAACGCTTTGCTCTTTAGGCACCCGCTCAGGTTCAAGTCCCTGGTTTGAGGGGTGATCAGAGTCCAAGCAAGATGTCCAGCCCTTTTCCAGGAGCGTTTTCAATACTTCTTGGTGCAGGTGAAGAAGTGCAGCACCTAGACCTTTGTACATAGGCAAACTCTTCCCTGGCAATAGCATTGATGACAGCTTCATGTGACGGTTACTGAAGCAAATGACTTCAGGGAAATACGTTTATCTCCTAAGGATTGCAAGTTCAAGCATAAAAAATGCTTCCAAATAGATGTTATGGATCCCAGAATGATAGGGTTGGGAGAAGGGACCTTCAAAGATCATCTGGTTCAACCCCAACTCTTTTAATAGCAAAATACCCACTGAGAATGTCGGGAGTTTGAATTTCTAGCAAGAAATACTCGCTTTGATTTGCCACTGTCATTTTTGAAACAGGTTGTTCTAGCGTAGCATAAAAAAACCCCAAGAGACAAATTAATCACTACAGGCTGCTGGCAGCTCCGTTTCTCCTCCCTCTCTACTCTTGAGGCTAGAGATGGATAGATGTAGGGAAGGAGACACAGAAAACACCGTTTGCTTGGTCTGGTTTGCAGGAGAAATAACAAGTGGGAAGTGAGCTTCAGATACACTTCAGGATTTCCTGCCGAGGGGACTGCTCCAAAAGGCATGCTGTGTCACCTTTTCTTTTTTCTCTTTATTTAGAGGTAAAATACTCAATCCAGATAGCTTTAGTTTCCTCTAAAGAGCCAGCATTACCTAAGGCACCTAGACTGCATGGGTCTCCTTCTGCACGCATGGCTATCTCTTCTCACCTAAAAAGAAACCCAATCCCTTTTCTTTAGTTCTGGAAAGCTGCTAACACTTTGTCATAGTCTGACCTACAAAGTCCAAGACAAGCTGGATACACACAAAAGCTTCTGCAAGCAGATTTCTTGCCTTCCACCATGACATGGGATGTTGTTCTGGGGCTCACATGTCTGCCTGTACTGCTGCTGGACACCACATGGCTCAGCAGCTGCCCTCCAGATAGCTCTAGCCAGGAAACTGGCCTAACCACTGAAATGGGAATGTGTTGCTTTTTCATATAAATCTTCGAATCACACAATGCACTGGGTTGGAAGGGACCAGAAGTCATCTAGTTCAAGTGCCCTGCAACACACAGGGACAACTCTAACTGGAACAGATTGCTCAGAGACCCATCAAGTCTTGGGTGGCTCCAGGGATGGGGCCTTCAGCACCTCTCTCAGCCACCTGTTCCAGTAATCCATCTGATTCCCTCAGATTCATCTTGAATCCCTCAGATTCGAGAACTGCTCCCTAATATCCAGCCTAAATCTACCCTTTTCCAGTTTAAAACTATGACCCTCGTGCTATCATTCCCTGTCCTACTGTGTGGATCTTCCCCAGCCTTCTGATAGGCCCTTTTCAGGTATCATAAGGTCACTCTAAGTGAGTAAGGTCACTCTAAGTGCCCCCCGAGTCCTCTCCTCTCCAGGCTCCCTCCAGCCAGGCCAGTGGAGCCAGCAGTCCATGTGAATTTTAGAAGTTTGCTTCTCTGCAGGTGACAGCCTGCTCAGCTGTCATTAAAGTTGGGGAGATGTGAGGACACTTGGTCTCTGGCAGGACCGCACACTGAAAAGTGCACTCTGTTTCCAAATATTAACGTGGATTAATGCCTGGGAGGGGCACAAGAGGTAGAAAACTCTGAAATAGCTAGCTTTTGTGCCCAAAAAATACCCCAACCAGCAAAATCTATTCCTCTATAAATGTGATGTAGGACTGCACTTGCACCCCTACACCAGCGAAGCATTTAAGCAGAGTAATGTAAACGTCTGCCCCTGTTTCATTAGCAGTGCATTTAAGTCAACATAATGTCTACACGAAGGCAGGCCTCAAGGAGTGAGTCATGGCCTAAATCAGTGTTGTAATTGAACTAAAATAATCTAGGCCTTCTCTAAATGCACACAGCTTTAACCTGTCACATCAAATGAAAATTACATCCTTAAACTATAATCTTCTTGTTCTCTTAGTCATCAAGAGACGCCAGGTCGAATCAAAAAGAGAGTATGGATGGTGCTCAGCTGGCTGAGAAGGAAGCGTGGCTCACAGATACTCAGCTTCAACCAACAGCTACTTCTGCCTTTCAAACCAGAGTCATCCCCAAAACGCAGCTCCCCCAGCATCCCCATCCACGTGGCTCCATCCTCTTTCAAGCAGGAAACTGGCAGCTTGAAACACTGATTGTGCTGGTGGCTCTGTGCCGTCGTGTTCCCTGACAGGCACCGTTGATTGGACGTGGCCTGGCTAAGTGACAGTGATTATTTCCACGTAGGAGCTTGTCCCAGCGTAAGGCAGGCAGAGATAACTCAGAATGCACGCACCCATCAAACGATACCATCGTTTTGTTTGGGGTTGGCTTTGTTTCACTTCGTTTTGCAGTGCTATCTGTCCTTGGGGGGTTTCTGACCGCATGTGCTAGCTGCGGGGGGGAAAGCAGAGAAGCCCTGGAGAAGCAGCTGAGGAAGGTGAGTGACTTACAGGCTGTGGCTTTGGAATAGGTATGGGATGCTGAAAATGTTAGTACCCGACAGCGCTGGAAGTTTCAAGGTTATTCAGTTGAATGCAGAATTAAACCCAGTTTTCACCTCCAAGGTTTACTGAGTTTTCTGCAGTGAATCGGCACTGATTTCTTTCAGAGGACTTTGGATGAAGTTCCAGCATCATCCCTTTATGCTATCAGGCTTTAAAGTAGCAAAATGCTTCCTGCCCTCAAATTTACAGGACTTTAATTCTTCCAATGCAAAACCATATCCTGGGTGGACGGTGCAATCGCTGTCAGTAAACTAGGCAACCCAGATAGCTCCCTACGCGTAAAGCTTTGCCGCTTATAACAGCATCCCAGTTACAGGGAGAAGGCATCAATAGCGTTCACTTAGTTCTATCAAAACATGTGAAGTTCAACAACGATGTGCACGAACCGAGCTGAAACAGCTCTCAGCATCAGCTGCAAACAATGTTAAGTGGGTAGCTGGTGTTGTGTGCTGCCCTCCTCAGCTGACTCCATTGCCTGTTGATACTCTTGGGGCTGCATTCTCACTCTCAACCTTCAGATCACAGGTTTTCATCGGCTGACCTGTGCCCACTCTGTGTCCTTTGTTTCCTCCTTGCCTCACCCTACCCTACCCATTTCTCTGTTACTCTTAAATGAATCATCAGGTGGGGTTTTAAATGCATCAGCAAGAAGCAGTTTGAGCTGTGTGTAGACAAATTTACCCTTGTTTTTTGCTCTAACCACTGTCTAAAGAGCAAGGGAAGCTGACTTTGCACTGTTTTTTGTCTCATTTTCACCCACTGCTACAACCCCCTGGATGGGTAGAGCTGTTCCTGGTGCAGCTGTGTGTTGACACACGTAGAGAGGGTTGGAACAGCAACAGAATCGGGGAGCAATGAGACAGTCTCCTCCCTTGGCAGGGCTGGGCTCAGCGCTATGGCAACAATGACAGTGCCACTGATATTACTGGTATTGGGTGCTTTTTAAAGGAAGGACACAGAAAGCAATGTTCCCATTCAAAAACCACATGCCCACAGTCTGTGTGATTGTAATAGTTAGAATCATTCGGTTGCTTCATGTTCTTCACAGCAGATGGCACCTGGCGGGTGAACCTCCACTGCAGCACGCTGCATCCCAACAAGCAGCCGCTTAGGAAAATGCTGGAGGCCGAGAGAAAGAAGTGAAGAAGTGTTTCCCCTGTGGAAGGAAAAGTCTTCAGTTGCCAATAGCCATTTGCACCCTAACTTTTCAAACAGGAACCAAGCTAATCAGTAACAGGACACAGGAAAGTTAGTTAATAGAACAGCTTAAATACACTGACCAGGTTTTAAAAGCTTCTTTAACGGAGCTTCATAAAGGATGTGTTCTTAGAACATTAGAAACAGACTCACAATTAGATGCAGGACCCCTGTCCTTAAAGCCATAAAGCTTATGCCTTGCTCTTAAGCCCTCATTTCCCTTCAGGAAGGGGCTTCTGTTCCCCAGCCCATTGGCCTGACCTGCACGGGGGTTATGTTCAGCTGCCTTCCTTCTGGCCCCATCCTCAACGGTCCCATCCTGAGCCTCCTGCTATTCCCCACTTGCACAGGAAACCAAACGACAGCTTGCAAAGCACACCCACTGTGAGGAAAGAGCAGAACCCCACAGAGGCTGGGTGCCTCACATCAATCTTCCTCTCTCTTCCTGCCACCTCGTCATTTTCTACTTGGTAGTAGTGAGGCAGCCAGGAAAAGCCCAGAAGATGGGCAGGAGTCACCATGGAGCTGGGCAGGTCAGGGGGAAGGAACCCAACCATTGGGATCCAGGTTCTAGGCTCAGCGTGAGGCAGCTGATGCCTGGGAGATGAAGAGCACCTGCAGCCACCCCTATGGGATGTGCTACAGATGAGGCAAGCTGGGGTAGAGCTCACATCTCATTCTGAAGGAGCAGCGCCACTCAGGCAAGGATGTGATCACCAGGAAGCGATGTTTGAAATCCGGGTTTAGGAAAACTCTCACTCTTTCCCTTCCAGCCTTCTCTGCCTGCAAATGTTTTCTCAGTGCTGCTATCTGGTGCATAGCTTCACATGAAGACTGTGATGGAGCCGGCTGCGAGTGCCAAAGCCCCATTTGCTCAGTCACGGCTCTAACAAATGGCTCTCCCTGAGCAGCTGAGTTCGGTGTGGTTTTGTTAGTTATTATCAGCACGTTACCCAGCAAAAGTGAAGGGAAATGATCCAAGCAGCGTCTCACTGAGCTGCCTCAAACCAAGGGCTGTCCACAGGAAAGCTCCAGATAATTGGGGTGGAAACCCAGGATTCCAAGAAGCATTTCCACCAAAGTTAAAGAAGCCCTATGGATTCTTGGTCATTGCCTGGGCATGGAATTCACACCTGACATCTCCTGTGCGGACAGCTTTCAACTCTTGTCTGCATTGCTTGAGGGCTGGTGCAGCCCATGAAGTGGGGGATGCATGGATGAGGAAGGAGGCTGCAGAGCAGGGAGAGCCACTCCCTGCTGTGAGATGATGGGAAGCAGCTCCTCTGTGCCCATTGGGCTCAGCAGTTCTGGGCTGCAGTGGGCTGTGCCAAGAGGGTGGAGTGGTGGAGTCCCCATCCCTGGAGACATTTAAGAAAAGACAGGATGTGGCCCTTAGTATCCTGGTCTAGCTGCTGTGATGCTGTCAGGTCATAGGCTGGGCTGGATGGTTTCAGAGGTCTTTTCCAGCCTCAATAATTCTGTGATTCTGTGAGGGCATCCACACTAAGCCCAGCATAAACATATCACAGTCTCACAGTGTCACAGTACTGATGAGGCTGGAAAAGACCTTCAAGATCATCCAGTCCAACCTAAAACCAACCAAGTAGCCCTAACATCTGCCATCTAGCTCATGCCGCTCAGCACTTCATCCAGCCTGACCCTGAACACCTCCAGAGACAGTGACCCAACCACCTCCGTGTGCAGCCTGTTCCAAACCCAGATCACTCTGTCAGTGAAAAACCTTTTCCTAATGTCAAGTCTAAACCTCCCCCGATGGAGCTTAAGACTGTGACCCCTTGTCCTGTCTGCAGTGTCCAGGGAGAAAAGACTGAACCCTGCCTGACTCCAACCCCCTGTTAGGTAGTTAGAGACAGTGATAAGGTCCCCCCTGAGCCTCCTCTTCTCCAGGCTAAACAGCCCCAGCTCCATCAGCCTCTCCTCATAGGGCTGACCTTCCAGCCCCTTGACCATAGGGAGCCTGGAGAAGCTGAGAGACACTAGGCTGCTTAAAGGGGAATGAGTGAGTGGCTGCATGCAGTGCTGCTGGCTGGGGTTAAACCACAACTGTCATGAAAGGAGTATTTCAAAGAAACACATTTCTAGATATCTTCAGCTTGCTCTCCTTGCAGGCATTTTACCTTCTCTCCTCTTGGTACTTTGCTTCCCCTTTTTCAAGAGACCAAAACTGCAACCTGTCCTGGCTCAGTATGAGCTGCGCACACCCAGACCAGAGGTGTCAGCCCCCCTCAGCGAAGTTCCTCTCCTGCAGGAATCAGGAAAGCTGATCATCCACATGTCCGAGGCACAGTAATCCTCCACGCAGCACCGTAAAGCACAGCTGAGCACCAAACGCACCAGTCCTCGCTTTAAATCAGCCCCCTGCTTTCTGGGACCCAGGAAACGGGATCATTATTAAGCGAGGGAAACGCTTTTCCATTTGGAAGCAGCCGCTGCAACGCTCTCCTCGCAGGGTTTTCCTGAGCACACGGGTGTTGGTGTAAGGTCTTGTCACGGCTTTACAAGCTAAGCAGTTTAATGTGAGTTTTATTTGAGTGTTTCCTGCAAGAAAAGTTTAATCTGGGTGTTTTCTGCCGAAAGTTTGGGTCTGGGGATCGAAAGCCAAATCCAGGGACTGGTTTCCACTTAAAGCATCACTCTGCAGTGCCTGTGTTTTCCTCTTCTTCCGAAGGTCTAAATGCACAGAGCTGCTCCCGAAGTTAATCAGGAAGCCTTGCTGCTTGTTAAGAAGTAGAAGAAGACACTTGAAATAAAACCTCACCCCGCTGGTGCACTTTGTTAGATGTCTCAGAAGACTTTTAATGAGTGAACATTTCGAGAACAGAGAGCTCAGCAGCTTTAAATAGGAGCGGACAGCACTTTTCTGCTATCTTCTGAATGCCACCCGCAGCCTCTGCGCTGCCCTTCGTGCGCGGAGCATTAGTGTGAAGTGACTTCTCGGGATCGTCTGTCACCTTCCACCTCAAGGCAGCAGTCAGCTGCTTCGCTGTCTGTGCCCGCCATAAAACAAGCACCATCCATCTACTTTCGCATCTCTCTTGCCCCCCACCCCAGAATGTCACACTGCCACAGCAAGCATTCCCAGCGCTACGGGCAGCCACAAAGTCAGGGCGGAGAGAACAAGGACTCAGGGCAGCCCCAGTGAGCAGGGAGCAGCAACAGGCACCAGACCAATGTCAGAGATTCCAAGTTCCCCATCAGACAGTCTTCCTCCACTGCTGTGCTGCAGAAGCACCACGGGGCTGCCTTTAGCAGCTCTCACACCCCAGCTCTGCTTCCCTTGCTGTTCCAGCTGCACAGGGAGCCTGAGATACCCCACAGCAGCATCCCCAGAGAGATTGACCCTGGGTCCTGCAAGAGAGAAAGCAGTTTCTTTTAGCAGCATCTCAGACAATATTTGAGGAGGTCACTGAACTCTGTGGAACACTTTGGGGGTTTAATGGAACTTCTCTAGAGTCCTCTGCAGAGGAAATGGCTCCCACAGAAGAATTCACCCAACTCATGGAAAAGAATTGCTGGCATCATTAGTTTGGCCCAAAAGGCAGCAGGATTGGGTTTGGTTTTTTCCCTGCGAGTGAGCCACATCATCACCAGGAAACGAAAGCCTCCCTCCACTCCCTTGGGTGTGCCATTTGCAGATAACGTCTTCTGCTGGACTCTGGCCCTCTGGTACCCTGCGGGCAGTAAAACTGGCACACCAGCGGGGTGGGGATTCTTAACGCATCCTAAAGCGATGGTGTTTCGTTGAACTTTTACTTTCACTGGTGTCAGTGAGAACAGGCAGAGCTCCCCGGGCGGTGCCCAGTGCACAGAGGATGTTCCAGGAGCCTGGTTTGAGGCAACAGGAACCGACCACCCTCACTGGTGGTGGCTGAGGAGGGCTTGGAGAATGCAACCCTCCCCTGCTGCCTTTGAGATCAGGTGAAAGGAAGCAGTCACCAGCCCCCAGACCTGTCCTGCAGAAGATAATTTCTTTGCAAAGGCTTAACCAAACATAAGGGAGAAGTCCTTGTTTGACTCCAAGAGTCTGCTGAGTCCTCTCTCGGTGCTGTATGGCACCAGTATTTCCAAGGCTGCTTCGTTCCATGCATGCATCTGCAATGGGTGATGAATGAGCTGATGTTCTTCTCATCACAAACCTTAGCAGACACCATTGGCTTCTTGCTGGTGGGATGAAGATGGCTTTACTCTTGCAGAGGCGCTCCTGCAGGAGAGTGAGGAGTCACACAGCTACAGTCCCTGGAGCTGCTTTTCCTCCTTCTGGGGCAGAACCTGGGGCAGAACAAGTGCCACCTCACTGGGTGATGGTACCAATCGAGGAAGAAGCACTTGCTGAGCTTCTGCCATTTGCTTTGCATCTCATTTGGAAAGGAAAAATCCAGGCTGACAGGCCGCCCTTTGGAAGTCTCTTCATCTACGGCATGTCAAGAAGCCCTGCTGCCAGGTTTCAGGACTCAGTTGCACCCAGTGGGTGACTCTCGGATGGGCCTGTCTGTAACCCAAAGAGGCTTCATCACCTCCCAGGGGATTACCCGAGCACGCATTTCTGAGTCCCACCTGCTGACGCCAATGGGGATTGAGTGTCTGCCAGGTTCTCGTGCTGTTTGAAGAGCAGTGGAGAAGACATCAGCACATACTCTTAAGACACCATGCATAAAAATACCCGTGTTTTTAGCATGAGTCACTCGAGAAAAGATGTTGTGATCGACATTAGGAATAGTAACATGCAGGCAAAGACCACTCCGGGTTAAAAATGTGCTGCTAAGAACAAGAGTGCAGAGCACTTTGCTATGGATATACAGCACTGCTTGAGTTCACTCTCTTCAGCTACTGCTAACACACTACAAGCATCCCTAAGCAGCTGATTTCCACCAGTCAAACTCTGTTAGCAGTTTCTCAAGGGAAGTTCCCATCTTCCTTGCAAAGTCTTGGCCGTGTCACCACGGGGAAAAGCCAAGCAGCAGTGTGAAAGGGGACCTGTCACTCCCTGCCTCACCAGCTGCTTCTGCCTTCAGGTGAGGGGTGCTTCCAGGTACTGGAAATATTCCTGCTGTGATCTTGCGTCTCGGTGTGCGGGCAGCCTGCCCCATGTGCTCAGCACACGCTGTCACACAGCCCTACCCTCCTCTCCTTGCTTTATTTTTCATGCAGTTCGTTGTTATGAGTGTTGTGCTCTGTGCCTCTGCCAAAGAGACATCATTTCCCCTTCCAGCTTTACGTTTTCCCTATTATCAAGTACAAATCAGCTAGCAATATCCACCTTTGCTTTGGAATTCCAAATCTGTGAATCCTGATGGATTACACCAACCAAGGTCGAGTCTGCTCTCCTCATGAGCTGAACCTTGACGCCTGGAATAGCTTTTCTCCTATCTCTTGGTGAGATTTTGCCTGAGGCTCAAATATTACACAGTACCACAGTTATCATCATCAAGGCTGGAAAAGTACCTGCCCCGAAGGAGTTAGCACTGCAACCCTTTGCAACGTCATCCCGTGCTCCCATCCTTTCTGAAAATAGCTCCTCAGCACAGCGACTCATGGCAGTTCTCTGCCACCACTGCATCACGTTACAGCTCCCCGTGGCTTGCAGACAAACCTGTGCACACAAGCCTTTCTCCTCCTGTGCCAGTCCTATGAGGACAGGCTCTCAGCTTGTAGCTGGAATTCTTACTCGCCCTCAAAGCTCGTGACTGTGGGACTCTAGACCTCCACATCTTATCTCACTCCTGTGTTTGGGGATTTTAACTTCATTCTAGGCCATTGTCCTCTCCTCCACACTGGCCAGCATCTCAGCCAGAGCCAACCTTCATCGGCGCATGCATCCTGTGCTGCTAGGTAAACATGGTCCCCTTCCCTCATCCCTTCCATAGAGGTTTCACTGTCTTGGAGACATCCCTGCCACCCCAAGGGTGACTGCCCTGCCCCTCCTCTTTTACCACCTTCTCCCCTTCCAGTGCTGAGTGTCCAGCAGAAGCATCCTCGTGACCTCCAGCAACAACTGGGCATCAAGCACCCCTCCTCAGCCAGCTCTGTTCTTTGACTCCTCATCCAGATTCGGCCACATCGGTTCCTGGGGTCCGGCCACAGCCGCTCCCTTTGGCTCCTGCACTTGTCTGCAATGGCCCACACCAGCGGCTGCCCTAGAACCAGTCCAGAGCCGGCCAGAAGCTGAAGAGGATTTCCTTTTACTGCCTCCAGCTTTCACAGAGCTCTGGTTAGCAGCACAGAGATGCCAGTGTCAGACTCATAGATCGGATGTGGCCGGTACTAATGCAGGATCCACATCACCGGAGCCCTCCGATGCTGTAATCTGCATGGAAAAGTACTGGAGCATAAAAGAAGCCAGAACCCCTCAAACAGACTCTGCTCCACCACTGATTGCTGGGAATCACTCACAAGCCGTGATGCTTCTTAGTCCAAAGGGTATTTGTGCCCCTATTTTCTTTCTCACTCCTCTTGCTTTTCCTTCCTTTCACCCCAGAATAGGTTAAAGACCATTGCTGCGGAGTTAGGGCCAAGCTGCCACAACCCTGCCTGGGAGCCCAGAAGCAGCACCCAGCAGCAGCCCAGCCCTTTCCCCCAGCGCCACGCACAGCCCCACTACTTGCGTTTTCCTGTGCCCGGCCAGAGCTGCCACTGGAGGGGTTACTGCTGGAAGCCGGAGGGATGTTGGAAGAGGATGCATCTTCTTTCTTTCTTTCTCAGAAGCTTATTAAGGAGGAGATTCACTTTTAAAAAACTGAAATATTAAAAACTAAAAGAAAGAAAGAAAAATCCCCATGGTGGGGGGAAGGGAAACAGGCTGGACAGCAAGAGGCAAGGCAGCTCATGTGTTTTGTGTTGCCTGGCGAGCCCTGGGACTGCTAACTTCATCAGGGTAATGTGATTTTGTAGACTAAGGCTGGCAAGAGCAGGCTTCCCCATTGCTCACGATGCTCCGCGGGCTCTGCGCTTGCCTGCAGCCTCTCCTCTGGCTCACCCAGAGCAGGTGTGCGCTGGGAGGTAGAATTTATCACACACTGGCACAAAACTGCTTGCCTGGCACGGTGAGCCGCTGTTAAGAGACACTCTATAAAATTCTCTTGTAGCCTGGATGCTCCAACTTAGTGAAGCTTAAGGTCAAAAGGAAAAGATCTTCCCCAGAAAGCTGGAAATTGGAGCTCAGTGAAAAACGGCCTCCATCCGAGATCCTGGCCTTGGAGTCCGTGGAACAGAAACAGCTACGCTTTGCTGCCTGCTCCATCACCATCACTCCGTGTGGGCAGTCAACAGGGAGTATCCCGTGTCTCTCCTCAAGTCATGTCCTGTGCTCACTGGGACTTCCCTGTCGCAATGAGCCCCCGCCGGCTGCTGTTGCAGAGCAGAAGGCGTGTGGTTGCAGTGGGATAGGTTCTTCCAGCCCAAAGCTGCAACCGGGCCTTGAGAGCCCACCCTGGGCCACCACGAAGTGATCTTAAATTCTCCAGCATCGCTGTCCAGAGATGTTTGCAGCAGCAACAGAAGAATCTAACTCTGAAATCAGTGTGCTGACCAGCTGCCACTACACAGTGTTTGTGATGGAAGAGGTTACACATTGAGGTAGTGGATGCCCCAGGCCTGGAAACATTTGAGGTCAGGTTGGATGGGGATCTGGGCAACCTGATGTAGTTGGAGATGTTACTGGTCACTGCAGGGAGGGTTGCACTAAAGGAGCTTCGAAGGTCCCTTCCCACCCGAAGAATTCTGTGATTCTTTTGATGGGAGAAAGCCTTCCTCGGGCTCCCTTCCAGCCACGGGTACCTTCTAGCCATCTGATGGGACTGAGGAAGTTGATCCTCCCCAGTGGTCACCTTCTACTGTGCCAAGGCAGGCAGGGCAGAACGGGAAGGTGCATGGGGACCTGACAGTGTGTCAAGAGTGTTTCCAGCCTCTTAGAGCTGTCAAAGGATGCAGATAAACAGCCTTTCCTTCTTTAACACTGATGCTCTCACAGTAAAGAGAAGACTATTATTTGGAAGGCAGGTGAGCAGATGTTGCAGCTGGGAAGGAGACCAGAAACGCTTGACTTGGGGCTAGTGCTGGACTGGCAAAACTACCAAGCAGCTTAGTTTTTATCCAGTAAGTTTGCCTGAGAGTTTTCTTAGAAGAAAAGCTCTTACACAATTTCTTGGCTCAGAAGTGCTCAGATTGTCTTCTGGACCTGTTATTCAAAATCCTTTCCTACAAGTAACAGAATGAAGCTCCTCATATTTGTTTTCCTAACAAACCAACCATTCAAACCACTCCCTGTCTACTTGGTTGCTCTGTGCTGATACTTGTAATTGCTTTACACTTCATCAGTCTGTCACACTTGACAATCAATCTGTTGAAAGTGCAGACAGCCACCATCCTGTGACATCCATGGAGCTGTAGGAAGCATAGCTCGAAGCCTTTCTAATTTTAACTCGTTGCAGTGTCCTGGGATTTTTTAGCATCAATCATGCAAGGAAAACACTTGACATACCACAGCGTCCCAAAAAGCAGCGTGCTGCTCTGTGTGTAGCTGGGGTGCTCTGGGATGGTTTTGCATTTCACCAAGCACGTGAAACGCCACGTACTGGGTGAGCCCTGTTACCCAACTGCTGGGTGAGCCCTGTTACCCAACTGCTGCTTCTTTCTCCCAGTGCAATGTAAAGGGCATCAGAAGGCAGGCAGTACGCTTCCAAATGCATTTGAGTCCATAGCTCGTATGTTTGTGCTCCTCATTTTCGTTCAGCTGTGGTTAGGTTTAATTCTTTGTCAAGCTGCACTGCATTACTGCAGAAAGTATTAAGCTTATGTAAGCAGAATTAGCAGCTCAAATCGCCAGGCAGCTTTCAGTTTATCCTTTGCAGACTCACGACATCCTTTTCATCTGGCAGCAGAGACAATGAGCACCTGCTAAAGAGAGGTCTCCCAAGAGGCAGAGCAAGGAACTCTGCTGTGAGTATGACCATCACTACCTCGTTTGGTGTTTCACTACGCATGGAGCATAACCCCAGCTGAGTGCATCCCTCCTGCATGGCAGTCTTAGCATTCCTCACGTTCCCTGTTGGACTTGAAGATTAGACCCTCCTGTGAAGGTGGCTGCTGTGTATCTGCCTTAGGAAGCATGCAAGATGTGCTGGTTTTATTTCAAGCCTAAAGCCTGTGGCCCTGCCTAACGTACTGAGTGCGCTCAGCCTCTTTGTCCTGCACATCAGCAGGGGGAAGAGTGGAGCCTGCGGTTCACCACCCGTGCAAAGCTCAGGCAAGGCCAGGATACATCAAGGGTACCACGAGCATGCCAGCTGTTGCACAACACGTGCTCACTGCATTGGATTTACTGCGTTTCCAGAGCAGTTGATAGCTCTGTTCTAGTTTTGTCTCCCATATTCACAAAAGTCAGTCCTTTTGCTCAGAACTACTCCAGCGATGACTGGCACCTGACTTGGCTGCCAGCAAAGAAGGGCACATTTTTCCCTGGAAAGAGGAATTAGCTGCAGGAACATTTCAAATGGTTGTATCAGCAGCTCACCTAACTCAGTGCTTGGGCTGGGGAAGTGGAAATGAGCAATGCTGTTTAAGGCCAAGTCCACTGTACTCAATCTATTCTGCCCCCAGCCCCCAGAAGACACCGTTCATTGAATCAGGGATATTGCTGGATGCATCTCCGGCTGCAGTACCTGCTTACAAACCTCCTATTCCTGACATTGTCCCGGATGTTCTTGGTCTGTTGGCTGCTGTCTCCTGTGCCAACAAATTCCAGATGTTCCTGACCCATTCATTTTCCAATTTCATTTGGGACACTAATCGTGGATCCTCGTTTTCATTGCTGGATGCTTTCCCTAACGGCCCTGTGTTCATCCGAGTCACCACCTTTATCATTTTTGAAAATACCTTTCTCTACAAATCAAAGAGTCTTTTTAGTCTCCTCATGGAGCAGCTGTTTCATCACCCTCTAACTGCTGTTGTCTCTGTACCTCTTTTTGTGCCTCTATGTCCTCCCCGAGATGCAGAGACCAGACTGCACAGCGTGCTGCAGATGTCAACTCAGCAAGACTTTCCGTGGCAGCAAAGTCACGCTGTCCTCCTGACAGTGCACAGCACTGTCCCAGGCCTTGGCTGCTGCTGCCTGTTGAGCTGATGATTGTGGCGAAGTGAGGACTACAAGGTCCTTCTCTTCTCTAGCTGGATGTGCCAGCTCTGAGCTCAACATCTTCTATGAGTGTAAAACCAGCACACAGACTACTGCCTTCCCATCCGAACCTCTCAGCAATTCCAACTTTAGGTCCATCCTGGACAGAAACACCAATCCTTTCAGGACACTCGGGAAACCTCCACACATTTTTCATCCACTTCACTTGTTCAAGCAGCATAGGAGTCTTATCTCTTTTGTGCATCCTCACAGTTAGGGTCTTGTCCAGCAACACCAGCAACCTCAGCAGGAACGTCAGGCAAGTTGAAGGACTTTGCAAAGCAACTGTAATGATTGAAAAAAATTAACTTCCCAGATCCTGGAGCATCTTGCTAGATCAGACTAATGATTTTTCAGACAAAGAACAGATCTGGCAGAAAATGCATTTATTTAAACTGCTGTACAATGAACATCTCAATCATTTTTAAATGCCAGCTGAGGGAGAAGTGACTCACACAGCTCGTATTCAGGAAGACTCCTTACAGTTTCCAGTGCTGAATTTCTTTTTCTCTGAATACATCCCAAGTGTGAGTGCAGTTGTCTGCCAGGTGGTAGCAATGTCTTTGGCAGTACACGAACATGAAGACAGACACGGTTCCTGCCCTGAGGAACTTACAGTCTAACGTGTGACATGGACAATACTATTCCAACACGTAACAACCAACTGAAGTATCACCAGTCAGGTATAAGAAGACTCGTTTTAAGAAGCGATTGGAGTACCAAATATATATATAAAGGCCACAGAGTGCTGCCTGTTCTGTTGTGTTTAAGTCTATAGCATGAAAGGTAGTAATGGTTTGCTTGAGTGATTTGATTTTCTTTGTCGGGGCTGCTCCAGCTTGTTCTTCCTGAACAAAAACAAGGAAAATGACATTAGACCTGAGCTCTCTTCCTGTGGATGTACATGCCTGAACGCTGGACAACACTGGGATGAATCCATTCGCATTCAACAGAGGAACCCAGCTTTGGGAGAGGCAGCATGAAGGGAGCGATGGATTTTCTGTCCTGATGAAACACTGTGTCTCCACATCAGCATATGCCTGGTGAAACCTACAGCAATGACCTCAGAGCTAGCTGGGAATCCCACTAGTTGCAGAAAAAGTCTATCACACTCTGTATCTGCAGTCAGGAGGGACAATCTGCTGGCAATTCCACCTCTCTTGTAGGACAACACTTTTTCCACGGTAAGGGCCTGATATTTATTTCCAAGTGAGGTGAAGAGACAGTGGGAAGAAGAAAACCTGAAAATAAACCATGCACTTTGAAACCATGTGCTGACAAGACTGGGGCAATGTTGGATGCTCATGCATCTGACCTCATACAAACTCTGACTCCCAGATGCCTCTTGTTTTGAAGATTTCAAGTCATATTTGGCCTTCGTTTCTAAGGCAATCAGTAAATTATAGAGTTGTATTCTGGTCTAGCTCCTTCCCCTGCCCTGATAATTTGTTTTAAACAGTTACAGTGCATTTGAGAGAGACCTTCACTGGAGACATGAAGCTCCTTGAAGTTTGAATTAAATAATTAGCTAAGTAAGAGAGGAGAGGGAAGAATTCTTATCTCAGGTGAAAGAGAAGCTGCAATAAGTCTAACAGTTAGCGTGGTTTGGCCTATTACATACAGACCACTCCAGCAATACACACCCAGCGTGCTGCTCTTGGCATGGCTCATACTTAGGGGACACAGCAGAGTGCTATAGGAGTACTGCAGGAGGTCCTAAAGAACATACCCAAAGCAGGCATCAGAAGCCTAGCAGTGGAGTGAAAGATATAACAGTGATGGGGAATGGATCAAAGGGCCTGTAGTGTTTGGCGGATGCTGGGGATCACAAAAACAGCTCTGCAGGAAGGTCTGAGTGATTAGCGCCACAGAAATGGGGAAAACAACCAGATCTGTCGAGGAAAATGGTTCTGACTAATCACTATGTGCCAAACACGTGAAATGCCTTTTCTGGGTTTGGCATGTTCCTTCCATTCCTGTTGTTGTGTATAACAACGGGTGCAAAACGTTTATATCATGTTAAGAACACTCAGACACTGCATTGGACATCTAACTGTTACCTGAAAACCTGTTCAAGAAAAAATGTGTCATAGGGAAGTCTACTAAGACTCTTCTGGCTCCTCCCCTCCTTCTTCTTCTTCTCCCTCTTTCTGCTTTTCTTCTTCTCCCTGTTTTATAAAAAACAGTTGTAGTTATCATGAAGGACTCGGAGGAAAATCAATAGTCTTGAGATGCAGAATTGTGCTGTTGCAACTGGTCTGTTTCTATGAAATCCAGTAGTATTTGATCTTGTAAAGCAGAACAGAGAAGGAAAGTACAGAGCTTTTGATCTTAATACGACAGAGCTCTAGCTTTGTTGAGTTAATAGGCTAGTGCTGGAATGTCTTTTTAGTGAGGGTAGTGTTTAAGCTGTAAATAGCTGTTCAAAATAATAACACGAAATACATATGTGTATGACTAAACATTTAATCTTGTTAATTACAGGCCTTCTTGGAGCAGTGAACGAGGCAAAACTCATGGCCCATGGAACTGGACTACTGGATCATCTAAAAATCATTCAGAGTCAGATAACAGAGCCTTGCTTCTGTTTCAGAAGTTCTTTCATATAGCAGACATGACACAATTTAAAGGCCTTTGCTTCAGTCAATCAAATAGTTTTCTGAAAGCCAGCATTTATCTAACACAGACAACAATCTGTGTTTATTGTCTTTCAAGGGCTAGTAAATGAAGCTTTCAAGTGTGGTCCTGCTCTGAAAAACTACTGAAAAGTGCACTGTAGGCTTTTCTGCTCCTTCTCTTCCAGCAAACTTCTGTTCAAAGGCACTCTTGTGAGGACAAACAAGCTTTGCCTCACTGTGCCATGCCTTCACATACTACCTAGACTACAGAAATCATGGGAATCTCTCTGGCTTAATGGACCAGTCAAAGAATACATAACCAGTTTCAGTCAGGACTGCAGGTATATGTAAGCACAGACCTGAGGTTTCCCTCTGGGAACACTGAAGAAGTACTCAAGGAATAGACTCGCAGTGCCGGGCAGAGCAGAACAGTGTCTAAGGAACTGCACCCGAGTCTTACACAATCCACCAAGGAATTTACTTCCTTTATAGGCAGAACTGTTTGTCAGAACCAATCTTTTACATGTACAACCCTGGAAATATAATCAGACTGGTGTCAGCTCCTGATTGTCAAAGATAGAGCTGGCTTGGAAGTCCCTCACAAATTGTACTACAGCATCTGTGCAAGACAATTTCTCTTCCATTTATTGCTTTTCGTGACTGAACTGCTATCTCTGTTCTCAAACAATAATAGCGTGAAATGGCCAATAATTATCTCTAGCAGAACATCACACTAATACATGTCATGTCCTGAAGAAGAATTTACTAAGTTCTGTGTGAAGCAACACATACTAAGTGTAAATAAACAGAATGTCCAAATATACTATACCCCTGCTGCTGCTGCTTCTGCTGCTTCTGCTTGTTCTTCCTGGCTTTCCTACATAAGAGATACAAAAGCAAATGTTTAAAAGAAAGATCAAAAGAGAGAGCATCAGAAGCCACGCAGGCAGAACACAGATAAATGAAACGCTGAATTTAGGAAAATTATGTGGAATTCAGTGGATTTATCCTGAGATAATGCCCTCCAGATTAAGTCACAAAGCATACTGAAGCTAAGCGTTTACTTTGAAAAATGGCTCTAACGTCATTAAATACAGCTCCTTTTTCCTCTATTATCTCCAATCAAATCTTCATTGACTAGCAAAGCACTGGAGCTGGGGGTTTGCTCTGCTTTTTCAGACGGGTTTGCAAGGGCTTTCTTGCAATTAGCTGGCTTTGTTGATAAACCAGAATTATGCAGAGCCTTATCCATGTTATAGATCCTCACTCGGGGTCTGACATGCAGTTCTGTTAACTGCTGTAGGTTGGAACAGATGTCTTAGCTCAACAGTTCTGGGGAATAAGAAATAATACAAGCTGGTTTAAAACTGTAGCTTGTGCAAAAGTAATGGTGAGAAGAGAGAGAAAGGAAAAAAATACAAATGTATAATGAATAGGATTTTATCTTAGACACCTAGGAGAGAAGAGCTAATCCTACACAACCCCAAAGAGAATGGGCAAATGCAGAAGTCATGAGCGGTTGCTACGAGTTTGCATGGAATGATTTGAGATAAGGAAGCAAGCTGCAGTGCCAGGGTTTATACATGGCCTGGGGAATTGCTGGGACAGAACACAGACCTATATTTGCTATGATTTTTTAATGTCTCTGAAATAATTCTGCCTTGAAGTGAGTCTAATCTGCAAACTGATATAACTAGGACATAAGTTAAACATTATTCTAACCTCCAAGCTAAAAGCTCAAGTTAAAATCAGAGAGTAAAAATAAAGACAAATCGTGACCATCACATCCCTTGGCCAGCAGAGCCCTCGCTGTGCCATGTGCACAGGAGGTCCCAGACTGCGCCTCCAAAAACTCAAAGCCAAAGCACAGACGAAGAAAGAGAAAGGGATGCTATATCCAAGCAAGATGGTTCCTCAACCTTATCTATCTGAGGATGTGGATTAGGAATAAAAGAAGATTAAGAGGAAGTCGATGCCAAGCTTGAAGTGCTTACAGAAGGGAAGTATGCAACAGGTTTAAGGTGAAAACACAATTCATAATGTGAAGAAATCCTAGGGCAGCTGTCATTTGAGGAGCCAATCTGAAAGCTGTTCCTGGTACTTACTACTGGATTGGTGTAAGGGCCACTCTACTTGGGCATCTCTGCCGGGCTTTCCTGGATATTTGTGTGAATGAGGGGCTGGAGTTGCTGAAGCCCAGGCAGTGTAATGTGAGGTGTGTGAAGAGCAACTGGTCATGCTTATCCCTGCCACTTTTAAGAGGCTTAAGATTTTTGATTTTCAGAGAGTTGGGGTGTCTCACTGGTTTCTTCACTGTCACATCAGTGTGAGATAAAAACCTGCAGCTTCTGCACTCCTACCTCTCCCAGCGAGGGTAGCAGAAGCAGTAGGAGAGGGCTGCAGCCTCCACACAAACCCACACTGACCATCAGCTGCCATTCCTGCTACTGAGGTGTTGGAGAAGCCTTCTGAGATCTGGGGTCCTCTGCACAGCTCCGTAACTGAGACAACCGCAGTTTATGTTGTTCTCTGTCTTGTGCTGATTGGCAAAGACTGAGATCTCTTTACCTTGCCAAGACTCTTCCAGAATTTTTCCATCACATTGGCATTTTTTCTGCAAAGGCACTGGAGAAAACCTGTCCATATCACAGCATCAGTTTTAAGCTGTTTTGAAGCTGAGAGTGAAGTAAGACCCAAATGCCCATACTGGGTCCCTGCTGGTATAGTAATTCAGAAGCAGAACATAAAGCTGTGATAGTTAAATCACTTTTATTTGAGGGTTTGTCGAAAGAGTAAACTGAGACTCCAAATGGGACCTAAATACTGTCCAAAAGATGCAACGGCTTGGCTGCAAAACACAGTGAGCTGCTGATACAGAGATCATCCTTTCTGAACTCAGTATTCAGAGACCAGCTTTTAATAAGCTAGGAGAATAAAGACATGCGTAGGAAGTGTAAACGGAGAGCATCTATTCCGTGTGGTCAAGCAGTCAAACAAGATGTGCTGGGCTGCAGAACGAGAGGGGAAACACTGAAAACACTGTGTTAATACTACACATGTCCTTTGTGGTCTAATATGCAGCAGAGCCAGTCCAATGGCCATCGGAACAACTTTCAATGTTTAACTTCATAAAACCCTGGTCAGGTAAGGCAATGTTATTCTAGCTTTCTTTTGTAAGGGTAAAATGAGATACAGAGACAAAAGCTGGAATTCATCTCATTGTAGCTGCCTCTAAGTTATTCTTCTTATCTGAACTTGTCATCTCGTCATCTGGAGTGAATAGGAGCACCAGAATTTGCACAGAGTGATTCATACCATCCCAATAGAAAGAAGGGTGATCTTTTGGATTATCTGTGGCAAGATGTACTTACCACGTCACTGAAGTGATTTGTCCTTGTTGAATTGGGAAGCGGGTGGTGGAACAGAGTGAAAAATGGGGTTTGTGCATCCTCGGCAGGAGCTTCTGGTACCTTGCTGCCTGCAGTGGTGATAACCCTCACTAAAAATGAGTGAGAATAGAAACAGAGACAGGGCTTTTCTTCTTCCCCTAGGAGATAATATCCTTGTAGCATGATGAAAGTGGGTATCAGAGCTGGCTGATGTCCTTATGTAACATCATGTAAGAACATTTCAGCACTGCCAGGACTGTGCAGGCTAAAGGGGAGTATTTGTAAAAGTACTTGGACTTGTAAAAAAGGACTTATAAAAGTCACCTGAGAGGGGAGAATGTGTTACTGGAACAACATGGACTCAATGGGTGGACCATTCAGGGGATAAGGAGCTGGCTGGATGGTGGCACCCAAGAGTTGTGATCAATGGTTCAGTGTCCCAATGGAGAGATGTGATGAGTGCTGTTCCTCAAAGGTCAGTACTTGGACCAGTACTGTTTAACATCTTTGTTGGCAACAAGAACAGTGGAACTGAATGCCTCCTCAGTCAGTCTGCTATTGATATTGAACTGTGGTGAATTCAACATGCTGGAGGGAAAGGAGGTCTTCCAGGGAGAACTTGCCAGGCTTGAGTAGTGGGCTTGTGCAAACTGCATGAAGTTCAACAAGGGTAAGGACAAGGTTCCGCACCTGGGTTGAGGCAATCCCATGCATGAATACAGATTGGGAGGAGAGACTGAGGACAGTCCTGAGGAGAAGGACTCCCATCACTTGCTCCCAGATGGGGGGTGGAGCAGAAGTTTAACAGGAGCTGTCAGTGTCCGACTGCCCCTCAGAAAGCCAACCATGCCCTGGGCTGCAGCAAAAGAAGCAGTGACAGTTGGTTGAGGGACGTGATTCTCCCCCTCTGCTCTGCACTTGTCAGACCCTGCCTGGAGTACTCTGTCTCCTTCTAACAGTCCTCAACATAAGAAGGACATAAAGCTTCTGGAAGGTGTCCAGAAGAGAGCAACTAAAATGATCAGAGGGCTGAAGCACATCTCCTATGAAGAAGAGGAGACTCCCAGGTGACCTTACAGCAGCTTTCCAATATCTGAAGGGGAACTATGAGAAAGCTGGGGTAAAGCGTTTGACATGGGAGCATAGCAAGAGGACAAGGGGAAAGGGTTACAGACTTGAAGAGGGGAGATTTAGCCTGGACATTAGGATTCTGCATGGACTGAAGAAAACACTGGCAGATCTGGTTTGCTGCAAGTCAGCTGGAATCTGACCACAAACATTAACAACTAGATTTACAAGCTCTGCAGGTGCTGGCCATTGATAGTAGCAATTTTTTCCACACAGACAGATGTTGAGTTCTAAATTATTCTCCGTAACTACAGTCTGGTTACAAATGAGCATTAGAAAAAGCTCAAAAGGTAACAAGTGGTAAAAGGAAACTGATAAAGGTGGCTGCGGTTATAAAAGGTACACAGAGCCATTTCCTGGAGTTTATTTAAGTTTCATATCACCATCTTGTCATAGAAAGTGAAACCAAAAGGCAAGCAATCAGTCTTCCCACCCTGAGGTACACCAGCAGGGCCTGCAAGTTTGTTTCATGCACTTGGCCCAGGTACAAAACACATATCATGAAAGGAAAAAGGAAAAATTACCTGTTGATCTTCTGACGGTGACTGAGCAGACACAGCCTCTTCATGAGCCCCTTCATCTGCCTTGTCTTCCACACTTGCCTCAGTTTCTCCCACAGCATCAGGCTTTTCAGTCTCCTCTGTGACATCAGACTTTCCAGCCTCCTGGCAGCAAAGGAGAAGTCACTGTTAGCTTCAGAGCACATAAGCAACGATGCATTTCTATAAGACTTTACCTTTCTAATTTTGCCTTGGCACTCAAACGAAAAGATACCCTTTGGGACACTTTCCTGTGAAAGGAATACTGGTTAGCATGTTGATCTGTTGGTAAAGGCATGGGAGTTGTGTTGGGGAAACATTCAAGCACTTCTTCCTTTTCAGAGCATAGTAGATTCTCCAGCTTTTCTGTGGCAAATTAATAGAAACTGATGCTCACTCTGGCGCAGGAAAACCCCCATGTTTTTCAGCAGTATGCATTCCAATTAAACTTTAGCAAGAAGCTGCAGGAAAACAGCAGCACTGAAGGATTTCACATACAGTCTCTTAACTTTCTCACTTAAAATCATCAGGAAACTTCAATCTATCAAATCTATTTATTCCAGCACCATGAATAAGTGTGTCCTAGAAGTCTCTGTAAGTGCTGTTGTACTTAGAACTAGGTGTGAAAAGGTCACACTGGATCACACGCTGCGTCAGACAAAAGAGGGCCGAGTAGAAGAGCAGAAATAGAATGAAATGCAAGAGTACAAAGTCACATTATTTAGGACAGGTAATTCTGGGACAGAGACTAGATACACGTTTCTACTGCATTTAGGGAGTGTATTAGCTTACGATCATCAAAGAAGGAAAAGGTAGGTGTATTTAAATAATCACAGAATTATTTGTGACCCGCTAATATGAGGCAGATCATGAAAGAGGCAGTAAATGTGGTCCTCAGATATACCACGGGAAGCATAGCTAATGGAGCTGAAAGCGAATATTAATGTCAATGTAGGCCAAGGTGAAACCTCTTCTGGATCATTCTGTCCTCTTCCAGTCACTCAGGCTCAAGAAAGAGAAATTCAGACTGGAACAGGTGCAGAGTGGGGCTACAGGAATATTTGAGAGAGCCGAGAGCCTGTCTTATGAAAGGGTGACAAAAAAAGCTTCATTACTTTAATCTATTGAATGTAATGCTGTGAGGGGATATGATGGCTCTCTAAAAATAGACCAGAGTAAACACCAGGGAGGGACAGGGTAAGGAAGACCACTGAGATAAGACGCGAAATAAGAACAAACTGGGTGTAAACAAGAGTTCTAATCATCCACTGTGTGAAATTTTGGGAGAAATTTCTAGCAGAGAAGCAATGGACCTAATTCACTGACAGGGAATTTGACCAGTTCGGAGACACGTTATCTGGTGTGGTTGCCTTCAGCAACAGAGAACTGGGTTCAGGGGAGGTTCTGTCCTGTGTCATCGGCTTCTGGCAGAGCAGCATCTTCCAAATAGAAAATGAGCTCCTTTCTCATCCCTGTGACCAAGACCTTAGAACTCATTCTCCTGGTCTGTTTGGGGGGTTTTGCTTTTCCATAATTGCATTTATCTCTATGGTTAAACAAACCCTCCTCCTCCCCCATCATGATCTCCTGCCCTTTAAGCCTCACAAGTCCTCCTCCAGTGTACTCATCATTCCTTCAGGTGGGATACTTAGCCAGCAGAAACTGTCAAACCTAGCTAGCCTAGCTCTCAAAGCTTGCAGACCCAGAGCAGACTTGGTGTGAGTGCTGACTTAGGCATCCTTGTTCTGTGATGCAGTGTGCAATACAAGACGTGCTCTCCTGCTGGATGAGGACAGAGACGACAGAGAAAAGGTTAGGGATATCACGTGAGAGTGAAGTTGGGAAAAGCACTTCTGCAGTTTTAGCTTTTTCCTGAAGCATCACATCTGTAAAATTTGGTACCCTTTTGGCAATTTTCTTTGGAATCATGGAAAATTTGTTGTGTGTGTAAGAAGCCTGCGATGAAAAAAGAGTGGGCAGATGAGCTCACAAGATCCTCTTCCTCTCCACAGAGTAAAACAGCAAGGACAGAAAAAAAACCTGATCAGCAGCAGACTTCAAAGTCACTGCTGTTGTTCCCAGAACTGCCCTGCCCCTGCCTCCTGGCAGCAAAACCCTTCCCAGGGCTGCCTGGTGAACTGGAGCAGGAGGCTGATCAGCATTAAAGCTTTTAAAAGAAAAACACTTCTCACATGATTTGCACAGTTCGTTACACAGCTGCAGGAATGTTTTTGCCAGCACGTGGAAGATGCTTGGTGAGAGGAATGAGCAGCTGGGAATAAGCAGGAGCTAGAGGAAGGAGGAAAGAAGGAAGACTACTTTTGCTGGCAACATTGCTTCATTTCAAACACAGATAAAAATGGGGGCTCGCTGCACCTTGTACCCTGATGGTGGTGGCATCCTTAATAAAATTTGATGTAAAGAGACATTTTTTCTGCCTGATTTGTCCTTTATTTTTCACTCAAAAGCCTTTAAAATAGTTTAAGACGAAAATACATTGCAGCACAGATGTATATTCAAATTCTTCTGTGCACCATGTTGTTTTCTTAAGCAACTGACAGCTTCCTTACACATCATGTCATTGCAGCAGTTTCTGAAATGAACAAGTGTCAACGAAAACTAAAGTTGTTTCTTTGCAGTGTGTACCTTAATATTGCATTTAAAGATCTGTTTGCTCAGTAATTTTTGGCAGCTCCATAAAGTACAGAAAAGACTGAAGAGGTCATTCTAAATGAAATGAACTTATTTCATAAAACTTTCTCAGATGGATTGTATACTTAGAGCATAAGGGAGAAAAAACATGCTTTGGAAGAACTAAACTCTGGAAGTAATGTGTTATCAGTCAGAACACACATGCACACACACATGTTATATTAATATTAATTATATTAATAATTATTATTAATCATTATATAATTACTATTATTTATTATGTAACAATTATTTTTATTTAAAATTTAAATATTATATATTTACTATATAATTACTAATAATTATTACTATAATTTAACTCGTTAATTATATAGAGAACTGCAATGTTCCATTGGTATACTATCCAGAAACACAAAGTTTAATGTATAACTGATTTTAAAAGAAAAACCATTTATAAAGATGGGCTGGCAGGTCATTTTCTCTTTAAACCAAACATTTGTAATTCAAAGCAGTCTTACTACAAGTCTACTTCAACTAAAAGACTATAGCTCAAGGGTGTATGGATTTAGGGACACTGGAATTATGGAAATTAAGAACAATACTAACATTAAGGATTTAAGTATCTACAAGATTTGAAAACAGACCCTCAGCTCAAGTAAATCAGCTCCATTGAGTTCAACGTACAACCGTGAACCTAAATGACCTTGCTACAAGCTACCGGCTCTCTGGACTTCTGGGAAATGGAAGCACTATTCCAGAACAGTTAATAAGGTTCTCAAAAAACTGATTGTCCCTGCAAATAAAAAGCAATTAATTACCTCCATTCAAATCCTGCTGAGATATCCAGAAGGTGTAATAGTACAGCATACTGTTTGTCATCTTCATTTAAGTAATAGGCATCTCATTGACAAAACAATTCACTTGTGAAGTTTTATAAAACAAGTGGTGCAGCCAGAGCTTTTAATGAGCTGTTTGCACACTGCAACCACTGCAGAGCATTTTCAAGACTGTTGAGAACAGACTGAGACTAAGCATAAAGAGACGGGGACTTTAAAAAGCAATATGCTGAAATTTGGGCAGAGCTGAGGGTGGAACACCTGACCCTAAATACACAAACTGTATTGACTATAGCTCAGATGTACACATGTGTACTATGGGCACCACTTTTCAAGATCATCCAAGATTAAATGGCATCATTCAGAAACTTGAGTGATCTTTGGGTCAGGAATAAAGCACAGTTGCCCTCTATATCCCAACATGAAACGTGTTTAGAAATTAGAGGTATTCTAGACCAGGTGTTTCTTCAAGTGAGAAGGTATTTCATATTAACAAAGAGGTTGTTAATGCAGACACCAGGTCTGCTTCTGGCCTTAGCACATAAAACTGTTCTACTCATCCCACTAAATCATGACTCAGAAAACATGATAACCATGTGGCAGGGAAGCAGCAGGACAGAGAGTATGCCTATAATATCAGGGAGCTTAATGGCAATATAACCAGGTCACAGCAGCTGTCTGTGTAGGGTGGTACCTGACCAGAACCCTTAGCAGGGGTCTGAACATGGCTGGCTTCAGGAAGGGGTAGGCACCTGCTTAGGGAGTTGTCTCCCCGCCTGTTTCCTATCCAGTCTGCATAACTTTGATGCTGATTTGCTGTTTCCTGCTGAAATAATTACAGCTGTTTTGTAAGTAAGAGGACAGTTAAATTTCAGCATGTAGGGCATCTCCTCTATATCCATGTATTCAGAGCTTCTTTATGTGTGTGTCAGAGTAAATCTGCACCTCCATGCAACTTTAACGTGTTCTAGCCATATAAAACTCAGCCTCTCATTGTAGATCAACTTTCACATTAAGCTCTGGCCTAATCAAAGCCCTGATATCTAGGAGTAACAGTTCAATGTAAAGGGGGCACAAGTGCGTAGGTCTGGTGACAAGTTGTAGCCACCTCAGAGAGAAGTCACTGCCACAAAAATGACAATATGTAGAACTGAAACATCTATTTTGCACTCAGAAGACTGACAATGCAAAGAATTTAATTACTAACATTTTGTTGGGAAGTTGTTTTATTGAGGAAATAGCAAAAACTTCCTCTGTTTGCTCTAGAAAACAAGCTCAAAGTATTCCTGAGTCAGGAGCCTAGTGGTCTGTGCTGTGAAACAGCATCACAGTCATTAAAGAGCATCTCTACTACTGGTGCAGTATGAGACAAAAGATGGGTGGACAATGCAAGAGGATCGTCTGAGGCAAGAGTATTAAAAAATAGAGCAGCTTCATATTAATCTTCTTAATGCCTCTATGAGGTAAAAACCCTAAGAAAACAAATTCTTTGTGGTGTTTCCATGATGTAGAGTCTGCTTCTTTTACAAATTACTACCATATTCCAGGAAAAAATATTTAAGACAGGATTAGTAGGCAACCCTGTCATATATGCCACCTTTACCATCTCTCCCACATCTGACTTGTTATTCCAGCTTCATGCTGCTGAAATCAATGTCACAAGCCATCCACTGTACTTCGTGTTAAGGTTGAATTGACAGCCTAATGAAAGGAAAGCACACGCAGTGCAGCAAGGTTATTTGTATGTAAACGCACAGCCAGTCATGCAGTGAAGACACCAAGAAACACGTCTGAAATAATTGCTCTAACATTTCAGAAACAGGTTCTGAAAGGGAGACAATATAAATATACTTTCATTCTGTACATGGATTTTTTTTTTATCACTTATTTCCACTTTCTGGACTGAAATAATCACCATCAGCACCAAACAGCAGTTAATCAGCATAAATCATACTTGCTACCAGTAGCACTAACACACTTCTGCCCAGCAGAATGTATCAAACATATTATTTTCAACATTTACAAAGCTGTCGTGAAGTAGAAACTCTACTAACTTCTGCTGACAGCTAGGAATGAATGCAGTCTAAAAAAAAATTGCTGCTTTGCTTCACAGACACCCTATCTGAGCCTTGCATGAAGAAGCAGATAATATATGAAGTGGGAAGATGGAAAAGTGCAATTTTTTTTTATCTCATTTGATCCTCCACATAACTTTTATAACGATTATAATATGTAATACCTGCAGTCCTTTAATCCTTTCATGGCTTTGTGGACGTTAATTAAATGAATTCTCACCAGACCTTTGTGAGGTAGGCAAGTAATTTTTATTTCCCTTGGTGGGAGATGGCACAGCTAAAGCAGAAAGTTTAAATTACTTGCTCCTTATCGCACAGGGACTTAGTGTCAAAGACATTTATAGCAACTGTGTCTCTCAGCTGTGTATCTTTCCATCTGTAGCTCCCTAAGCACTTCTCAAAGGCTCCTCTATCTCACTGCTTTTACAGAAGAGAAAAACCAGAGACATTTCAAAGTTGCTATACAGTTGGGAGCAGAACTGGACCAGAAAGCAGATATTATACTCTAGGGCAGCCAGGTCACCACCATGCAACAGAGTTCTCCTACCATTATGGCTCACCGCTCTCTTGATTAATTTGTTTTGTTGTTACAGCATTTGATTAAGATCTAATATGACCCCAGGATAAGAGAGCTATAATATTCTCTGTTATAAAACATGTAACTAGGAGAATACTCTGTTAAAGGAGATGGAAAAAGAAACAAACCAAAGAAACATCTTTTTCTTTGGCCAGGAATGTACTAGAACATCGTCAAAATACCCTGGATGTAGAATAACGGGTAGATGTGCCAAAGGAACTTTTGTGAAGTGCTGGTAAGACTTTTAAGTTCCCTCCTCAAGACAGAGGGAGCAAACTCCACAGCACCAGTCTGCGTGGACACACACAAGATGGAATGGGTCCATTTACCATACGGTGCAAACCCTGCTTGGTCACGGTCTGATGCAGTAAAGGGGAAGTTTTCTTGCCATTTACACAACCCATCAATTGCACAGGGAAATCTGGCATTTTTTAAAAGCTTAACAGGATAAAATACTGCTTTGCATCAACAACAATAAAAATCACCAGCTGGAGGCATGGTAACAAGCCTGCAGTGAAAGAAGGGAAGAAAGAAGTATTTTCTAGTGTTTACTGAACCAGCTACCTTTTTTTCCCCCTCTTAAGGACATTTTGCCGCACAAACATCTATTGTGATATTTGTCACTGTCCCTTCTCTGACACGCTGACTCACTGCCTATCTTCATCTTTTATTAAAACCAAATAAATGGCCCCCGTGGAAGGACAGCGGTGCATACCTTTGTGCCTGGAGGAGGAGCAAGACCCAGGAATGAATAAATAATATTTTCTTCTTTAGCAGAGAAAAATGATTCAAAATCCTAAAAAACAAAAACAGCAACAAAAAACAACAGAGAATTGGTAACAAAAAACCCAAACAAAAACACAAGAGAAAGAGACTGGCCTAGGCAAATCTTTATTATACTGATAAGAATGACTATGCAGTTGTACAAGAGCCTAAATTATCTAAGCTCCAGGAAGAAAACTCCAATAAAAGGAATTTCACGCTGTCTGGTAAAAAGAACAAATGGACACATCTCTCCAGAGACTTACACTTTAATTATATCCCAGCTACGTCAGAATCAGATAAAATTCAGCATCTCATTTTGATGTGCCTCAGCTGTACACACCAAAGCAAAGCGATTCCCATTTCAGTGTTAAAATAAAGCTTGCCGTCAGTAAGAACACAAAACAGGCTCTCAAAACCCTGGACAGATCTATGGCAAATAAAAGGCACAGTCACAGGAACAGCACATGTGAAATGAGAACGAGGAAATTGTTTATCTTAAAGAAAGGCACTCTGCTCAGAAATTGCAGCTACTTTTCAGGCAATCTTAGCAAAGGCCCGTGATGTTCCCTCTGACACGCATGGAGCAGCCAAAGTGTCCTGTCCACGGGTGAACTGGAGCTATACACTGTTACGTTAAATGTTCATTTTCTCTCCAGTGCTAATGTAACTGAAAAGATGTGAGGGATGGCTCCTGTCCTACCACCTAGGCCTTGCACAGTCTTTACTGTGTTCACTTGTACAGCTTTCCTACCAATTAAGGAATCTCTACTGTCAACAGTTTGTTACTGGGAAGTTCATGACTCCAACTTACTTGGGTAAAAAGCAGCATGTATTTATCACCTCAGCAGAAAATCTAGTCGTAAGTGACTGGTCCACAATCACACAGAAGCTCTGTGGAGGATAAGGGACTGAGTATGTGTTTGCTGAGTGCCAGACAACTGCCTTGACCATGTTACCATCCTCCCTCGCATCCCAAATAACTCCAAAAATAGAAGCTTGTAAATAATAAGGTGCTGAATCATCCTTGAGACTTGTTTGTAAAGCTGGGTTAGAACCTGAGTTGTTTTATTGTTCTGGTGTATTATTTCAAGAGAAAAAATTATTGGCCAAGGATAATCTTAGGAAAAGGATGGAGTGAGTGAGTTAGAAGACACCTTAATATGAACAAGACCAGAATCAATGCCATTTCAGTCCAGCTTGGAAGACGTGAGTTAGCTTAACAGTTGTGACAAATGACAGTCCATTTCACTGACTTATCTCAGGGACAGATTGGTTTTCACACAGGCAGTGGGACCTGCCCAGTCTGGGAGAAGGCCCAGAGCACGTTTTTGCTCTAATTAGGCAGAACACCCACTGCTCCAGGCCACCTGTTGCTTAAACCACCTCTTCACTGTATGCATCTTGCTCTGGGGTCCTCCCTCCTTTAGTCTAAATAAGGTCTGCCTTCTGTATTTAAGAAAGCCAGCGTTTGAACCCATAAACTTAGGACAATACAGCAAGCAAAGCTACTAGGATTTTCTGCAATTCCAAGGACTGCAGTTTGACATGTGCCTTTGACAAGCCAGATAAACACAGGACACTTGTGTCCTTCTGCATACAGCACACTCAGAACATAGCCTAAGCTAACTATGGCACAACAGGTCAGTAGCTGGGAAACAAAGAGAAGATTACAACATGAAAGGGCCATGAAGTGGACTTGACATTTTATACATTTCATTTGTTCATCCCCAGAGGAAAAGCAGCATACAGTACCTATACTGAAAGTCTCCAGACATACAGAGCCTTGTAGATAACCGGAGCTGAGGGCACTGGCAAGTTGTGTGAATGACCAGATTAACTCCTTATCAGAAGAGGATACAACCTTAATAGGACAGGCTGAGAGACCTGAGTCTGTTGAGCCTGGAGGAGAGAAGGCTGAGGACTGTCTTATCAATGCTTACAAGTATCTAAAGGGAAGCTGCCAAGAGATGGGACCATACCCTATTCAATGAAGTGACAGTACAAGGGGGACAACAAGCACAACCCTGAACACAGGAAGTTCCATCTAAACATGAGGGAAAACTTCTTTACTTTGAGGGTGGCAGAGCACTGGAACAGGCTGCCCAGAGAGGTTGTAGACTCTTCTCTAGACATACTCAGAATGCTCCTGGATGTATTCCTGTGTAACCTGCTCTAGGTGAGCCTGTTCTGGCAAGGGTTTGTATGACCTCCAGACGTCCTTTCTAACCTCTGCTATTCTGTGATTCTATCGTATCAAGTATTCCTTGTGCAATGGCAGTGCACAGTGCCATTCCACAGTCAATGTGGTGTCTCAACAGTAACTGGAAGGTCACTTACCTTGTTTGCACTGAGGAGCAAACTATTACGCATGAGGTAAAAGCATGACTACAGTGACCATGGAATAGTTTGTATTGTATATTTGTTCTCTTACTGTACTAATGGTGACTTGTTCACATCTCCATTCACTGAATGACCAAACGTAACTGTTCCCAAGGCATGCAGTAAGAAAAACAATCAGTAACAATTTCTGTCAGGTAAGCAATAATATTATGTCTGTACAAGAACCATTTAAGGTAGGGGTGTCATTTGTCTTTTGAACTGGTCTTTGAAAAATGCAGTGAAGTAAGGAACATTAACTTTAAAGCTATTCCTTCCTCAAGCAGCAGACTAGACTACAGATCTCCAGAGGTCCATTCAATTTCCATATACTTGAGTTTAGTAGTTATGTAAAGCCTCAAATAAAAGTGTTACCTAATAATTCAGAGATTCTTTAAATATATATGTGAGAGTATTTTATTCTACGGATTTCTGGTTACAGAGAAAAATACATCTCAGCTTACAGAGAAAACCAGAAGTTTACGTTCCATTTTCTAGAGTTTTTTTGTTAAGCAAAAACAAAACCAAGAGCAACAGAGTTCTCAGTATATTTAGAAACTGACACAGATGCAGACGCCTGTCTAGACATGAGAAAGAAGCAGCTTAAGAAAAAGATCAAATCAGAACATAATTGCCAACACTGATGGATTAGAATGGATACTTGAAACGGGTGCTACAGTCGGGCATACAAAATGAATCCATTTCTAATCTGCTTCTTCAAGCAGCAACACCAAAGAGTTGAAAGAAAAATAAGATTTTTTATTTATAAGACCGTCATAAACTTCTCTGACCCCATGGAAAAGCTGCTCACCTTTGGAAGACTTTCATCAATGCATCTGTAAGAAACCTCTATTTTATAGAACATATCGGGAAGTGAAGCTAGCCATCAGGGTCAGCCAGAAGATGCAGATCCTTTCATGGATCAGCAGAAAAGGAGATTAGCAATAGGACTACATTTGCTTGCTCATTATGCTAGTCTGTTTCAGCGTGAAAAGGAAGCCTCCTTGCTGGACACTGGTATCACCTCTTACCACCAAAAATTTTGCTGAGCTGTAGAAAGGGGATTGAAGATCTCAATGGACCGTTTCTGCAAGCTAGGAACCACTCCGTTATTCCTGGAGCAGCTAAAGGAACTGAGTTTGTTAAGCCTAGAGGAGAGGAAGCTGAGGGGAGGCATTATTTCTCTCTACAACTACCTGAAAGAAGGTTGGAGCAAGGATGCGGACAGCCTCTTCTCCCTGATGGCAAGTGATAGGATCACAGGAAATGGCTGCAAGTAGCACAAATGTTTAAGCTGGATGTTAGAAAGAATTTCTTCACTGAGAGGGTTATCAAACAGTGAAACAGGCTTCCCAGGGCAGTGGTGCCATCACTATCCCTGGAGGTACTGGAAGGACTTGGTGTCGACCTGGTGCCAAGGGACATGTTTTAACGATGACCTGGCAGTGCTGAGTCAAAGGTTAAAAGATCTTAAAGGTCTCTTCTAACCAAAGAGATGTTGAGATTCCGTGAAATTCTGTGTTTCTCCAATCCAATGGTAATGCCCTTTACTGAGATAATGAGATAATCTCCTGAAAACTACATTTTTTTTAATTATGTCTGGCTTACAACTTTCTTTGTTGTTGTTTTTCTTCTCACTACTCTTGGTTCTGCCTCCAGTGAGTGTGGAACAGAACGTATTTTATAATTCCCAGAACCACAGGGAAATTCAGGTGGGAATAAACGTGAGGATACCATTATACTAATCCTACCTCCCTCTCAAAGCCGATTCAATGCTGACTTCAGACAAGTAACTAATATCTTTTTTGCTGCAAACCTTAAAATATTTGAAGGTTGTCATGGCTCTCCCCAAACCCCCATTTATCAGGGTGAGAAAAAAACCCTCTTTTATCTTGAATTTTCATCGCAAGGCCAGTGCTCCCAGGGCAGCATGCTGCTAACGTGTGGACACAGGCACACGTGTATGGGAGCAGAATATAGTGGGCTATCAAAAGGTAAGGGAACAAGGGAAAAGAGTGAGCTCAGAAAGGAGAATGAGAAGAAATGTAGCAAATCTGACCTAGAACCAAAGGACAACGTGGGAATGAGGGAAGAAGAAGATTACTAGGAAAAAGGAAAAGAAAATGTCATACCCAAAACAATAGGTGTAAAGGCCTTGACTTGTTTAGCACAGCAGAATGAAGATTAAGAGAGGATATGATTTCCACTTACAAATACATGGGGTAGGAGCTGTTTAAGCAAAGATCACAGAATTACTGACACTGGAAAAGCCCTCTGAGATCATCCAGCCCAGCCTATGACCTGACATCACCACATCAGCTAGACAGGGCATTAAGTGCCACGTCCAGTCTGTCCTTAAACACCTCCAGTGATGGGGACTCCACCACCTCTCTGGGCAGTCCATTCCAGTGTCTAACCAACCTTTCTGTGAGGAAGGATTTCCTAACATCCTAAACCTCCCCTTGCACAGCTTGAGGAAGGGTTTCCTAACCTAAACCTCCCCTGCCATCTCGTCCTATCATGAGTTGCCTGGGAGAAGAGCCTGACCCCTACCTGTCTACACCTTCCCTTCAGGTAGTTATAGAGAGGGAGAAGGTCTCCTCTCAGTGTCCTCTTCTCCAGACTAAACAACCTCAGCTCCCTCAGCCTCTCCTAATCAGACTTTCCCTCCAGTCTCTTCCCCAGCTTCATTGCTCTCCTCCTAACCCACTCTAGCACCTCAATATCTTTCTTGAAGACAAGGGACCAGAACTGCCCTCAATACTCAAGGAGAGGCCTCACCAGTGCCCAGTACATGGGGAGAGTTACATCTGTAGATCTGTCAGTCACACTATTGCTGATACAAGCCAGGGTGCCATTGGCCTTTTGTGCCACCTAGTCACACTGCTGGCCCATATTCAGCCAGCTGCAAACCCCCAACTTCACATTATAGACATCATGTGACTTGGAGGAATTTTGCACCAGATTACCAGGCCACATAATCCCTCTTAACACTCACTGTGCAACTCCCTTAAGGCACCTTCCCCTGGGGAGAAGAGAAAGGCTCATGTACTGATGTGGGTCTCCTTACCTTATTTATTTGGAAATAACACTGCTATAATCAATCTTCTTTATGCACTCACTGGGGTCATTACCTCTGAGCTTTGAGAGCTGGGTACATTAGAGTTCTAGAGACTTTTAGACTAATTGTAAATGAGATTTATTTTAAACTAGATTTATTTTAAATCAGTAGCTGCAAATGCTTTCTGGACCCCTTTCCCCATGCAGGTGTCTTTGCAAAGGACTTTTTCTTAACTTCAGTTTATTTCAAGATGTAGATTATTCAGCTTCCTGAAATAGTTCTAGATAAAAACCGTGTATTTACAATTTACTGGCAAGACTGATCACCTGCAACACTCTGTAAGGCAATTACTCCTTAAATTCACTATATAAAGTCTCCAGGGAATACCAGAAATCTTTATTGCAGTAGTAGCTGCCACAAAGTCCAGAGTAAAATAAATCCAAGTATACTTTGTATTGGTGCAGCTGGATGTTGAAATGAGCAGGAACTCTAACCTATCAAGTTGTCTTTTAAGATTCCTATGAGAATGTGAGGAAGGAATTGTACTTTGCTACTAACTTTTCCTTGGAGAGCACTGCGGTTAGTTCTAAAAACTTACTGGTATGTAAATCCCTTCGCTCTCAAAGCAACCTTTGTAGTAGTTCACACTGGATTTGTGAAGTAACTTAAAACTGGGCTCACTATGTGATCAGCGTTTCACAGTACTTTGCAGGTTCATTTCAGCGATCATATCAGAGTACTTTCCAGACTATGTATTTCCATCCAGGCTATTAGAAAAAGACTGTCTCAGATATCTCTCTTGATTCACGACCCTAATACTCAAGCTGGTACAGTATTTTGTACTGCTGATTTGAACAAAGTCTCTCCAGAGAAATAACTTGTTACAAGTATGTATGAAAAGAGAAAAGCACTGGATGAACATTACAATCTCCATTATGAAGAGTTGGTTATGTATTGAACAAGCAATATAATATCAATAATTCAAACCACACGGTGTAACTATTCCAGTCAACTCGGGCTCCTATTTATTTGTATAATTTACAAAAGACTCCTGTTCATGGCTCCTACTGACTCAGACATCTACTTGATTTCCTACCAGCCCAGATGAGACTGTGTCAAACGAAAAGATATCAATACTTGTCATGAAAAATTAACTGAATGTTCAAGAAGCAAAGTGCAGTGCAGACAGAGACATCAGACCAGACTTGCTATGAACCCTAAGTAACCTCAAGTCTTAAGTAACCTTAAATCTTAAGTAACTCAGTATTGGCAAACCACATAATCCAGCATTTACTACTCCAAGCACAGCTGAGCTGTCCTCATAGTCTGCATTTGGTTATCCTGAGATTTTGGGTGAAGAAACTGTACTGCCTTTGGTCTTTGGGAGCCCAAGTGAGCGTGCAGGCAGAGACCCAACAGTGGGAAAACTTGTGAGTGAGCTGCACAGCAGGAGGTAGGAGAATGTGAGAGGAAAACACAGAGCTCCACACAGAAGGCAAAACCCATGCCTTGCAGTTTGTTAAGCAGTTTCTACAGTCAGTTTTCCACCCCATCTTTAGTCTTAAAAAGGAATAATTTTTTGTTTCATTGCTTTTCTTTGCCTAAAATTTCCCAAGAATTGTCTTTCAAAGTGAATCTGAAATTTTCTTAAGGTTCTTGTCTGATACTTCCTACTAATGGGAAAGACTCACTTGCTGTGGAAGGCTCTCTGAAGGTATTTAAATTTCCAAAAGCGCTTCTTACCCCACAGTACCGCTCCTCATTGAAGATCTGTGGAGGGAGGGGAATTCCATTTTGAGGCTTTTTTTCACCCGGGACATTCTCTCTCATCCATTTCCTGTTGTCTTCATCACCAGCTATGTCCATTTGCTGAAAATCAATCTTGTTGGCCTCTAAAAAGCCCACTACTTCTTGCTGTTTCTTTTTGATCTAGTTAGGAAAGACGAAAAACAAAACTCCTTTTTAAAAAAGACACCCCTGTTTTCTAAAAGCAATTGCTAATGCAAACACAACTAACACAAATACGTTGTTTGAACCACTACTCCAGCAGCATCCAAACTGCTCAAAGCTGAGAATCAACACTGTGGCCAAGTCAGCACCCAGAGCACTGTCATTACTTCCCCAGCTTCTCTCTCTGGAAGAGAGAAAATAGGGTCATCAGGAAGCCTCCTACTCTGTTCCCAGATCTGTGAGTGTGGTGTACAGCTACTGAAACTAAACCTGCCTGAAGTCAGCACAGATCTGAGAACACACATTTCTCCTCAGCATGAAACAGTCTCCTTTTCCCCACTCATCACGTGTGATATTTAGCTTTTTGTGAGCCGCATGTTGCTCGCTGTCCCTGTTTTTAATGCTAGGCATAATTAAATAGGAGTGTAAACTCAATGAAAATCTGCTGCAGCTGAGTATTTCCCACATTACAAAACGATGTTCCTGTTGGACCACAAGGAAGAGAGCACATACAAATAAACCATGTTACATACGGTTCCTGTGCCACCTAAAATTCAAGTCATGGTCCTTACTGGATGCTAGGCCTGTTCATACCTAGGATTCAAGCATCAAGCTTACAAACTGAGCCAGTGAGATGAGAAACAATTCATGAATTATGTATTTCTGTAATCTAATAAACCTGAAAAGGTGAAGTAGAGTGAAAGTCCTTTATATCAGAATCATTCATTTCAAAGATTAAGGGTAAAATTCCTTTTTCTTGTTTAAATAAGGATGTGTGTACCTACATGGCTATGCTTACTTAAAAACGACAACAAATACAAAATGATGTTCATTTTAATGATGAAAACAGAGGTTTATGGTCAGCTTAAAAAAGTACATCACTTTGAGTAGAAAGACTAATCCAAAGTGGTTACAAGCCATGCAGTAGAGCGGTGTCAAAGGGGGTGATTTATATACTTATCTTCACTTTTTAAAAAGAATCCCTTTTCCTAATGGCTACTTGTCTGCACTGCTGTTTGCAGAACACATTCAGGCAGCAGAAAGGACTGCTTGAGGGATACTTCATTGGAAGATAATGCTTGTATAAATGGTTAATAAAATCTGCATGAACCAGTACTGAGAGATTCACCATGTGTTCTGAAAGCCAGTGAACTCAAGTGCTGTCAGCTGCAATTTCAGTGTCAGCTTGTCTCTGTACACAGGCACTGATGTAGATATGGCTCCTGGAATAGCTGGTGCCCCAGACAGTGCCTCTGAGGAGACAACAGAAACTGAGCTATACGTTCTGTGCACCCTTGCTTATGGCTGCAGCTATAACTTTTACAACTAAACCTGGATTATCATTTTTAGTTCATTTTGAGGTTCAGAATGCACAGGAGGCTTAGAAAGCACCAAGAATGAAAGCAAAACTTAGGAGAGGGTTGTGTGAAAAATGAATGCTGAGGAAAAATAAAAAGTTACGTGCGATTGTGCCTTCATAAGGAAAAGACAAATTGTTATTATGGTAACAGCAGTAAGCCATGCAGAAGATGAACTATGTCTTAGTGCTCAGAGGTACAATGGTGGAGGCAGAGCAAAAGGCTTGGGACACATGCTAGGTATGAAACCATAAAACAAGCCTCTGCTGTGTTTGGCACTAGGTAGCTGGGCAACAAAAAGAATCTCTTCATCAAACAGCACTGAGAGAGGGAAATCTTCTAGGACATAAGAACACAGAGGACATTCAAAGGTATTCCCAGAATGGGTGAAATTGCAGGAGCTTGTTTGTGCTCTCACTTCTGTCTGAGGCATGGGAAGAATTCAGGTTGCTTGGGAATACAGATTCCCTGGGAAGCAGTGGTGAGCACATACTTTATTCATCAGTGTCATTTTCCATTTCAACAAAGCTAAAGTTTCACCATCCCTAGCTGCTAGTCCATTAAAATAATAATAAAACCAAAGTTTTAAATAAATAAGATTTCCTTAGAGAGTGAGAGCTACAGATATTTGTTTCACCTGATTAAATGTTATCATCTACATCATCACAATCCATAGCATTTGTGCTGCCCAGCTGCCTATGACAGAAGCAAAATAGACACCGTCTTATAGCACAAGGAACATTCATGCTGGTAGGCAGAACTGCAACAGCTTCTGCTTCTAACAATGTATGGACAACCTGTTTGTAAGAATTATTTATCACACCTCTGATTTGACTGGAAATGGATTTGAAATCTGAGCTGTTTATATACAGCTTGATGCACAGCCATGGATGACAAACTCCTACCCTGTATTTCAGAGGACAGAATTCTAATCATCTACATTTCCCTCAATCTTTCTGAGATCCACAGATTTGAAGGTGAGGAAGCTCCTAAAATGTCACCTAAACCACTGGGAATAAAAGGATTTCAGACTGCCCTAACCATGAGTAGTAATAAGCCAGGCTTTGGGAGACTCCTCTGTGTAAGACACAGTCTCTTTTCTACCATGACTCGTGGTAGACTTGCAGGATACTGCCCTTTTCCAAACACTTCTGTGGCTAGTAACACGTTTCTGTTCTTTTACTGCTTGCTTCAAGCCAAACATTTAGTACTTTTTAACACTACAAATAAACATCTCCGCTTTTACTTGCCTTAACGAATTGCTCAGTAACAGCTAGGTTTGGAGGAGAACAATAACAAAGCTTAAGTCATTTAAAATAAACTTCTAAAGCAGAAAACCAGAACTCAGATTTTAGCTAGAGCCACAATGAATTTTATCACCCAAGCATCGTGATCCAGAGCACCAGGATGTTACTGGGTTGAGTGTATTCATCTATTTATTAACATGATAACCAGTTGCAGTTAGTACTGTGACTACACACTAGTATACAGAATAGTAGTTTTTCATTCTTTACCAATGATCCTCTGTTTTCATAGAATCCTTTAGGTTGGAAAAGACCTTTAAGATAGAGTACAGTCCTTAATCCAACTCTGCAAAGCCCACTGCTAAACTATGCCATTAAGCTTCATATCTACATGACTGCTAACACGTCCAGGGATGATGATTTACAGCAGATGAGGTTTGGCCCATCTTATTTTGAAATTCAGAACAATGTGCAGGTTGAAGACACCACCAATGGTGCTACTAAGATAATTTACACTTCAAATTTTAGCTCTTTAGGGATTAACTTAATTCTTTTCAGGAAAAGCTGTACAATGCTGATACAAAATTTAGTTGTAATAGGCTTTCAGTAATATATTGAGGTCTGTACTGTCTCCTTGCATGAGTAAGATTAATTTCATGTATACTCATTTAAAGATTCACTGAAAGGAGACCTTCTATCCATTTGAATCAGTACATGTGGAAAACATCTTCAGCAGAGCATTGTGTTCACTTGGCATTGCATTGTATGGTGGCAGTCTGAATGCACACTGCCTTCCGAGATTGCTACAGTACACACATCCAACACTCCAGGAAGGAGAGGATACAGGAGTATATTGCCATGCAAAGATGCCATACCTTTCCTTCCACTCTGTGAATGGGATCTCACCAAAAGCTTTCGTGGACTGCCTATTACAGTTAACTGGCATTAATTATCTTTCTCAGCAAGTAATAAACCACAGGAGCAATGTTTAACAGCTCAAACGGTCTGGATAAAGCTTGTGTTGCTTAATGCTCAGCACAACATCCACACACCTTCACTGCAGTCCAAGGGGAAATGAGTTAGTTATAGCTGCTAGCTGGGAAGACATGAAAGGAATATAAGGAGAGATCTTGGTTCAGCTGCTGCTAAATATATGATATGCTTAGCTTTAAATGTGCAAGTGATATCTGAATGTCAGTGTTTAATCAGAGCACTCACAGAACTGTCTTGCTGAAGCACAGTCCCAATCCTATAGCTGCAGCACCAATAGTTCATGCCTGAGGCACACAAGGTGACGATGGCCCCAACACATACACACATACACACACACAGAGACAAACACACACATGTGCTGAATGCCTGCATGGAATTTCAGTCATGATCACAACTTTCCCCAGTAAAGGTCTGAGTGGCAAAGGAAACAGGAATGACTCTTCTTTGGTCAACCAAGGAGACCAAAACAGGAGGCCAACAGGAGTAAGGAGTGTGCTAAAGCTCAGTGTATGGCTATTTATAAAGCTACTCGAGTAGTAACTGCTAGGTTACAAATTTCTAAACCTGCAGTTTCTAACCCCCTCTTCATTTTATCCCTTGCATCTGAGGTTAAAAAAAGGGGTTGATAAATGTCAGTAGTAAACCTAGAGTGCCAGGCTTAGTGATAGGCTGGTGGCACAAGCTAAGGAGAGAACTGCAAACCTGCTCAGCAGTATTCCAGTTTGAGTTTTAGAGAATGAATCCCACTTCTTTTCTAGAGATGATGGCCCCATGAACAGGGGTGGTTTTTGGAACTTCTCAACTCTGGAAACTTCTTAAGGACAGGGAACTGGTGTCAGAGACCGAGATGCAGTTACAGCTATGTGCAAACACCAGCCAGTTTGTTTAGCCATGTCACTGGGAGTGAGTGACTGCCAAAAGAAAACTGCAATCTGAGATCATCTGGGAACTGGATATAAAAGGAAACAGTCCTTTCGCGGTTCCCACCTCCCATGGACTTCCACCCTCCCTACTATTCACATGCCTTTCCTTTCGGCTGATACATTACACTGACAGATACAGCTCAATACTAAAAATCATCAGGAGAGCATTTGTAGATGCAGACACACACAAAAAAGCCCAAACCAAAAACCCAAACCAACCCCAAATTAAAACAAAAACAAACCCCAAAGCCTAGGAAAAGGGAGCTGGAAACATTTCTTTTTGTGCATAATGTTCAGCTTTGGCTCCAGGCTCTTTCTTCAAGTTTCCCCTCTCTAGTAGTGTCCTAAAGTCTCCCTTAAAAACAAATGGACAAAATTCTACTGTAGACCATTCCGCTTCAGCTTTGGTACAAATGCCATATCCACTTTTTCCCTCATCTCTGAGTATATACAGCATATAGTTTTTCAAACAGAAGTAACTCTATTAAGTGACAGATCATTTATATGAAAATGTTCTATCTGTAGTAAAATCTCACACACAAGCAAGCCTGCATTAATAGGAACTCTTTTGTGTAGCTTCCATGGATAAGTTGTGCAGTGCAGACTAGAAGGAATCAAGTGGATTTTTTTCTCCATGCAAACTTAAGTTGTTTTGGGATCTTCTAGGCTAACTTACAAGCCTGGTCCCAGCAGAAAGTTGAGTATGTTAAATGAGACACCTACCGCTGTAGACCCCGAAGATGTGGCTACAAAGACTTTGATCACCATGTTGACAGTGATGAAAATGAATCAGCAGAGCACGCCTGCTATCCACAAGTCACCACAGTCCCAAGAGGAATCCACGCGTTCTGCAGCTCCTGGGCTAACCGGATGCTTAATGAATACAGCCCACCCCACACACCCCCTGGAATCCAGCAGCTTTGGCCTCTCCCTCTCCCCATGCTCCCGGCTTTTCCCACTCCATTGGCTCTTAGGTATTTTGGGACGAGGGGCCAGTCAAGGATTGGTTAGTAAGAGCAACGGATTGCACCTGCCCCTGGCCTTATTGCATTAGATTGACAGGGTGGCAGTCCAAAAAAGGCAAAGGAGAGTAATGCACCAATGAAACAGGGCAGGAGAAATATTTGGGAGAGGGGGAAGGGACAAGTGAGAAGGGAGAAGAGACAGGGAGTAGGCAACTTAGTGCTGGGAACGATCACAAAGCTGTTGCATGGGCAGTGTCACAGATCCTGTGTAAAAGGAGTTTAGTCCTGACCCTGACCACAGCAAAGAGGCTCCAGAGTTGCGGTGGCACATTTTACTGTATAAAAGGGGCAGGAGGATGGGGAGGGCGAGGGGGTCAGAAATAATTATAGCAGGGATCATACTGAAATAAGCCTTGATTACAAACGCTCTCAGCTTTAAACAATCCAGATGATCATCCGCACTGCAGGGCTCAGTGAGTTCTCTGAAATAAATCCACGTCAGCACATTCCCTAGTACCGGGGAGGGCTGTCTGACTGTGTATCTAGAACTATTGTCTTATTTTCTCTGTCTTTTTTCATCACCAGTGAAATCTGCCAGAGCACAAGATATAGGAGTAGGTCAGAATACTTGGCAAAAGTATCCAGTTCTACTGTTACTCAGAATGCTCTTTTCTCATGGTTTAGTGGTGAGCTTGGTAGAGTTATGTTAATGGTTGAACTCAATGATCTTAAAGGTTTTTTCCAACCTAAACAATTCTGTGATTCTAACCCAGGGATGGTCACAATTCAGCGGCTATCTGGATGTATTTGCTTAAGGAGGTCTCTGAGCACAAGAGGCATTTTAAGAATGTTAAATGGCAACAGATTACTTTCAAATGTTAAGGGTCGAGTTAGTTTCTGGTGTGAGAAGCATTCCCTCGAGCTCAGGAAAGCTGACACCATGTCAGAGGAGAAACTGGCCTAGGTTTTAGAAAGCATTACCCATATTTTGGATGTTAAGATTGAACATAGCAGTGTCCAGTTATGAAAACACTTAAAATGGAATATAATATTCTGCAGGATTGATTAGGTAGGGCCAAATGCACAATAACAAAGATACTCCTGGAAGTAAGATTTTTTTTGTTGGTGCAAATTATTATGTGAGCTGGAAATGCAACATTCCATGTACAGAACAGGGATCCTGAAAAACCTCACTGAAAACAAAAACACCAGTATGGATATTTTACACTGTTTACTGTGGCTCACCATCTGTCGCTTCTTTCTTCTTCCAAGAAGCAATCAGAAGTCCAGCAAAAAGAAAAGCCTCTTAGAATCAGGTATTTCCAGAGTAGTTTCCTGTAAAACAGCAACAGAAAAATCCATCATAGTGGAAAACCATAAATTATTCCCAGTAGTTATTACACTAGCTTGTTCCTCAGGAGATTTTTTTGGTAAGTATAGCTGAGTAAATTCAATGAAAATCACTGCCTATTTGGAACATGCAATTTTCAGATTAATCTATTATACTACTAGTGCTCAGCGTTACAAAGGATATGTTGGCTTCGAAGCCTTCTGAGTACTGGTAAACCTTGCAAGTATTGCCATACAAGTAATACTTGAAGTAAATATTTGTAGCATCAAGCATCCATGATCAGGACCGGGTGTAGTTTCTTGATAAGAAATGGCCTCATGTTGCACCAAGGAAATTTAGGTTAGACATTAGGAAAAGCATCTTCACTGACAGGGTCATCAGGCACTGGAACAGGTTGCCCAGAGAGGTGGCTGAATCATCACCCCTGGATGTGTTTAAAAGTCCCTTAGACTGGGAGCTTAGGGACAGGGTCTAGCGGTGGGCTTGGTACACTTGGGTTAATGCTTGGACTTGATAGTCTTAAGGGTCTTTTCCAACCCAAACAATTCTGACTCCATAGGGCAAAATCACCAGTACTACTTCACACCTGAAATGTCCACATGGAAAAATCCGTCCAGGGCACAGGCCCGAAGTCCTTTCGGGTGCCACTCTCGTTGTCTTCACCTCCTGTCAGTTCTATGGGATTTGTACCTTATTTTATCATAAACACGCTTTGTGTGAAGCTGAACCACGAGTTTGGAGCCTGCTGAGTTTGACCCGTGGGCTCGCAGGACACACAATCCACGCTTGTCACGACATGCCACGACGGAACCGGCCAGTACGCCCGAGCTGCCTCCACCGACACACTGCGAGCTTCCCTTTAGGGCGGCGGCGGGAGCACGCACACACAGGCGCCTACTCAGGATGCGGGACGGGGGCGATGGTCGGAGGGCGCAGGAGGGNGATGGAAGAGCTTTCTTGAGAGGATAAGGGGGAAAGTGGCATCTGGTGAGGCTCCGCTCTGGAGCCCTCAGCACAAGGGCATGAGCCTGTTGGAGCGGGTGCGGAGGAGACACACGACAGTGATCAGGGGGCCGGAGAACTCTGCTGCGAGGACAGGTTGAGAGAGCTGGCCTTGTTCATTCTGGAGAAAGCTCCAGGGAGACTTCATTGTGGTTTTCCAGTACTTAAAGGGAACCTTTAAAAAGATTGGGACAGACTTTTTGCAGGGGCTGTTGTGACAGGACAAGAGGTGATGGTTTTAAGGAGAGAGATTCAGGCTGGATACAAGGAAGATGCTCTGAGCACCCTGATCTAGTTGAAGATGGCCCTGCTATGACCTTTGAAGGTCCTTTCAAACCCAAACCGTTCAGCTATCCCGTCCATGCCCAAGGGTGCCCAGTGGTATGGAGCAGCCCTATCTCTGTGCTCAGGGAGGGTGGTGTCAGGCTGGGTGTCAGGGCATGAGTTGAATGCCAAGGCCTCAAGGTGACTGTTATGCCCAGGGCTGGCTGTTGGGGTGCTGAAAGGGCTGTCCATGCAAAACAAGGACTGTCATGGCACTGGGAGGCTGACAGTGTCCTGGGGAGCTGCGGGGGTTTGCAGCTGTTGAAGAGAGGTAGATTGCAGTTGGATCCCAGCTGTGCTTTGGGGAGCTCTGAACTCATGAGGTGAGGGAACCCTGGCTTGTGTGAACCATACCAGGGGGCTGTTTGGAGCCCATGGAGAAGTCCAGAGGCAGGTGAGAGGGCTCTTAATGTGCCCTCAGTCTTTCTGTGTGAGCATACAGGCTCTGGCACTTGGATTTGTTCCTCAGAGATTCAGCTGTGAGGCTGTGGGACCGTTGCACCATGTTTGTCTGGGAAGTCAGACAGTGTTCACCCACCAGGACTCCCCCTTCATTTACTGTCTGTTTTTTGTACACAGACAACAAAGAATTTTTTTCCCATGACAGTTTTGCAGTTTCTGGATGCTTGAAATGACATTTTCATCCGTGACAGAGAGATTTAGCCTAATTATTTTTGTTCCTGCATTTCTTCCTCCAACATACATTCTCCTAGGGCTTGCCCATTTTGGTCTCTCCTCATCTACTGTTGTTTTTTAATTAATTTCTGTAGTAATAGCTTCTTTTTTTTTCTGTTCCATGTCCTTCACCTTTCCTTTTGCTGTAACATCTTCTCCTTGGTGGTTTTTCTTTTATAATTTTATTTACTTCGCAGCGTCTGCTCTCCAAGTTGGATGATGACGTTCAGCCCATACTTCTTGTCAAAACAAATTAAAGCAGCAGTTTTAATTTTAGCTAATTTGGTTTAAAGATAATTTGTCCAGAAAGTGTTGACAGTACCAAATCAAATTTAAACAGAAACACAGATCTATGTACCTAGCTGCCCTCTGCCTAATCCTCATCTTAAAATACCAGTTCTCATCTCTTCAGGGTTATTGTATTGGCTCAAATTTCATAGACCCCTGGGCATTCCTCAGTCTTCTACAAGGAAGAGTTGTTCATGTAAGGGAATGAAGAGTAATGAAGCTGTTTTGATTCAAATGATACAATCCTAAACTAAACGTTTTTCATTTTATTTGGGGGTTATGTGATTTCCTTTTCCCCTTTAAGAAACATAACTCTATTTAAATAAAATGCCACCACGAAGCAAAAAAGCCAACAAAGGAGTTTGTTGGTTTTCTGCTTATTCATGGCTACTTGTAGCAGTCAGCTACACAGGAACACAAGTACAGCATAAATTTTCACCCTGTATGGATGTGCATAGATTTTACAGTATTTCTGCCAGCTTTTGCAGGAAAGTATTTCCCCCATTCCTTTTTCATCCTCTCATTCCACTCTGGCAACATAAAATAGGTAAGTTATGGTTGCTCTTGTGGACACATTGTAGTCTTCCTGAAATGGAATCACATTACAGACAATGTACAGATGTACCTTCTGTACCTTCCATTTAATTCGGTTTTTACCTCTGGTGAGATATTTTTTACAGCAGCTGTTAATTTTACTCACTGCAGATGGTCTTGAACGCCTCAAACCTCAATTGAGAGCTATCATTTCTCTTCTGTTTCCTTAAGCCTCCATAATAGTCCTTCTTAATCCATTTAAAACATCTAAAATTATAACTGCCCTGCTCAAATCACAGTCTTTCCTCCATCTGATCACTAATCTCAGGTTCTTTCTGTCTTTTCCTTTTGCTATCACATGAATTTGATGGTATGTTCTCTCTGTGTGGCCCTGTATCAGCGAGGTGCTACCAATACATCCCGGCTTTCTCTCCTGTCAGTCAGGCCATCAGAACAATGTCCTTCCAGTTTGTGTCCTGAAACAGTGGAGGCGACTAAGAGCAAAGGACAGACAGGACTGCATAACTGACCCCCTTCATACTCTCCTCTAACTCAGTACCTTGCACACCAGGCACTGCCCAGTACCAACTCCAGGCTCTGCTCCAGAGCTAGGCTGAAGCTGTGGGAACAGAAAGGCTGGTACAGCTGGTGCCAGCAGTGAAAACAAGTGAGAGCAAAAGGTGCTGCAGCTTTTTCCCCACTGAAGCCACTGGCCCATCCATCACTCTTCCTCGATAACACTCTTTCGATACCTTTCCACTGTTCCACTTAGGTCATGTAAGCAGCAAGGCTATGGCATGGTGGTGCCTAGGGAGTTCTACTTTACATGTGATGGTGTTTCACATGTACAGCGAGATGCTATGGTTGGCACCTGCTCCTGTAGTGAATTTGTGAGCAGAACACCCATTCAATTCAACAAAAATTATAAAAAAGATATGTCCTTTTCCTCTAGTGCTTTTCAGGTTAGGACTGTGCCAGTTTTATATAGTAAACTAATAGCAAATCACTGCCTGCAATTTCTTGAGAGCTGTAGTAAAACTGAATATATAGCTGAACAACAGGAACACTCAGATTTACAGTCTTGATTATTTCAAAGTTCTGTTTCAGGAAAGAAAAATCAGAGTTATGCACTCAGAATGCAGGACACAAAGAAAGGCAGATGGCAGCAATACCCTGAGAATGTTGGTCTATCAAGATAAATTTTCAACTGCTGTACAGAAGCAGTGTATGCAACTGCATAGCTGTTGTGTACTAATATGCATTATTAGTTCTTCAGCTCAAAGCTGACCTGAAAATTCTACAAAGCTGTATAGAAATTTGGAATTTAATCAGGTGCTGTTGTGATTGCCTTGGTTTATTGAGTTTTTGCAGACCTGTGGATTACTCTGTTAAGTTTTTCCTATCATGCCTGGATTCATGGTGTAGGTCCTCCCTCTTGGAAGTCATGCTAGATCTGTTGAATGTGGTTCATCAGCTCTCAGATGAACTGCATGATATAGAGAAAGAAAATGTATTACTGCAATAGTATGTTCTCACAAATATACTTAATATAAACATACTTTACTAAGTTATTCCCACCGCATCATTGCTCTTTGCCTCAGAAGACAGCATGTGAGCAGTTACCCTTATTAATGGTAAGCAAGTGTCACGGCTGTTTAGAATGAAAACAGCTTCAGGGAATTAAAAGTGGAAATCTCCTGTAGACCTAGTTAGCTATGGTCCAGTGCAGCCACATAAATGCAAACACAGCAATACATCATCTTTAATGGATCTACCCATGGAATACTCAAACATTTGAGTCTTAGTATAAATCTACTACAGTTCAGTAGCTTGTGTGAGCAGTAGAGACATAAAGTGATTTTGCTGTCTCAAATGATTGCAGTATATCAATGCCAGTTTCCTTTGGTCTAAATGCAGGAGGAGAGAGAATTCCCGCTGAGGAGATGCCACAACAGACCTCGTCGACTTTGCCGTGTTTAAGGTTGCAGAGCGGTATCATTGCCAATGAAAGAAAGGCAGTGGCTCAGCAAGTAGCATCAGAAAGACTCTACAAAATTAAAGAGCTGAAGAATGAAATATTTGAGTTAAAACTGAAGGTAGAAGCATCAAGCTTAGAAAACCAGGTTTTGAAACAGCTTCAGTGTCGGCACTTGAAAGCCATAGGTCGATACAAAAATTCAGACAGTAAGTTTCTGGATCTTTTAGCAAGACATTGTAATGAGGTGAAAGTTTTAAGGAATCTCCTGAGGATTTCTAACAAGAATGAGAGAAATACGTCCAGGAAGCTCAGAAAAGTCGAGGCAGAGCTGCTAAAAGCTAAAGATGCTTTGCAGACCTTGCACATGATTTCAGAAGACAAAGCACTTGCAGAGAAAGAGGAACTCGATTACAGGTTGTCAGTCGTTACAGAAAAAATGGAAGCAAATAATAGGAGAATACAGGTAACGTGTGTGTCATTGGATTTGTGAACGACAATAGATGTTTCTGTGCAAAAGAAGTGCAAAGTTTTTAACTGCTTCATGTTACAGAACAGGATTGTGATACAGTCCTGTAACACTGAACATTGGCTTTAATCCAGGGCTGGTGGTTTTGATCTTACTTTTTGTTGCAGGATTTTCTAACCTATAGCAATAGGCATAGCATGGTCCTTAATTTACCTTGGCAAAGCACAGGATTTGACATCCGTGGAGATCACTGGGCTGCTGCTGATCTGCTCCCTTGAACAACCAAAACAATCTTACCTGGAACCAGTACTGCTTTTTCACATGGTGCTGGTGGGCAGGGTGGGTGTTACTGTATCTCCTGTTCACTAACTACTCTCATTCCCTGTACTCAACCATAGGACAGCAGTACTCAGGTGTCCTAGTTTTTGGGGTTAGTTCTCCTGTTGGTTTATTATGCAAATGTACTAAAAGCCTGGTGGGAGTTTAAGAGGACATACTTCAGCTCCTTTTCATATCTCATGTTTCTTTACTCTTGTGGAACCTTTCACAAAAAGACAAGAACACAGTTTTTAATACAAAATAGGAGGGGTAAAATTTCCATTGTCCTCCAGGAATTAATTTATATTTTCGATGGGGTGTATTATGCAAAGAATTCAATAAAGAGACAGGCAATATGAGAAGCATGACACCATCTGAACAGCTAGGTTTATGAAAGCAAGTGAAATATAAATAACTAAATTCAGAGTTTTTGGAAAATGTCGTATTCACAGACATCCTGTTGAGAAGCTGTCTAAAGCACACAGGGTTGAGTGTCCACCTTACAGTTTTCATAACTCTAATTTCATTGCATGGCACTGGTTTCTGGTGATGAAGTACATAATAAAGTACTCAGCACATTATCTTGCTTTACACTTGCTCCTTTACACTGTGCCACCTTATGCTGCTGCACGTAATAGTATTTAATAATTTAATATAATAATTTATTTTATATAATATATCACAATATATTATGTAATATAATACATAGTTTTATATATTATTGGCATACTAATACATAAATAATATTAATAATTTATTGTACTAATAATTTAAATGTGAACCAAAGTGTTGTCTTAACATTTCTCAGAACTACCTGTATTCATTATTCCATCAGCCAAGTAATGCACAGCCTTATTTGTTATGTCTGAATGCCAAATAACACTTTTTTGTTTCATGAAATCAGGTTTTAAACCAGTTTTTGCTCATTTTTAAAGTAATTTTTCAGATACTTCATCATAATGATTTAGTATAATACAATATGTAATACATGGATCATGTACTTTTCATAATATCAGCATGCTTATTCTTTATAATCCAGCAAGGGCTGGTTTTTTTCAAGTCATACTGAATACATCCATATGGTAAAATATGTCTTTATTTTTAAGAGCCTAGAAAAGCAGCTGAAGTTGAACAATAGCACCTTTAGTCATCAACTGGCAACTGAGAACAAAAAAGCTGTGGAAGCTGGGATAATTACAAAGAACTTGCAAATGGAAATTAAATCTCTTCACCAAAAAATTAAGGTAATCAAGATTTTAAACGTGGTTCTGTTCCTACAGGAAAAAATCAAGTGTTTCTTGTTACCTATTATTTTGCCTCCTTTGCAAAAAACCCCACGAACCCAAAATATCAAATGATTACATTAATTGAAGAGTCTGATTGTCAAAACTTCAAAGGAACTCAATAACTAAGCAAAATAGAAATGAATGCAACACAATTTGAACAAATAATCCACACTGATTTGTTAGCACTGTGGTAGATCTAGGTCAACATACCCACCTGCTACCTTCAAGGAACTTCCTAACAGAAATGTTTTCAGATCAAAATGAGCCCAGTATTACAAACTGCAAAACTAGAGGTTAACAAAAAGATCTAAATACATGTTTCAGTGGTTTGTTTAAATCCCAGCTTGGTTAGAAGACAAATACTTTTGGGATGGATACGTGTGATGCTCGTAAAGCAAACAGACAGGAAAACCTACAAGTGCCACTAAAGAGTAATGTAACACAGTTATCATATAGTTTTGGTTTATTGCCATATAAAGTGGCTGATCTACCTGGTGATTCCTCTGATGAGCTTTCTAGATGGAATAAAATGCCTGTGAAAGGTGTAGATACGGATGCTTGCTGAGACATTGTGAAGGGTAAAACAGGCAGCTCCTGAGGAATCATGGAGATATGCATTTCTGTATAGGGGCATCATTTGTCTCTCTTACCTAGGTATCCAGGGCAGATACTTCCCTCCTGGAACTTAGCAGTAGTTGGGCTGCCCAGCTGCAGAGCGCGGTGAGCAGTTGGGTAAGGAACAAAATGCCACGCTCTGGCACCATATCAAAGTCCCTAAAATGGCACTTGCTGGGCTATTCCATTGCCAGAATATGATTCCCTCCTGTATGTGCAGACCTGGGAGATGGAAATAATCACAGTCCAGGAACACTAATGTGAAACTGTTCCAAAATGCAAATTACTCTGAAGTACAGCTCTCACCTCAGCACTTCTCTGAGGTATTATTTCATACATTTTCCACATGGTTTTCTCCTGAATTTATATTTAGATCCACAAAGCCTTCTCTTATTTTACCACAAAGAAGACCAGACATGCTTATTAACCTTATTTCTGTGCTGGAACAGAGTTTATTTTTACAATAAACCTAGCTTGTTCTGACCATTCAAAGGTACTCAGACACACTTTTTTGGCAACCTGTTTCTCCAAAGGAAATGTGACTCCCATTTTTCACACTAAGATCTAAGAATCACAGAATCTCTTTAGTTGCAAGAAACCTTTAAGATCATCAAGTCCAACCTTTGACTCAGTGTTGCTAGGTCATCACTGAAACATGTCCCTCAGCACCAGCTCCTTTAAATACCTCCAAGTGACTCCAGCACTGCCCAGGGCAGCCTGTTCCACTGTTTGATAATCCTTTCAGTGAAGAAATTCTTTCCAACATCCAGCCCGAACCTCCTTTGGTGCAACTTGCAGCCATTTCCTCTGGTCCTATTGCCTGGGAGAAGAGGCTGTTTCCCTCCTCCCACCAAGCTCCTTGCACGTAGGTGTAGAGATCAGTAAGTTCTCCCTTGAGCCTCCTTTTCTCCAAGCTAAATGAACGCAGTTCCCTCAACCACTTCTCACAGGACTTGTGCTGCAGCCCCTTCATGAACACTTTTCTGGACATGCTCCAGCATTTCTACATCCTTCTTGTAGTGAGGGACCTGGAACTGGATATTCAGTGTGTCATCTCACCAGGGTCAAGTACAATCAACTCCCTACTTGTGCGGGCTATACTGGTACAAGCCAGGATGCTGTTTGCCTTCTTGGCCACTTGGGTAAACAACTGCAAAATCTCTGTTCTGTGCTTGAAGTAGATTTCAGTAAGGGAAGATGTCTCTTGCTAAACAGATTTTAAAAGTATGCCTCTGATTTTATGTCGTCTCCTAAGCAGGAGGCCGTAAAAGAGAACTGAGCACCTCCTAACCAAAGGCACCAAGTAAATGATTTGAAAGAAAAGGAAGTAAAGCCAACTATTACTTAATTTTAAAAAAATAATTCAGAGCACAACAAATGAAAACATAATTAGAAAAGACTTCATCTTTTGAACACTGTGTTGTGAAAAAGGTCATGTAAGTAGGTGTACAGTTGTGTTCTCAGTGTTAAGAAGGGAGAATGTTGATTTGGTTCATGAAAGATAATGACAGATTCCTGTTTATGTCAATGACAGAGTTATCACATGGCCTGGCACAAATCTGACAGTTCCAGCATGGAAAAATTACGTTGGTATAAAGTCATTATGAATGCATATTAGAAATTTAATAGTGTTTATTTCTTCACAGGAGAAGGATCGGCAACTTTATGTACAAAATATCTATGCGAATCGGATACCTAAAGTCCCAAGAGACAGAAGCGATTCAGTTCCTCATGAAAACAGTACCTGTAAGTTCATGTTCCTTTCTTGTTCAGTTTTGTGTGCAAATTATGTTGGTTTATAACTGGGATGTGTATTCCCTAATAAAAGGTAGTATCATACTTTTATGTGAGCTAAAAATATATCATCTTAGGTAATTTATGCAGAACTGCTTGGTTTTTTGCTCATTTATCTTACAAATACAAATATGTGACCTTGTTTGTCTTTTAACGAGGGGAACTTACCAGTCCACGAGGCTTTTGCAGACTAATTTTTGCTCCCGCTGTTCTCTTTGCCATCATCTGAAGAGTTGTCACCCTAGACCTGGAACTCCCACAATGCAGCTCACGAACACAAAGTGCCTCACAAACAGCCCTCCTCTAGCACCTTCCTACTGTTAGGGCAGACTCTCCAAATTTAGTTTTCAATGAGCAGAACTAATGGATTTAAATTGGCCTTTAAGAATGGTTTTCTCACCTATAAAATCCTGAGATGTTGCAACTTAGAAATAGCAGGAGTTTATCTGATGTCTGTTATTGAAGCTCCTGCAATATACATTTTGCTGGGGCATAAGGAAAGAGATGCTTTCAGATACAAGGTCTAGGGAGTTTAAAGGCCAGTGTGGTGATGTTACTGTCAGCTTTCCTGAGGGAACAGAACGTCTGTTCTCAGTAGCCCTTTGGATTTTGGCATAAGGAAATTTAAATGGGCAACCAGAGATCATAATAACCCAGGTATTGTATATCCCCTCAATTCTACACACATCAATCTGATATTTAGAGTAATATAGTAGAATAGTAGACAAGAACAACAGAAAGTTAATTCCATCAAGGAGCAAAAACACTATGCCAGCTTGTCTAGCAAACATCCCAAGGACAGTTACCTTGTGTGGGATTCAACTGCCTAATTATAGGCATCCAGTGCCATTTGAGATCACATAATGTTAGGGATCGGAAGGGACCTCGAGAGATCACCCAGTCCAGTCCCCCTGCCAGAGCAGGATACCCTACATCCAGTCTCACAGGAACATGTCCAGGTATGTTTTAAACATCTCCAGAGAAGGAGACTTCACAAACCCCCTGGGCAGCCCTTTCCAGTGCTCTGTCACCCTCACCGTGAATAATTTTCTTCTCATATTTATGAGGAGCCTCCTCTGTTCCAGCTGACACCCTGTCCTATTATTGGATGACAATAAGCAGACTTGGGCTCCTTCCTCCTGACACCCACTCTCTCCATATTTGTAAACATTAATGAGGTGACCCCTCAGTCTCCTTTTTTTCTCCCAGCTCCTTCCGCCCTTCTTCATAAGGGAGATGCTCCACTTCCTTTATCATCTTTGTGGCTCTGCGCTGGACACTCAGAAGCAGTTCTGTGTCCTTCTTGAAATGTCCTAGCACAGTCTGCCTGCCCCTGTAGTTGCTTTTCCAGAATATCCCATCAGTTCTGTGTAATACTGCACAGCCTCATGTGGATACCTTGAATACTGGAGGGCATCTCAAATAGTGTGAGGTGCCTGTGTTCAGACAAGTGTATCCCACTCCTTTATCTGAGGAACAAACAGCTACAACCAGTTACAAATTACAGGGGCTGAGAACTTGAGTGTTGCCCCTGTGTTCACTGGATTCATCAAGGACCCAAATGCTGAAGAAAATAGTTTTCCTGAAGCACTTACACATTTCTAATTGCCATGTGCTTTAGAAGCAGCTTCTAGAATTTACTAATAAATGATGTTTAAATTACTAATGAACAGATTTCAAGGACTTTCCCCACACTGAAAGCCATACTCTGCCTCCTACCAGGATCATAAACATTCTGTCAATCCTCCTAAGGGAGAGCTTTCTGCACAACAAACATTGTTTTGCTTAATGATCTGAACATTAGGTTTCCAGGGTTAAGTAATCTTTATAATGTACTGATCAGATATTCCTGCCCCTAAACTGAAGGAGGAACTGGAACCTCCTTCAAATGGATCCAGTAAAGCACTTACAGTGTACTTGGCAGCAAATGTATATGCTGGAAATATTTCATGTGCCCACAGAATTCTTCACATGATCTGCAGAGTCTTCCTGCAGTCATTTGCTTTTCTATACCTTCGCAAATCTATTACTGTGCCTTAACTATAGGTGAAGCAGAGAGGAAAGAAGTTTCTTTATTTTAAAATTAAGAAACATAAATTCCTCTTTCTAAGGCCAAGCCTGACACACATCTTTTCCTGAAGCTTGGAATTCCAGTTGGAATTACATCACATAACCAGCTGTATGTTCAATTCACATATGGACTTGTATCATATTGTTATTTAAAGTACAGTATTTAAATCACTGATTACAATTTAAGTTCTTCTTTAATCAAAATAAGGGATCTTAGGTGGAGAGAGATGTGATGTTTTGCAATGAAAAGGTTCGAGACAGAAGTTGCCTGATTGGTGATTTTGACCAACTAAAGGTTTTATTTGGCTGCAATAACCCCCAGCAGGGCTACAGACCGAGGGAAGATTTAATAGAGAGTGGCCTAGGAGTACTGGTCAACAGCCATCTGAGTATGAGCCAGCAGTGTGCCCAGGAGGCATGAAAGGCCAATGGCATCCTGGCTTGTATCAGCAATAGTATGGCCAGCAGGACTAGGGACATAGTTCTCCCACTGCACTGGGCACTGGTGAGGCCTCCCCTCAAGAAGTGGTGGCAGTTCTGGCCCCTCACTTGAATAAAGAGATTGAGGTGCTGGAGTGGGTCCAGAGGAGCAATGAGAATGAGACTGGGGAAAGGACTGGAGGGACCTTATCACTCTCTGTAACTACTTGAAGGGAAATTGTAGACAGGTAGGGGTCAGGCTCTTCTCCCATG